>CAXIVR010000003.1:67444679-67802179 GCA_964035755.1 Teleogryllus oceanicus | reverse complement strand
GAATATTTTAATTCTACATAAGAATGACGTACTGCATTTTTAATACTAAACTACTGACTCCAGCAAAGACGTGCCTGGTTGTGAGATTCGCTCGGTTCCCTCCTCTGACACCACATGAATCACCTGACACGCACCTCTGAATCACTCTCATATAGTCGTAGATGAGGTTGCGGTGTAGTCACCTGCGAGCGACTTTCAAATACTAATATTTTTGTTCATTACATGGTCCATTAGGCCCAGGCATGGGAGACTCCGTTAGTGGGCCGGCAGTCAGACTACCGACAAAAATTCCAAATACATATACATACATGGAATCTAATATTCTACGCCATCTGGTATTGTTTCTTAATCAAGCGCTTTGGACAAATTTATTGGAAAGGAAGGTAGAAAAACTGAAGTGTCATCCTGCAGAATTCGTGAAAGTCATTCCAGCTATGCAGAAGTACAAATAGATAGATTTCTTTTATCATCACCAGATGATAACGTGTGTCTGTTCACCCGTAGGTAGTCATAGTTGATCGACGTAAGGGGCTGCAAGTGGCAGAGGCAAGTAACAGGTGCTAGAGAAATGAGGGCGAAATGGGGGACGAATTCAAGCGAGCTCTCTCCCATGCGGGATTCTTCACGATGCATCGTACCATCCAGAGGAAGCCCGTGGACAGTCGTGCTTTCCATTTAAGCAGTAGCGGATCCAGGGGGCCGGAGGGGCAAGAGGGCTAAAAGCCTAGAGATATTGTATACTATCATATTCACACTACACAAATAATATACAATATAATAACAAGCTGTTTATCATTTTAAAAAAAAATCTATGATCCCCCTCCCAAAATGTTTGACTAGATCCGTCCCTGCATTTTAAGTACCCATTCTCGACCAAATCCGATCCCCCCAGCTATATGTGTGTTAGAGGAAGTCATTTACTACATAAAGGAACAAAATTTAGCAACTTTTTCCTTACCATGCCCCAACAATAACTGTCAAAATATCGTCGTCATCCGCCGCGCGATTACAATACTATCTTTTTCTACTCCTATAATTCTGTCATTTGTTGGCTGCAACCAGTTGCATAATGATACTCATTACGATACAGATTTCGTTATGATACAGGTTCTTGACCAATCACAGAGAAGGTTACAAGCCAAGTATTGGCACTTAATTAATCATTGAGAA
The DNA here is from genome assembly GCA_964035755.1 of Teleogryllus oceanicus. Lineage (NCBI taxonomy): Eukaryota > Metazoa > Arthropoda > Insecta > Orthoptera > Gryllidae > Teleogryllus > Teleogryllus oceanicus. The sequence goes on along the minus strand of CAXIVR010000003.1, from coordinate 67,801,009 downwards.
TCGTTCTAGTAAATGTTCGATCGATTGTGTACATTACAATTGCATTTGATATTATATTATGCTTGTCAGTTTTAATTTCTTTTATTAGTAGTATTTATTTCCTGGAATATTATTTAAAATAAATTAGATCGTAATTTCACTTTGATCCTGTTTGACTAGCGCAGTACTCCCTCGAAGGCAGACTGCTAACCACAGCCACCTGCGGCAGTATGCGAGGCTAGGGTTAGATGGCATTGGCTGAATCCTACATGTCAACTGCCACGAAACGATTCAATGTAAAAATTGAACTTACAAAAGTCGTAGAAAAAGTATCTTATGAAACTCGATGTAATGGGTATTAATACACTCGTGTGAATTTTACGATACTCTCTCGTACCTCGCTCGTATCGTAATATCACACTCCTGTATTAATACTCATCATTACATTATCGTTTCATAATGTACTATTACTACTTACATGGCAAATTAAAAACTACTCCTACTCCGCTCGCATAATAAACCGTTATTCTTCTCTTTTATTTATTTTACGTCAAAAAACAGTTAAACGTAAAAAAAACAGTTAAAACTGCGTATGACGTGCTATGGGGAGAAGTGAATTGTGTACACATTTTCAAAATTCTGTGATCCCTACACTAAGTCATATACTACATGAATTTTGAATTTAAAAAAGCTCCCATGTAATAAAATCTATTTTCAAGGATAAATAAGCAATAAATTTTGGGCTCTTATCCATGATGTCCTTCGTCAAGGAATAATACTTCCTGCCGCAACAACATGGAAACGATAATTTGAATAACTATATTTCCCACTGAATTGAATTATAGAAGACGTGCGCAGATAATGAAGTAACATTTATGTCCAGAAGCAAAACAAGGGGCCATCTCAGCATTTCCTCAATGGGCTTCCTACCACATTTACCTTTCTTCTGTACAAAATCATCGTACGACTTATGCTTGCCCAGTCCAATCCACTGCCGCTCCTTAACGCATTTTCCGCATAAACGCAATTTCCAAATATTCCAAAATAAATGTTGAGAAGTTTTCACAACAACGTCGTAATTCACTTCCTGTTGCCTCTTGTGAGTCTGCAGAAGTAATGATTCGACATATGACGTATTATGTTTGTCCAGCAGATAAAGAGATGTGCTCATCTACCGTCGTCCATTCTCGAAAATCATTTTCTCTCATATTGAGTGGTCGGGTTCACGAAATTTCTTCACGCAATCAGTGAACAGAATCTGCTTTGTCTTTCGCGAGTTGCAACCCACGAGGGCTCAAAACTGTGCATAATGGAAATAAGTATGTTTCAAAATAAGGATAACAAAATTAATTCTGATAATTTATTAAGTTTTCTTAATACAGTAATATAAGTCCGGGCTGGACATAAAGTGAATGATAACATTAACCGTATGATTACACTAACAGTGATTACAATAAGCGGCGTCCACTGTACTTGTGTATGTTCAAGATGTAACGTATAGTTACTGTCAAATGGAGAAGAATGCCGGTGACATTCTGTCGACTCCGGTTAAAGTGAACTTCTGGGGACTAACATGTTTGGTTCACTATATCCGATGATGTAAAAATTAAATAGAATTTCTCCACAATGATTGGTGTTATTAATACAGCAAAATTCATTAACAGCACGAACTGAAAATTTCAATATCTTAATTGTTCTGTAAAAAAATCAATTATTTTCAATTCTTTGCTTCGTACATTTTTCATTAGGAATTTCTCTAGATACTTCTCCAGTCAGAGTTCGTGCTCTCACCATACTCAATTCTGCATTGTTCTCTGTTAGTAAGTATCGTAATACAGTCTTCACACCTTTCAATACCTCTTTCACCGTTCAAATACCGTCCCACTCTCCGAAGGCCCTTTTTATCACCTAATAACATGCGAGATCCAATTAATTTCCAGGACTTATTTCCTACGTTCACTATAGCCAAGGTTCAGGTTCACTATAATCGAATCTTCTTATGCTTATTTGTAATGTTAGTGAAACGGGACCTGTTACTTAGGTTCACTATAACCGAGGGTTCACTGTATCCAAGTTTACTATAACCGGAGTCGACTGTATTTGCATCCGCGCAAGCCAGGCTTGGAGCTGGCTGGGTTGTTTGTTCGTTGTTCCCGCGGAATAGATCGTCTTTCCTCCCGGCGCAGTGGGGAGCTGAGGGCGGAAGCTTGGGTCGCTGGGGAGGGGGGAAGTCTCCGACGTCACTTCCGCCTCCACAGCCAAAAGAATCTACTCATCAGAGCTGAGACATCTCTGGCTTCGAAGATGGCGCTATGCGTTGTAAGGAACAACACATTTATCTTGCGCTTGCCGTTTCGAAAGCGTGACCACTTCCACGGTCTGCAAATTTAGTGTTACGTACATGTTGTATTTCAACAAGTATTTGTATTCAGTTAATATGAATATTTCGACTGTAATTGTGTAAATGTGTAAATAAATAGTTTTTTTAGTACAGGTAATGTTGGAACAGATTCAACGGCTCTTATTAGCCTCAGTTATTATGAATAGTTGCGTAGTACATACATTTAATTTAGAACTGTATATTCTACACGAACATCCCAGTTGGGTTCACTTTTACGTCAAGCATTATCTCATTATCCTCTTCTAGACTCCATGTTCCTTCCCAATCCTACCAAATGGTTTTACGATTCTCTGGCTCTCTCGACTCTCCTCCATGATTCTCTCCATCTCCACACATCTTTCCACTCGCATTTCCTGTGTTCTTCCTCCACCGCACTAGCTCCAAACAATCCGTCTTCTTTCAACTAATATGTTAGCATAAAGTTAAAAATTATACCTCTTTAGTCTATGATGTTAGCATTTAACTCATAACCAGATGATACCTAGCTATGGGTCGTTCTTTCATTATTCACCTCGTTTCCTTCATTAACACTCCTGTGTAACCTTGCGAATAATCGTAATTACGTAACAGGTGTAATACGTGTTAAATACTTCATCGTATCGCAGTATGGGATTTGTCCGCTCCTTGTAGCGTACGCAGAGCAAGATGGAAGGAAGGGTTAACTGCCGTCAACTCTCTTTTTCCTGCTCGCGAGCTGCTTGCGGATGTGACGCAGGCCGTGACGTGGCTAGCGTCCCCCCCCCCTTCCCGCTTTCCTTCCTCGTCGCTGACGCTGCCTGGCGCTTGGCGCGGTTCTCGCGATAGCTCGAGTGTTCCGAGAAGCTCCGCAGATTCTGCTTCCAACTCAAAAACGCGACATTTGGTAATTCTGCCTGCTAGATTATCATCTTTATCAGATATTTTAAGTGGAAGAGGGTAATGCATGATAAACAGATTTCTTGGCGGTTTGCCTTGTTTTCTGTTAATGAATTGTGGTTTTCATCACTTTATTTCTCATTTGACAAAAGAAAAAAAAATACAGATTATTCAAAAGCTATCGCATGAGGTTTAATGATGCCCAGGTGCAAAGATTTGTCAAGTTACATAATGCATTAGATGTTACAGTCTGGCCCAGGGAATATCCCGAGCAAGAAAATTATTTACTAGCTCGGGATATTTTTGACCTATTTCAATTCTGATTGACCTACTATTTTAATTACAAAGGAATTTATGGTCGAATTTGCATTGAAACGCAAATTTTACGCTAAATTAATGTTATCAAGATTTTAAAAAATGTATATAAGAGGAATGAGACCATTATATCATTAAGATAATATATACCCTTGTTTCAGTTTTCAAATAGATTTAAACAAGGGCAGTTTAAACCGCGAAATGTTTCTCTGTTTATTGCTACGTAGGTGCACCACGTTCAAAAAATTCATTCAAGATTTAACAAAAATATTTCATGATAGTATTTTGTAAATGTATCAAAGATATAATAAATATTTCATAAAAGTTTTCTGTGTCCTATCCGATACATTAACATGACATTATTAACACTACAAAAAGTGGTTTCAAGGGCAGTGAAGCGTTAACTGTTATTATGTTTTTCAATATGCAAACAATTCTAGAGTCTAGAATCTAGACCCAAATTTACGAACCCTTAAACATATAATTGAATAATATTCTAGACTGCTCTCATAAGGAGACACTAATTAAAATCAATGTTCATTTACCCGCTATGTGTTAGAAAGAAACATAATCTGAAGTGGGTGAATAAGGATATTTATGGATCCGAAATATTGTACTGCGTTATGAATTTTATTGGGACTTGTCAACACAATTGAATGTTTAAACTAAATTTGTTATTAATACAGGAAAGAAATATTACAGTAAAAATGAATTTGTTGACAGATTCAACAATGTGGGAGGATGACTGACTCGTTACTGGCACTTTCCTGTTGGCCTCTCCCAGCTTGTGCTTCGTGTGGCTGGGCAGGGCCGCGATGTCAGCTGTTTGCGTTGTAGTTGTGGCCGTTGCCGCCAGGAGCGCTGAATCCCAGCGAGCGGCCACGTGCCAGGCGCTGAACTCGCATCGCGTGACGTCAATAGCGCCGTGACACGGCAGGGACGCGCCTGCCAATCCTTGTTTATTATTTACCTTCTGACATCATTCGATATTTACGCTCCCTCAGAGAGTGGTAAAGTGAACCTGCATTCCCAATTACGCCGTGAATGTCGTTGGTCTTTTCTATTTTTGTAATGAACCGTATGGAATTTCTACCATCAACCAGAACTTTGGTTTGCCAAAATCGATCCGCCGACCTATCATTTCAAACTATTTCTACACTCATTTAATATTCACCGCTCATATCGTCTCTCAGGCTCCGTGTGAAGTAATAATTCCATAACGTTTCGCAACACACTTTATTCTTGCCTTTACTCTCTATGATCATTGCTGACTTATCTTTCTTCTTATAGTTTCTTACACTTAGAGGTGAATGTTTTTCTCGTGACTTATTTTATCAATATGAACGGGGTCATTTTGAAGGTCGATCCTTATCGCCTTCAGAAATTAACTCACAACTTCAAGTGCAAATATTTTTTCATAGATAAAAAGAAGTAGGACTGAAAGGTTTCTATCGACATTGAAAAGGAAACAATTTTTCTGGAGGATGAGTAATTAATACGGGTTGCTTTCCGTTATGTGGGATGTTGATGTTCCATTCTTTTGACGTATACCTTCTACTTCTATACTACATCGTATATATTTCTACTCTGTATCGTTCTCATTTCTACTGTACATTGCTGGCTGTAAATTAAACCATTCCTTGTATCTTCGTTTTCTATCATGGCTGTACATGAGATGTAAACCAGTTGTGCTACAACAGCATATACTTCGTCGCATTATTTCTAACGTTTGCAACTTCCGAAAATTCAGAGTTCAGCGAAAAAAAAGACCTGCGCCTTTCTTTTAAGCATCGCTTGTTCTATACGTGAAAAACTGGAAAAAAACAATTGGAGCGCTTTTTTAGAAAATGTTCTTTTAAAGTAATTTGCATTAATTTCAACCAGAACTCACGTAAAAATTATTCGGTTTTGTACTTTTGCAATAGTCGAAAATATAGAATGATCACTTTGGATAACAATTCGTTGTTTCTTCTTGAGAAGTATTTTACGGGAGAAGCAGGGCCGCGCCAACCCTGGTGCAAGCTGTGCGGCGCACAAGGCCAGCACAAAATTTAAGCATTTTTAAAAATAAATACATTATTTTTACATTTTTAAACGAAAAAAGTTTACGATTCTCACATGTAATTGTAGTTTACGTAACAAGGGTGCGAAACAGGTGATTCACGCGCGAGGCAAGTTTGTCGTCCCAGCGTAGCGAGTCACCTGGCGCCCGTCTTGCGTATGCTATTTGCTAACACTCTGTGAGTGAGACGCAATGCGTCAAGTAAAGGAATATAAATTAAATATCAAATAACTAGAAATACCTTACGTGTACAACAGCAAATGGATTCTAGTCAGTATAGTGACACTATTGTTTTAATATAATAAACAAAGACGTGAACAAGACAAAGACAATTTGTTACAGATGTTTGAGCACACGTTTCGCGATGCTTCGCACAGAGCGAAAAACTTAGCTGTTTCGCACACGGAAAACAAGCTAGAGAAACAGCGTTTCGCGCACGGCGTGTTAAAAAACTCCTTTATTGTTAAATTAATGGTCTGTAAAATAAATACCTGATACATAAGTATAGGCAATACAATTTTCGGAGTTTTCATTAATTTTGTAGTATGTAATACCTGTTACTTCTATTACTCATTAGCTGTAGCTGTGAAGTCGCTGCTCGACTTCACAGTCAAAAAAGTGTGCATAAACTAACGAGTATATGTAAGGGTGTATAACTAACGAGTATAAATTCCCCATCAGTATACTCTATTTTCAAAATTATACACTGAAAACAGCCTGTAACAATCAGGACAATTAGCGTGAGGAGGAATGACAAATCATTATGTTGTAAAATGTTAACATCCCTGAAAGGCAGAAATGCTGAACAGGTGGAAATTAAAAAAAAAAAAATAAACTAACTAAAATATATGTAACAAAATTCAAAACACGAGAACACGGGGGCGGCGAACCCAAATTTGCCCAAGGGCGCAAACAAATTGCTTCGGCGCGGCCCTGGGAGGAGCGGCCCTGTGGCGCGCGTGGCAGAGCGAGAGCGAAATGTCGTCCGCCAATACGCTGCGACCTCGCAGACGGAGCTCCTTTTCCGTCCACGTATTCATCTGCGCCCCACTTGCCGCGCCCGAGCGGTTGCGGGCGGAGTTCAACACTTCTTTGTTAAGTATCAGCGAGCTCTCAATTAGGGCAACGGATAGAAACCATCTCTCACGTGCTCGTTCTTTCGGTGCAGAAGGGCTGTAGACCATGCTGAACGCAAGAGACACGTCACATGTAACGTTCTGGGGAACCTTTATAGGAATAGCACGGCATGCGTTGCTCTTTGACACCGGTGAATAAGCTGATAAGTTTAAAAAAACTTAATTTTATAGGAGAGCAAAAAACAACTGTCAACTGAAGTAAATCGGGGATTGATGATATTTAAACGAAGGTAATATTCAAACGAAACTGTTTGTACGTAGGTTTTGTTTGAATGTCATTAATTCCTTATTTACAGCATTTGTTTAAGGGGTTTTTTGCCCATCTGTAAAATTAAGTTCTTTTGTCTTATCAGCTTATTCACTGGGGTCAAAGATACAAAGATCTGGGAACAGCATGCGTCGACACACAGACATTATGAATTCATCTGTTTTTTACCGCCCACCCCCCGCCACCTTGAATTTTAAGTTTGGAAAGTTGCCATAACATATAGTCAGAAACGATTGAAGTTGAACTCTATAAGGACTTCTTTTCGTAAGAATAAATTGATTCCACCTTGTACCAAACTTCTTTATGCTTGTCGTTTGAGATCAAGCGATGACGCCGACGGCGGTTTCCTAGTGACACGCAATGGCAGTAGTTTTTCTAGTGTCGTAATTCTTCCTTCTGGCTTCAAACCATTTACTCTGAGATATACTCTTTGCCTCAAACTCGGTATGGATAAATGAGAGAGTGAGCGTTGACAATCTGAGCAAATTTATGAAGCCAAAACTCAAAATGTCACCTCGTTAAAGGATTCCAGGCAGAACAGGTATCAGACAGAAAATATCAGGGATTGAAATCAAGTACTCGCTTCGATTGCTCGTGAAAGATCACGCAGCGCGCACGTGGCAGCAAAGCATGGCAACGCTGCCTTTGACGCAGCCCAACTGTCAAGCACAAAGAATGGCACAACATATAACCCCCTATATTGTACTTGAAGGAAGAGGTTGTGTGAATTTAGAGTACGGACGTAATCAATGAGAATAACGGTTTTAGTGGATTTTTTAATTGAGAATTTACTGAAGACAATCTTTATTGCCGGCCTGGATTGTCGAGGTCGCTAAGGCTGTAGGGCCGTAGTTGCCGCGGCCGGGAGGGTCGCAGGTTCGAATCTCGCCTCGGGCATGGATGTTTGTGTGTGTTCATATTGTACTTACGTGTTCTTCCTATAGTTCTCCTACAGTTCAAACAATCGGTGGTCGCTATATGACCAAGATGTTAAAAAGCGACATTAAAAAAGGTCTTTCTCCCACAACTTCATACTACTTGTACTGTGTGCTATAATGATGTAAATATACAATTACATTACAGAGAATTATACAAGCGTTACAAGGCTCGGTGGCCTGAGGTGTACGATACCTTGGTAGCTTGGGCCTCTTTACACATTATTTTATTAAAAACAAACTTTTAAATTGAATTATGAAATGAAAAATTATGCAGTAATAGATAAGGCAATCATGGATCCACTCTCGAAACGTGATGAATGATAAAATATAAAGTAATAAGGATGTAAGAATTAAAATGAACAAATAATTTATTTCTGACTGTTCTAGAATTTAAAAAATGATTATTAGAAATTTATTTTTTGATGAATCAATATTTCAAAAGAACAGAAAATAAATACTGATCAAATACTGAGCATAAATACTGAGCAACCAAGCGCACGCGGTTAAACTTCACCCGAACACAACATATTCCTACGAAAGGATAATTAAGATTTCGTAAATGTGGTCAAACGATATGTTAAAAATTTAGTGGGAGCGCAAAGGAAGCGATTGTATTACTTTCTTTGTTTACTTATTTAATTACATATTTTTCTTATTTATCATTTATATTTATTAATTACATTTTTATTCATTTAATGTATTTATTTATAGAACTTTCTACTCAAACCAAGGGCGTTTTGCTAGGTGATTGCGAGATAAATATTTCCCCAAAATACTCCTTGTTTATTGCACTATGTACGTAGAACCACTGAGACATCGTCACGCTGTTGATTGTGGTCATCGTCGTGATGTGATGCAACGCCGATAGGAGAACGACCTTTGAGCGTGGTGTGTGACTTTCAATACTTCATTTATCTGGTATCATTGGGCATTCATCGAGGCAAATTGATCTTTAGAGCAAAACAGTTTTAGTCTGAAAAAGTGACATTGCAGATTTGATAGGAATTTTATTCGCAGCCCTCATAACGATGACGAAACATTATATTGCTCCACTTCGACAGGGGCATAACGAGTGAAATTCTGTGCTAATAGGCATCCTGTATTCTGTGCTAGTAGGCTTAGGAACAGCTCACGGCAGAGAAGTTCTTCACCTGGTACAATCCTGCCTGTTTTGTACTCGCCCACGAATAGGTTATTTCGGTCACGAGGTTCCGGTTCAGCCGGGCCCCAATCCATTGTCTCAGTAACAAAACACACCCTTCTACCTAGAGATAACTTTTTTGAAATAGTTTCTACTTTCTTGAAGGAAATTTGCATGTTATTTTTGTTCTCCAAGAGAAATCCCTTTTTATCGTGGTAATTGTTGCATATATGAGTATTTCATTTTCATTTTTCAGTTTAAACGTTTGATTAAAAATATGTGTATAGAGGTCCAAGGTACAGAGGTACCTAGTACCTTGAGCCACCCACCGTATTATGACAAGGAATTAGGAAAACAGATTTTTCGAGAATGGTAAATAAAGGAAAGAGTTTATTAATTTAATAGAAAACAAAAGTATTATAGAACTTAACTCAGTTCCCTTTATCTTCCTTTTTCGCTTTTTTTACTTTCTCGCATACTCCTTACGCAGTAGAAAGATCATGTAATGCTGCGGAGAAAAACGGCGATTGTTCGACAGCAAACCCTGAATTCTAGAAACGAAAAAGTGAATAAATCTCGTTCCTTGTATAGTACATTACCTTACTATACGTTGTATAGTCAGACTCCACGTTTAATGGGTCCTAGATATAGAAAATTCGATTGACGGCAAAATGTCTGTCCGTCCGTAAATACATGCATCCGTCCGTCCGTCTCTGAACAATGCTAACTACTAACGGATTTTCACGAAAATTGATACACCCCGATCAATCTGACTGATGTCGATTGAACTTGAAACGGATATTTTCATTTTGAGGGGGTACTGCACATGAAGCCTTGACATTTTCAATTTTTTCTCAAATGAGGACTAAAAATATCAGAAAAGAAAAACTAAAGAAGAATGAAAGTAAAAACATCAAAATGTCCGATTCGATCATTCGTATATCTGTTTTAAAGGAATGGCATGTCTTTCTGTCGAACACAATCTAGCGTAAAGTCGTCCTCGAAGGATAAAGTACGAATATGGAGCTCTGTGACGATGCGTCGTGTGGAGGACGGGGCAAAGAGAGGCGGTTTTGCTCTCGCTTCCCCTCGCACGCAGCCCGTGCTCGCCACCAGCAAAAGCGCGCGCGTTTATAACAGTACACTAGGCGCTTTCATTGGGTTCCGGACGCGTCGCAGGGATGTCCAGACCTGGCAGACTTAGCGGCAGGAATGGAGGAAAGGTCGAATGGGCGCAAGAGGAATTGCCACACAAATGCGCGGAATTATTGCCGTTTATAATCCATCAACTCCTCTAAAAAAAGCCGTGATCAAAGAAGCAGAGAAAAATAACCGCGAATAGTGCGTAGGAAGGTTTTCGTGATAGCCATGAAGAGCTCTCAACATTCTGGCAACGATTCCTCCTTCTGCATGGTTCATGGATTTCACCACAAACAGGTTTTTCGCCATCAGCTTGTTCTTTTTCAATCACTAGCATCCACCCTGCATCACTAGCCGGTCACGAGTTTATTTGCTTTAGATGCAGAACACGCAGAAATAGCGGAAATACCTATATACCTAGCTAACTTCAAAACAACATTCATTAAAGTAAACTATAAACAGAACGATTAGGTTTGTCTCATTTAATTATTAAACAGTCGCAATTTATTTATTTATTTATTTATTTATTTATTTATTTATTTATTTATTTATTTATTTATTTATTTATTTATTTATTTATTTATTTATTTATTTATTTATTTATTTATTATTTATTTATTTATTTTAAACAGTATTTATTTATTTATTTATTTATTTATTTATTTATTTATTTATTTATTTATTTATTTATTTATTTATTTATTTATTTATTTATTTATTTATTTATTTATTTATTTATTTATTTATTTATTTATTTATTTATTTATTTATTTATTTATTTATTTATTTATTTATTTATTTATTTATTTATTTATTTATTTCATTCTGCACACGGTTTACTGTGCGCAGTACAGAGAAAGAATTGAATGTTGTGGCAAAACCAACGATTTTTCGACAGAAAAACTTACTGAACTTCTTGAAGTTGTATTTCAGTTCAATCAACCATTAGGCGACCGAAAAATTGCGAAAATGTAAGGAATTGTCCTTCAGGGAATAGATGGCAGAAGGGAAGAGAATGGGACAAAATCGACACGCTAGCAGAGACTCAAAAGATTTTAAAACTAAGTAGTTCGAGAAAGTCTCTGTTATTCTATTGCACCAATAGTTTTTAAAACGTCCGTCCGTCTGTGTGTGTCTGTCTGCCTGCCAGCTTGTCCGTTTGTGAATTCTTGAAAAAATAGAGTGCAGCTTTGTGAATACCAGTGCTTCAAATGATTTCGAATGAAGTTTCACGAAATTTCTGTGAAAGTTCAAATATGCGCATTTTCCGAAACGCTCAAATAACATTTTCTCAAAAAAACGGCTTCAATTCTCAATTTTTCAATGAGATATTTCATTTAGGGCCAGCTGATTGAATAGTGTTTTGAGGCGCGTCAGTTACTAAGATCATTAGCCCCGTAAGTGTAGTGCATTTTTTATCGGGGTTGACCGTGATTTTCCCCGTAGTATGGCGAGACCTAAAAGTCGGCTTGCGGGGTTTTCCCCAACCAGGTGTCTTTCACCAGCGAGGCACCGCCCCAGCGGGGACAAACTCGTAGCTCCCTATGTGTGTGGTAGTGTTGTGCCTGCAAGTGTATGTGTGTGTGTGTGTGTGTGTGTGTGTGTGTGTGTGTGTGTGTGTGTGTGTGTGTGTGTGTAAGGGATGAGGATAGGACAAGGAAGAGGATGGACAGTTCGCGCGCGTTCCGTGGCTCGTTTGTTGGGGTCCTGCTCCGGCATTCGCTCGGGCTTGATCAAAGAAACCACGGTAAACTATCGATCAGAGCTGCCAGCCCCTAGAATTTTTCTCTAGACAGCTACTGAACGCGACCCAGTTTCCTGGATAGTATTGAAAATCCTGACCGGCCTCGAACCCGAAGACCACCAGATCAAATTCTACATTTTTCGGGAGGCACCGAGTACTGTATACTGTAGACGTGCATAGTTATTAAGTTACGATTTTCACCCGCCTTATATATTTCAATGTGACTGACATTTGCCGAAAGGAAATGCCCCAGCAGATAGCGCCAGGTGTGGGAAATAAGTTGGTGAAATATCTCAAAATATGGCATTTTGGACTTGTTTAGTTCTACCCTGAACTACCTAAGCCAGTGTACGTAGGATCAAGTTTATTCTTCTATAATATTCTTAAAGTGATATTTTAATTTTGGCATTAAGGGACCAAAAAATGGAAAAAATGTGAAAAAAAATTAACAAGTGCTACGAGAGCTAAAGTACTACTCACGGAAACAGATTGAACAAAATTTGAATTCGAGCGAGAAGAATGATTCTACGAAATCCGTAAAGAGCAAAGACGTAGAAAAGAAAATGAATTATAAAAATATGTTTCTTACGTTTGGAGTGATCTTCGTAGGTACAAAAACTTATATTTAAAACCTGAAGTGCCTTTTGTCTATAATACCTTACCGTAGCTGGCAAAAGTCGGATTAATCCGACCATAAAATGCCAAATACGTACAAACATGTTGGACGCTACAGAATTCTGAGGTTAGGATGCAGTAGTATTTAAGGTATGAATTTCTGAGTTACAGTAATCCCTCAACATTCGCGAGAGTTAGTTCCCAAAAAGCATCGCGAATGTTGAGTTTGTCTTTTAATGAAGACAGGTGGGTTAGGTTACTGGATATCAAAAAGCAGTTTAAAATAGAAAGAGAAACACTGACAAACAATTGTAGTAGAACTAAGTAAGCGCTACTACAAACAGAATTCACAATTAGCATTCAAAAGTGAAGAAATAAAACAATATTTGAAAGTTGAAAGTAATTGGATGTAGGATTTCCCCCCTCATCATCACCCTTCTCGTTGTTTTAATATCCCAATGTAGAAGAGTTGCTGCAGCTATTTCTCTCTTAAATTTCAAAGTAATTTCCCTGGCCGGATTATATTCGAATGCCCTTTCCACCCGAGCTTGTTGCAGTTTTAGAACGCCATTAACAGTTTTCACATTGGAGTTGATGCAGGACGCAGTTTAGCTTCCTTCACTTCATCATTTCTTTCCAGGAAGTTTTCTTCGCTGATGATTTCCCGTAACACCTCTTCAGTGAGTTCATTATCATGAGAGTTGGAAAAATCCTGAATGGCTTTCCTGTTCATTTGGCCAAAACCCTTATCTCCAATTTGACGCAACTGAACTGAATTATTTTACAATTGTGTTATTCTATTAATGTAAATTTACATTCCAACTCTGACATTTTTGCAGAACTTGATACTTTGAGCTCCGACGTCTGCCGAGTTCGTTTTTCAGAGGGCCCTGATAAAAGACATGAAATGTGCTCGCTTAAAAAAGAAGTAGAACGACCAAGAGACCCACTCGCGAATGTTGAAATTGCAAATATTAAAACCGGTAGCATTTCTCTCATCGCGAATGTTCGGAACTCACGAACAGCGAATTGGCGGATGATAAGGGATTACTGCATTTTGCTTTGTATCTTTGATTAAACTGTGTGCGATAATCTAGAGATGTCCACAAGCAGAGCTTCTTCATTGCGGACGCCCTTTGAGCCCGTCTCCCACGCCGTGCTTAGGCCTCGCGCGCTGATAAGGCTGTGGAAGGGCGCGTGCCCGGGCGTGGCTACTCGACTTGCCTTCGAAAATGGCGCTTTTAGTTTGTCTGCAAACCTCAATATAAGAGATAGAAAATAGTATCGATTAAAGCAGTGTCGACTCGTGCTTAGGTTGCACGATTGCACAAACCCCAGAATATGAGGGTCGTATTTATGATGCTCTGCCAGCAGAGCTCTTAGGGGCCTGCCATCTGGGGGCTTGCTAGGAGCTCAAAGGGTGACTGGAATTGGCTGGGGGCCGTTCATAATATCGCAAAACCGAACACTGGCAGCCTGCTAGGCCTAGTAGGCCCCTAGCAGAGGTTTATAAATATATATATATATATATATATATATATATATATATATATATATATATATATATATATATCTTAGGAATATACATTTTTACTTTAAAACATTCAATTTTCAATATATTGCAGCAATATCGCAGAACTTTTATCATATAAATCACGAGTTTAAACGAATACATTGATGATAAATGTTACTGAATATTTTTCAAACTATCATTAACTGATACGTTTTGTTTGTTTTTTATCATTGTAGTCGATAAGAAGCCAATGTAAGAAACGTGTCTTTTGATGAATTACCACCTTGGGTAGTAAATAGATGAAAATAACAAGGTCGGGAAAGGAGAATATGTTATCTGATAAATATTTGATAATGAAAGTTAGGCATTCACATTCTGTTGTGATGAGAATCAGACTGAATGATGTAGTGCTTAAAAATGCATGCAGATTCCACGAAAATCTTATCGTTATCATATCAATCAAAATGGGAAACAAATGTATTATTCTGAATGATAATTTTAGAATATCGCCCAACAGATCAATTATATTTAACTCGGTCGGATTGAAGCGCTGTCTGGAGGAGAATTCTAGCTACGTGCTGCTCTGATCGGTAGTTTTCCGAATGCCGGAACAGTATCGTAACAAACGGATCACGAACTGAGCGCGATCTTTGCTTCCTCTCCTTTATCCTATCCTCTTCCCTTGCAAATATGCTACTTTACCACAATTCATGGAAAGAGCAGTCGGGCGATGAGAGCTTATCCCGGCTGGGTCGGTGCCCCGCTGGGTGGGATACTTGGAGGGTTGTGTGGTTGGTGGGTTGATGATTCCGGGCGCGTCAATAGCTTAGGTAAGCGTAGTGCATGTTTTGCATCGGGAGATGGCGGTGATCTTTCCCCGCTGGCTAACGAGATCCGGCACCGACCTACCGTGGGCTAGCGGGTTTTCCCTCTAACCAGGACTCTCCCACCAGCGGGGCACCGCCCCAGCCGGGACAAGTTCTAAGCTCCGAACCGCTTTCCCGGCATATGTTGTAGTGTAGTGCATGTTAGTATAAGTGTGTATGTGTAAGGGGAGAGGATAGGACAAGGAAGAGGAAGGAAAGATCGCGCGCGGTCCGTGGCCCGGTTGTTAGGGTACTGTTCCGAGATTCGCCTGGTGATGATCGGAGAAACCACGGAAAACTACCGATCAGAGCCGCCAGCCGGTAGAATTCTCCTCCAGACAGCGACTGAATTCGACCTAGCTGTTAAGTTAATGTCGAAAATCCTGCCGCCGTTAGGACTCGAACCTAGGACCTCCCAGTCGGAGGCGCTGCAGTGACAGATCTCATCATCCAGCGGGGGAAGTACACTGCCATCTCCAGTGATAAAATTTCTCTAACGAAACTCTTGACCATTGACTTCAGCAGTTCACATCATGCCGGGAAACATTAATTAATCAGTCAATGTAGTGTTCGTTCAGAAGAATCCATCAACCCGGCCGTCAAGAAATGACTCACGGACCGCGACATATTTTGGCAAAGAAACTTGACCATAGTTTTACTAGAATTAATTTTTTTATATTACAGTACAGTACAGTAAAGGACAGTGATGAAAGTTAGATTTAAGACGACCTTACACATTTACGTAAATTGTAATATAGACATTATAAATTCAGTATTATCCAATAATACTGAATTTATTTTTATATAATAATATTCAATAATAATAATTCATTTTTTCTCCTGAAAAAAGGAAGTTCTTTCATGTAAGTTTTCGTAATTCTTCATTTTGCATTACAATAAAGTAGGTTTCGTACTTTGGTTTTTGTTCATAAAATATTGCATGAGCGTGTTTGAATGCTAATGAGGAACGTCTTTTTAACCCGTCACATCGTCATCCGGTGTTGTTCCGGGTCGCTAACTGGCCGGTTAAGAAGAAGGTCACAGCATCTGGTCGACGGTGTTTGCAATGATGTTTGAGAAAGAAATAGGGAAAAGGATTCAGTTTATTATACAATTATCTCGTGTTTGATAAGTTAACACATTGTAAGGTTATTTCCATTTCTACTCATTGGTCTAACTGAATAATCGTGCACTGCCGTTTTGTACGTATTTGCACATTCAGTTAGTTTCATATTGTAAGTAATTATTTGTTAGAATGTTGGTTTCCTTTAAAAATGGGCAGGATATCAAAAAAGACAAGAATGCTAGCCCGCAAACTTGATACTTTTCATAAATTATGAGTGTGATAGTGTCCTCCTGTGTAAGATTGCAATTCCATAGTAGAACCCCGCGGGTAGTGCATCTATTCGTAACTTCTATTGGACCGTAGTCTTTAGGACGGTCGGAGAAGAAAATGTTTAGTGAAAATCATCAGTTATTTACTAGTACATTAACAAAGGTGATTTTTGCATCGAAGTCTGGTGCATAAATACGTCCGTAGCTTTCGTAAGTAGAATGGTAAAGTGATCTGTATGTCCTATGGGATTATTCGCTTTTACATTGAAAAGGGTCCGTTTGTTGGACACGTGCGAGGCAGGGGGACTGTAATGTCGCTCAGCGATGAGGGCGGGGGGGGGGGGGGGGTGGAGGTCGAGGGGGGGTGGGCGAAGGCCTCGCGGCCGCCGCCGTCGCCCGAGCGCGCCTGGGCCCAGCTGACTCCCCCCTCCCCGCCGAGCACCCACGTGACGCACGGATGTAAACACGGCCTTGGCCCTGGCGGACGCACGTGTAGAACCCTTCCCCCTCCCCCGCTCCTTGTGCCATGCGTTTGCCTCGCAGCGATATTTGTCAACAATGCGGCGCGTCGGGGATGTGTTCTTCCCCGCTGATTACACTGCTCAGATGCGGCTGCTTGACAGGCCGGCTCTATGCCCTGCACGAGTTCTTGCATTACGAGTTAACAGCCTTGTTATTTCCACATCGGCGCACGTGTGAACTCTGAGTCTCCGGTTCTCACTGTGTTTGATAATGACTTGCAGTGGAAATTTGTAAAATTCTCATATAGCATTAGCACAGAGAGATTTTTCTGATCAAAACTTAGAAGAGTACCAAAAGAATTGACTGAAGAATAGGAGGAATGATTCTTGATGAATGCTGATTTTGTGGAATATAATTCACAATAATTGTTTTTTATGAATCTGGCAGTCAAAGGACAATGTAAATATTACAAACATCGAATCGAGAGAATTGATGATCTGTTTACATTATACTATATTTGTGATAAACAAAATGAAAATACTGGTATATTACCTCAATCCATTACGATGTACAATTGATATCTTATCTTTAAAATTACAACTTGAAAATATTTGTATTTAAATTAATCAAATAAATTTTTTGATAACGGATACTTCAAAACAGATTGCATTGTGTTGATTGCATATTCATGTGTTATTTCAAACTTGAATATGCCGTCGACAGAACGATTCAATTTGACCTTCACCAGCACACACCTACCTGCCACTGCATTGCATAGATCCGACTTTCATTAAAATCTACAACTTCATTTCGTTAGCACTGCGGAATAGCTCTTAGGCGTAAATTTTGACTCACGTATTCAAATCCGAACCTGACGGCGGCAGGATTTTCGACACTAGCTAGGATTTTCTACCTAGGATTTAGGATTACCTTAGGATTTTCTACCTAGGATAACTAGGATATTCGACCTAGCAAGCTAGGTCGAATTCAGTCGCTGTCTGGAGGAGAATTCTAGCGGCCGGCTGCTCTGATCGGTAGTTTTCAGTGGTTTCTCCGATCCACACTAGGCGAATGCCGGAGCAGTACCCTACCAATCGGGCCACGGACCGCGTGCGATCTGTCCTTCCTCTTCCTTGTCCTATCCTCTTCCATTACGCACACACACTTACACTAATTTGCACTACACTACGACATATTCTGGGAGACCCGTCGGGAGCTTAGAGATTGTCCCCTCTGGGGCGGTGCCCCGCTGGTGAGAGTGTCCTGGTTAGGGAGAAAACCCACTAGCCGACGGTAGTTCGACGCCGGATCTCGCCATCCTGCGGGGGAAGATCACCGGCTTCTCCCGACAAAAAGCATGCACTACACTAACGGGACTAATGACCAAAGCAGTTGACGTGCCCGGAAACACGAAAAAATCGAATCAAATCAAATCCCAACCTCAGCAAATTTTGTTATTATTTTATTTTTTTTGTAAGAATAGTGCTATAGAGCTGAAATCCGTGTCATTGTGTTGTCTACCTAAACTACACGTCAAACCGCGCCCGCACAAGCTTCTTGCCCGCCTGGGGAGCCGGCGCTCCTAAGGGGATGGGCAACTTCCTCTGACTCCGCACTCAAGTCCCCTTAAAATCCACAAACGGGTGGACATTCTCAAGTATCTAGTAGAAGTGGTGCGAGGCGGTGAATAGTGGTTTCATGCAAAAATATGTTTGCCAGATGTTTTCTCTTAAATAAACGAGAATTGTGTTATGTTTATATTCTTCACTACTTATTACTAGAGTCCGAAAGTTTGGCAAAATGCCTTTTTATACCTGTTTTGATTTTATGACTTTCAACAACTGGAGTGTCAGGTTGTGTTAAAAATCTAAAAGGGAAATAAATATGATATCAGTGAAGATTTTTTATATTTTCATTCATGCTTATGGACTTGTTCGCTCACAACAAATCTCATCCTATGTTTATATATGACTTCGGATCCATTTGAAGAAAAGCTGTCTGTACATGATTAAACCCTCCCAGTTTCTTTTTATTCTCTCTTCCCTTCTGGCGATTACACAGGCGCAAAGAACGAAATCTACAATTCCGTTTTCACTGCTACCGTTTCAATATTCAAAAGGGAGTCCACAATAGCATTTTGTAGAGACAGTTCCGCGAGTAAAATAAATTTTTTAGTCGTGAACGGGATGATTTAGTGCGATCAAGAGTACAAAGAAAAGGTAGTTTCCTTCCACGTGATGTAACGAAAATTTTAGTTATAATAAAAATGTGAATCATTTAATTATTCATTTTTTACACTAATTACTTGTAAATTATTAATTTTTTAATATGTCATTTGTTTTAGCCCCTACTTTATCCAGAATAAATGCCTTTCTGCATGCCTGTTTTAGTAAAAACAAATGTCTTTTTGCCTCCCTATTTTAGGTAAAATAAATGCCTGAAATTTCGGGCTCTACTTATTACTATTTGATGTCTATTTTCTTACTAAATTCTTCCTTTTATAAACATCTGTGGTAAGTGACAGAAATATATTTGAATGGCGAATTCTTTCCTAGTTTTCAATTTGTGTTGTTTTATTACATCATTCAGTTATTTATTGTATTAGCAGTAACGTGAAATAATTTAACAAATCTCTATAAGCTAACACTTCTCACGGACAGACAGCGCTTTTAACAGACAAGAATATTTGTGAAATATTCTAACATCGATACAGAAAGCTCATACTTTTCAATCACTCTTAAGTAAACTGGATTACAAAATCAACATTCTTTTGATTCATTTTTTAAATTTTATTCTCAATTGAGAATTTGAAATCGGTGTTATGTATTATTTCATTTTAATGGCTTATTTCTGTGCATTTGTTTTTGATAAAGAGGAAATGGGAATTAATATAGCCAAATTTGTGACAAGAACTGTCAGGTAACTTCTCCCGAAGACTGTTATGGATCCAGTGGCGTACCGCCACTCTGGAGAAATTTGTACAACCCTTACTTTTAAATCTCGCGCCAATTTCTCTGGACGCAGTGCCCGCGACTTCTTGGAAGCTTACCTTGCCCACGACCTTGACATGCCTGTCCTAAACCGTTCAGACAATTTTCTCCAAAATGATATTTCCCGATCGATCTGAACTAACTCATGGCCCTGCGGGTTTGAAATGGATATTTTGATTTTTGTACTTTACAAGAGACTGAACATTTTCAAAATTTTCTGAAAAATGGCTCCAAATTTTTGGATTATTCTTTGTTCTCAGACATGATGGAAAAATCTTTTAAAATGTTGCGGGTCTCGTTGTCGTTGTAATCCCTGATTGTTTTTAAAAATTGCAAAAGTTCAATTTCCTTTATCTTACTAGAACTCCAAAATATGGTAAACATTTCCACTTACTGAAATATGTTTGTCGAAACCAGATCTTCAAATATGGTGATGTTCAATTTTTTCGAAAATATGAGTACCTTTTGCGTACTTTTCCGTGCAACATTTCTTGTTTTTTAAAAAGTTTAAAATTATTTTCTCAAAAACGGCTCAAAATCTATTTTTAAAATTTCTTCCTTACATGTAGGAGAGAACGGTGAAGAAAGTTATGCTGGTCGCATTTCCGTTCAACTCTGAATAGTCAAAAATTGCAAAAGTTATTTTTTTTTGTCGTCTTCCTATATCTACAACATTGAATTTAGAAATTTTATTCTTAATGAAATCTGTTCATCAAAACTATATCTTGAAATATGATCACGTTCAATTTTTTGAAAATATAAGTAGTTTTTGAGTTAATTTGCGTAAAACATAGGCAATTGTTAAACAATTTTAAACATTAATTTGATCGAAAACGTTTTCAAGTTTTTTTCTTCATTTTTTTCTCTCCTATGTTGCAAAGAACGGTAAAGAAAATGTTCATGGTCCCATTTTCGGCGAACTCTCGGTATTTTCGAAACTTGCAAACAACAAAAAATTAATTTTGCAGCAATATATTGTTGATGATAAAGGTTTTTTAATGAAATCTATCCTAAAAATGAGTTCGTTAAAAAATGGCATGTACTTTTATTTATTTATTTCGACAACATGAAGAGTTTAGCGTGATTTAATCGAATTTTCCGCATTTCTTTTGCTAGAATCTTTCAATAGGTATCATATTGGAATACTGACGGCCGCGACACGCAGTTTGAAATTTTGAGAATTCCTTCTCATTGATGGTAAATGTTATAGCTGTACGAAACGCATTTTTATTTGTCGAATTTATGTTGATATATTTGCTTTAAAACAATTAGTTTTCATACCGATTGTTCTACGATTTGTAATGAGTTTTACTACTGATGACTGAGATGTGTCAATACGGATAGAAATTGCGTTATTATCATATTATGTAACCGTTAGTAAGTACCAAAAGTTTCTGGCGCTTCGATTGCGGTGGAGTTTTTAAATGTAATATCACATTACAAAACTGCTACCAATAATACGAGAAAATATGTGGTCCAAGTTTAAATTAAAATGTGAAGTGGTTCGATTTTCAACGAGAGTTGTTTATACGTCATGTTTCCCTCAGTATTGAAGCTGTGTATTCGCTCTGAATTTTCTGTTGCGTTTTGTAAGTTTGTACATTGGATTTTTTCCAAATTCTTGTGACTTACCGCTAGCTCGAGATGTAGTTATTCTCGAAAAAATGTCATTTTTGAGATTATCTCGTGGCCTAATATAGTATACTGAATAGTTTTCACGTAAGGAGCTTTTGAAGAGACACTACCACATTGGCTGCTTGAGGCAGTGGGTCGCACTAATCACATATGGTTTCTTCCGTGATAGGTTACCAGTCAGTCTGGTCCTGGACAGGTTCTCATCTTCACCGAAAGAGCTTACTCTATGTTGTGCAAAACCGTCATAAAATCTAAAAGTGACCCCAGGAGTCTATTTTATAAATTCGTTTATAACATAACAACTAGTGAAACTGCAAAAGCACGTACTTTCTCGCATTATTATTATAATGGTTACGCTATTTTCTTCAACTATAAAACAGCAATTTCTGTCTGTAAATACACATCTCAGCCATCTCTTGTAAAGCTCATTACCAATGAATTACCACTTAATGCACGAAAAATTACTTACAAACCTACCTGCTGGAAAACGCACAGCAGTGCCGTACAGCAGCACGGCAATAACTTTTAAACCAGCGAGAAGCACACATTATTTTGAACACTATGCGCGTGATATGTACTGTTTACTTTCGGGTTTGCATTTTGGGAACAATTTTAGCTAAAGTGGACGAGCTCTTATTTAAGGGCTATATCAACAAATATAACTACTTAATCATACGTATAATATGTTAGAAATAAATGTTTTTGCTCGCTAGTTTAAAAATTACTAGGAATTGATTGACGTTCCGTACTCGATCAGGTTGCTGAGTAATTTGAGATCTTTTTCAGCTTAAGTTGAGGAGCACTTCATTCAAGGCTTACATGAACAAATAGTACTTTTTTATGCTTATATCATTTGATAAATCTTGTGTTCTGCTCTGTACTTTCAAACTAATGAATTGGCTTTTTTGACTCTATGATCTTTGAGTTGCAGTGTCTTTTTAATTATTAATAAAAATAAATAATATTTTGCACTTTTTTGAGTCTGTAATTAGACGATAATTATTGTGTATGCATATTTGAAGCTTCAATTTTTGATTTGATGCCAGCTGGTTTTATCATAAAACTGGCGGATCATTTATTAGCCTCAAATTGGGAGCTATTTTTCTTTGTGTTCTGATGTAGTGAGTGAGCTACCTTTAGGGATGTGACTGACGTACGTTTATACTTCCCACAATGGCTGCTTTTACTGGCAGCTCGGCTTTCAATTTTCCTTTTTATTTTTATTTTTTTATTTTTATGTATTTATTTATTTATTTTAATTTATTTTCTTCCTGCTCGGCAGTTTTGCCTTTCAGGGGTTTGAACATTTTTTATTTGTAATACATAACTTTTTTAAGCATTCACGTTTGAGCGTATAACCTCTCACTTCTTGTATCTTACTACTAATTTTTATAATATTTAATACTTAATGGTGATGATAAGGGGTGAAAGGACGAACGCAAATACAACCATGTCCGACTCGAACCCGCGACCCTTCGGTCCGAGATCACTACGACACTACTGCCTTAGCGATCCACCGGGCTGACTCAATTTTACTGATTTGAAATTTCTGACTGATTATCCATTTTATTTAATCGCGGTATGTCAGCTTGCTCAGGCTATTCTTTGAAATATTTAATAATTTCTTTGTTAGATTTTTTTTTCTATGCAGTGGACATTTCAATTTTTCATTATATTCATAGTATTTGAAATATTGAAGATGCCGTTCTGAAATAAATGTACTTATGATTAGAAGGCGTCTGATATTTTTATACACCTATTGAAAGCGGCAGAAGTATCACATTTCCTAATACAAAGAGAAAGGCGTTGCAGACTCGTCCATAATTTCCTGAGGCTGTTTTCTGCAGATGGGGCATGTGCCTCGCTAGCATCAAGTTCTGCGGGAACCGGATGAAGATGGTACCTGGAAAAGAGCGGCGTGGTAACACCTGCCAACTACAGACGGACGCACGCGCGCACGTGTTGGGTTCATGCGCATTGTTGCAAGGAGGGAGCTCCTCCACGGACAAACAAAGACGCTGAGAAATCGCGCTCCATAAGCAAGACTTCCATTTGCGGCAGGGGATGAGTGGGTAGTTGCAGCTGCGCAGCCTGTCCGGAGCGTGCCCTGCGCGCTCGCTTTGCGCTGAGGAGGCAGCAGACCAGCTCAGCTCCGCTCCCCCTGCTTCGCCTTGCTGGCTGCCTCGGCGATGGCCGCGCTCAAGGGCAAGCCTGGAGGAGGGGAGGGAGCAGGAGAGCAACGGTGTTGGCTCCACGTGTCGGAGCGTTCACCCGGCGCTGCTGTGGCGCGACGCGACGCGGCGGCGGCGGCGGCGGCCGCCGGCGGCGCGACGGAAGGAGGCCTTGAGGCAGCGGCATGCCTCCCCCTCTCCCCCCCCCCCGACCCTTTATCGGCCCTCGGGGCCCCTGCCGGCTGCGTAGCCTCGTGCACTTATCTGCGAAAACGTTTCATCAGGAAACTAACAGCTCTCGTACACATGTTTTTCTTTCCAACCTTACGATAACAGCAGACGAAAGGAGAGGTTAGAAGAAAGATCATTTTTGAATACTATAAAAAAAGTGAAGGTGAAGGAAAATATTTTATTCACTATGCTTCTGGTTATATTTATTTGACAGTCGTTCATAACAAGAAGAAAAAACAACTATTTTTTAAAATTTTGCTAGTTGTAAATGTATATTATTTTATCATTTTGGAAAATCTCAAGAGTTTTATTCTGATTGTAAATTATGCTCACATTTGCTAATAAAAATACAGTATTAGCACCTGAAGGGTTATCGTTCACTTGGAGTGAGTAGTAAACTGAGCAATTTAGGGCATCTCCTTACTTTCGACGCCCGAGCAGATAATTTCATTATCTACTTTTCCATGTACTTTTCCTTGTCTTTCAAAAAGATTAAAAACTGATGATTCATGAAACCTGTTCGTAAATACGCGAGAAAACATGTCATTCTTGTGCAAATTCCCAGTTGCGCGGCAGTAGGCGCTGCAAAAACAAGACGGACAAAGGTCAATGCGGTTTTCGTAACGACCGTTGTTTCACGAGGTGAGTGTAGGTGGCAGCACTGGCTAAAACAAGCTGACGGGCTCATGAGTTGAAGTTAGCAATCGCTCTTGTTGGTAAACGGATGAGCCAAGTGTTTCCATGAATATCTCTATCTTTAATAATGATAAACTATAGCTGTCCCTTTATAATTCATTTCTTGTGTAATTCGAACCAGGGAAGCAGATAGAGACATTTGCTGAGTTTTGTTCAATTTTTCTTTCGTCCTAATATACTATGTAGCTTATACTACATTCCATTTTTTATATTACGATGAGTTTAGCCCAAATATTTTGACTTAAAAATTAAGGTATACATTTCGTACTGAACTCAAATATGACGTAGTTGCATCTAGTTACAATAAATATTATTTTAGAAAATCAAGGGAGTTTTGAGAGTGAAATCGCCGAGCCAATACTAAACTCTTACCAGGTAAGAAAAAACGAAATGACACAAATGTTAGGTACTCTGATTTGAAGTATTGACAAATTTTATTCGCCATAACTCGTTTTGTCAGAGATGGAGATGAAACAGGAAAACGGTGTTGCTTGTGCAGACTTACGGAAACCTGCACAGTACTATTTGATGGAAGTTCCTTTAGATTCTTGAACGCCTTTGACATGCTTCCACGTGTAATCTCTTTTTACTTGGTTCTGATCGCAATTTCAACATCTTTCTCTTAAATAAATCGATTGATAAAATCGTCGATGCAAATACAAACAATCGAATGTGAAAAACAAGACTTCAATTCCGACCTATATTCATAATAAAACACAAAATATTTACTACATATTGGATTCAATTTTGAGAAAATTTGGAAATTCTTCCAGAAGCTTTGTGTGTAGTACCCCCAAAATTTAAAGAAATCTTTTCAAAATCTCAAGGCTTCAAGTTGGGCCAGATGGGTCGAGTGATATTAATTTTTCGCATAAATCTTAGGAATAGTTTAGGCGTTAGTGTTGGTCACAGGTGGACGGACGGTAAAAAAAGTAATTAAAAAATGCTTTTCCGGTATTAAGGAACTACAAAATGTGGATTCTGAATACGTTAGGTATTACAGAAAGTAATTTTCTACATACAGGAGCAAGAAAACTTCTCTTTTACGGTATCATAAAACGTGTTTTTTTTTCTGTCGAAAAAACTGCTCTGTTTGCACATAACTTTCTCTATACTCGTATTACTCAGTATACACGTGCAAGTACGAGAAAGGAAATATTAGTGCTACAAAGCGGCACAGATTTTCCCGTATAGTTAGTTTCCTGTTCGCTTAAATCAGGACTAGCTTTGTGGTTTCGTCCAACCTCTTTCCAGCTGTTATCTATCGATACCACGCTATTTAAGTCGGAGTATAAGTTACAGTTAACTATAAAACTTTGTATATTAATGAAAGCCAATATGGTATCACAACACGAAACAATTTCTTAGTAATAAAACGATTCGAAATAACGCATTTAAAATGTAGTCTAGTGCATTATGCAATTTATGGTTATGAAATGGTGAGAATAAGAGTGTGCTTTCCTAACTAGAGGCTTTCAATTTGGTGTTTTTGTGCCATTTTGTCGTAAATCTACTTGTTTAAGATCTAAAATATATTTGAAAGATCGAAATGTTTTCTAGTTTTGTGAACGAAGGTATAATTTTTCTGAAAAAGTAGTTCTCACACAACGAAGTAATACTATGACCCAAACATGAAATCAAGTTTGGATCCAAACAAATGAAATGAAAATAACAATATAAAATAAATCTAAGTAAGTTATTTGAAAGAGAATTGATAAAAATGCCACTGGAATCACAATTAATAATATTATATAAAAATCTCTAAACTCAGAAAATTTAAATAACTTGCTAATATTTTGTGCGGAGACTTTGCTCACTAGTCACTTCCATTACGTAACAAGAAACGAGTGGATTATTATTTCATTCTAAATTAGAATTTTCATAAAAGATAAGGAAGGAGGAAACATAGTTTCCTTTCTCAGAAAATAAATAGTATGAATGCTGTTATGTCTATGTATTGACTGAATAATGAAATAGTGGAGAAAGGAAATAATAATAGTAGATTATCTACAAGGGAGAGGAATGCATGGTTTTTCTGAGGTGTACGTTTAAAGTTCGCGGGCTACAGTTTCATCGAGAGAAAGATCATTCATTGTCTTGTTAGATGTATATCTATTTTTTCCGCCACCACAATATTTTTGTCAGAAAAAACATCTAAAAAACTATGGGAAGGGCGGCATACCGAAATTTCTCCTGTTAGTGTTATTATTCAACAATCATTCAATGTCTAAAAAAGTGCATGACATTTTAAGATATACAATTCAATGAATTTAAGTGGAAAACATCAAAGCCACAAAAATCAGTATGGTTGAAAAATTGCTTGGACCATTTCGAGCAGCAAGAATACACGCCTAAAATTAGATACTGTGTCTGGGATGTGGGTGTGTAAAAGTTAGAACAGTTCCACACAATCACTAAACGGATAATAGACAACCCCAAAAGCATTGTTTCACGTCGTTCATTATAGCCTGGAAGACTAATGAAAAAAGGGATGTTTACACATTCTTTAACAATAAATCACTATTCATTGTGAACCCAGAGTTCAACATCTTTCTGAAAATGTAATGAAAATATTTGTAAATTTACATGTATGTTCTAGGAAAGTAAGGAAGAAATCCTGCCGTCCATCTTACCTTGAAAATGTAATTGAATCACTTAATTAGAACCATCGAAATGTTTGTGAAAGCACACGTGTCAGACGATTGCTAGACAGTGTGTGTATGTACACTCACAAATAGTTGAATTTGAAAACAATCTTCGAATGCAAAAGATCTCGCTATATTAACTTCTTTAACAACTTTACATTCTAATGTTTTCTAGGAGAGAAAATATGAATGCTTTCAATTGATTGATTTCATCTCTCACAATGAAATAATGATGAAATGACAGGAGATAATGGTTCATTCTATTAATTGTAAGATTTTATTAAAATTTAGTGTAATTCGTATAAATCATTGAATTTAAACTTGAGTAGTTTCTCAGAATAGGCATCAAATCAAATTATTTTTTATGTAAGAAGCAACTACCGCCATGATGAATATTTTAAATACTTATGACAGGGGAACGGAATTTATTGTAATAAAAATAGTAAAATATGTACATATAAGTATTAATTTTTACAAAATAAGTAATAAAAATAGAAAATATGTAAAATAAAAACGCATTTTAGTGTTTAAAAGTCTTCTGTTTAAGCTTTTTCCGATTACAAAACAACATCGATCAGAACTTAACGTGAATTCGGGGCGTTCGAAAGAAAGTTCTATCTCTACAGAAATACTTGTACACTAGTTTCATTCGTTATATTCTAAAATTCGTTCGTGGTATATTCAATGTTGTTTACGAGGAGCCAGTGCTCAAGTGGATAGTAGTCCCGCGTAGACGGTTAATGATCCCGGAGGGGGAAGTTAGGGAACATACCTCCCCAACTCCAACGCCGCGATAATACAAAGATCTGTAAAAACAATTGTTAGTTTTTGATCGAGTTACGCATGAGGTCTATAAAATGTGAACCAGCACGTGGTTGAAATTACTTCTGGTTCATATACAACATTCGCAGATCCTTGATTTCGAGTACGCGGTTTTCGAAAAGTAGGGGGGGGGGAGTAAGTTTGACAATTGAAGAAGCAGGTCCCGGGGACAAAGAAGAGCAATACATTGCTTTTTAAGAAAGATTATTTCAATAACATATATGACAAACTCGCATCTGAAATGATCCGCTCTGACTTACAAAGATATTACTGTAATATGTAACCAAGTATGTAGTAATAGGTCAAATATGTAAAAATATGTAATTATATGGCATCTTTCCAATCCCGAGGAATACGTGAATTGTTCAGGGATATCAATGGTGTTGTTCAGTGGTATCAGCCTGAAGACGTAAGATTCTTGGCTGTTGTTATTGTTGACTCGTTATTGCTTAAGATGCAAAGGTAAATTAAAAGCTCGTCGAGCCACAATGCTTCATGTTCACAAAGAAGTCTTCTTGCGTTTTTGCGCTTTTTAAATACAAATCGTAAAGATTTTTCAATTTTTCAGAACTTTTCTTTACTCCCAATAATTGTAATATTTGCTTATAAAAATTATACAATTTTCTTAAAGTGGGAATTTCTTTTTTTACTTCGTAATATTCTAAAACCTTACACCTAACGACGAGAACTCATATTTCCCAAAGCTACGTAATAAACAAATCGCTTCACGCTTCTCGCCACTTTTGTTAGAGATTGTGACTGTATAGACCCGTGTTTAGAATGTCAGTTCCACGACGCGCCGCAATCGCCTTCATTCTTCGCTTGGTCGAGCTATACTAACGGATGCGGAGGAATAGTAATAATGATTCAAATTAATCTTGCATGACGAAAAAATTTTAATTCTTGAATATAATTTATTTTGCTATTGAAGTAAACCGTAAATAACAACTCAGTGATTAATTATAGAAACGACAAAACCGAAATCTGTTGTTGATGCTAACGAAGGAAATGCAAATTTTATACCACTATTATAACCACTATATCCTACATCAAAAAATCACAATAATATAAATTATAAGATGCAGCTTACAAGAAATTTAAAGATAAGTGTAAAAATAAAGAGATATTAAATGCACTGAAAACGTCTTGTTGGCATATTTTGCCGAGCAAGCTAACGAATACAATTCCTCCACTGTTTGGGCTAACCATTTACATTAGCAAATACCTTAAACTCGTAGCATTTAATGTTAAACAATAACTGTTATAATTATTCATTTAAATTCATGTTCTTTGTTAATCACGTTCCATCTAAATACATACGAACTAGTAACTCGTGTGTGCCACAAATGTTTTATGAGTAGCCTTTACTGCTTGAATGTAAACAGGGAAGAAAATATCGTCTCCCTATGTAGTAAATATTTCATTCCTGACCCGCGTTTGTTAACGTAGAAACCAACTTCTGCTCCCCCAGTCACGAAAAATATAATAAAAGTTGGGGGAATGGATTCAATGGAGCTTATAGTGAAACGAAAGCGAAGATCCATCCCATTCGAGATAAGTGCACGAATGGGTTTGTGGGATGGGGAGATGCTGGTCTCTCTAGGTAAAAGAGCATCTAGGCTAAAACGCAGTCAAATATTAAGTGCAACTGTTTTCAGGTTTTAATAAGTCGAAAACTGACAAGAATAAGAACAATAATTGTTGGTAAATCCAAGAGGTTGAAGTGTATTTTCGTAACAAAGGAATGACATTATGATACGTCATTCTGCATATTATGTCCAAGTCAGTTGAGCGACGATAACATTTGGTGACATTATTGAAATTGCTGCTATTTGAAGGGCATGCAAAGTCACCAGTGGGGGTAAAGTAACTGTAAAGTAACAGAGAGAATTTCACGAAGTGCATGAAGGATGTAAAGGATATGAATGGAAAATCAAAGCTAGAACTTAGATTTATAATAGGAAATTTCACGAGTGCTTTAGAAATTGTCAATAAATCCAAAGCAGAAGTGGAATTTAATACGACGATTTCGCAAAGAAAATTTGAATTTAATAAACCACGCAATTGATACATGTCATGCAAGTTAGTAATATCTTAACGAATTTTCAGTTGGTTCAATTACTACGTGCATCAACCTCTGCTCATTATATGAATGACCTCCAACAACCAATCGAGAAGAGTCATCTCACGGTATGCAATTACTTAAGGTCTGTTGTCAATAAAAAGGTGGTTATCACCTAGGACGTGACAGTCAGTAACATAATTTTGCTAGTCGACTCTGATTGGTTGGTTTGGTGCCAACACTGTTGGCTGAAGTTTCGTATTTGGAATAATCTTTGTAACTAGAAAATATTGTAAATAGTTTCAAAGGACTTATAGAAAGAAAATATAAAAATAGATACCTGAGGTTATAACAGGTCCATCATAATTATATTACAAAATTATAACATTATTTTTTCTTAATTTAATTATATATTTAATCTTCATTTTACGCAATGCACTTGCTAAGCGTTGTTGGCAGTGTTGCACGCGTTGTATTTTTTCTTCCGAAAAGTCACGACAAAAGTGGAGGTCGGCGAAGGCGATCTCTTGGCACGAGCGCTTGCGCATGTGGCTCCGTGCGACGCGACGCGTCGCGACGCGAGCGGAGGCCGCTCACCGGCTACTAGACTGATTGATTTTCTCGTGTTTCCGGGCGCGTCAACAGCTTCGGTCATTAGTCCCGTTTGTGTAGTGCATGCTTTTCCTCGGGAGATGGTGGTGATCTTCCCCCGCTGGATGGCGAGATCCGGCGGCGACCTACCGTCGGCTAGTGGGGTTTCCCCCTAATCAGGACTCTCCCACCAGCGGAGCACCGCCCCAGCCGGGACAAGCTCTAAACTCCCGACCGGTCTCCCGGAATATGTGGTCGTGTAGTGCATGTTAGTGTGAGTGTGAGTGTAAGGGGAGAGGATAGGACAAGGAATGGGAGGGAAAGATCGCGCGCGGTCCGTGGCCCGTTTTGTAGGGTACTGCTCCGGCATTCGCGTGGTGTTGATCGGAGAAACCACGGAAAACTACCGATCAGAGCAGCCGGCCGCTAGAATTCTCCTCCAGACAGTGACTGAATTCGACCTAGCTGAAAAGCTAGTGTCGAAAATCCTGCCGCCGTGGGGAGTGGGAACCTAGGACCTCCCGGTCAGAGGCGCTGCAGTGACATCAGTTGATGCACTGAGCTACCGCTCCCGGTACGCGTTGCTAGACCTTATGCGGCAGCACGTAAGGAGGTTGAGGATGCCCTTGGACGCTCGTGCGTTGACACCGTGTGCTTTGGCCCGCGCTCACTTGAGTTGTGGAGATGCGCCCTGAAAACGAAATCGCGCAGTGCTGTTCGCAGCAAGGCGACTGCTGCCCAGTCATGCTTCGCAGTGGGCGTCGGGATTGAACGTCGCGGAATGCGGCAGATCGGTCTCTCTATGTGGATGATCGCCGCCGCTGTACTCCACCGCCGCTGTTATTTCCCACCAATGGTGCACCGTACCAGCGGGGATAAGCTGTAAGCTCCCGACTGGTCTCCGGACATTTGTGATAGTGGAGTGCATGTGCGTGTAAGTGTGTGTACATAAGGAGTGAGGATAGGAGAAGGAAAGAGGAAAGAGAGATCGCGCGCGGTTCATGGCCCGTTTGTTAGAGTCACCGTCGGGTCTCGAACTCTAGGACCTGCTGGTCAGAGGATCTGCGGTGACGTCAACTGATGCCCTGAGCCACCTGAGCCTGTGTGGACGTCTTTGGGGAGTGCAATGCTGCTGCTAATGTGTACAGTCGCTGTAGCATGTCACTGGGAGGAGGAGGAGGACGAGGAGGAAGTTTGTGATCCTACCCAGGCAGCTGGCGCGTGAGAGTGGCATGGCAACGTGACTGCCTGCGTCACCCATGTGCGGGCGGGAGTGCGCATGCGCATTTACGACTTCTTTCCTTTCGTCACTCGAGGTTTTCACCGCTACCCTTCAGCTCGCTCGAGGCGCCGTCTTTCGCGTTTAGCTGTGAGTGACGCGTTCATTCGCCTTGCCCGCCGCAGATAGTGATGGCAAATTTTACCAAAACATCGATACATCTATGTTTCGATACATATCTAAAGAGTTTTCGATGTCGATGAAAACATCGACGAAAAAACATCGCTGTTTTAATTATACAATACTAAACATGCTATTTTCCTAACCATTTCTAGTAAATAAAAGGAATATATTTTTATTGTTTAGTTAACAGCATGTTAGTATAATGTTAGTAATTATTATCGAATGTAAAGAATTAAATTAACAATCAGGAACATAGTTTTCCCTACTTTACCCTTTAGTCACCTCCATTCATACATCGTCGAAGTAAAACCACCCAAAATTCCCTCAGATTGCACATGCGAAATGTGTAGTGTGATAAAGAGGGTGACGAAAAAACAACGATGTTGCTGTGGATTGCTGCTACTCTACTACATGCCTAAACCCCTTTATTTAAAAAAATAAAAATTTAAAATGGTTCCATCATATCCAACGGATGACTCTGGAGAGACTACCAAATAAGCTCCTCCACTACCCACCGTAAGGGACTCGAGTAGACGAGTAGATCCAAGTAGACGTAGAAGAAAATGTAGAGACGATCTTCTTGGCGGCGGAACAGGCCATTTGGCCTAGTCCTTGATGATGATGAAAAATTTTCAAAAAAATCAATGTTTTTGCAACAAAATATCGATGTGAGGAAAACATCGAAAGCAAAATATCGATGTTAATATATCGATGTTTCTGGTGAAAAACATCGATTTTTTTTGTGCCATCCCTAGCCTTCTTTCGCGTTCGGCCGCGAGTGACGCGCCAATTCGCGTTGCCCGCCGCAGAGCCCGTGGAGCACGTGGTGCGTATTAGCACCTGTAAACGTGGGTTTTCGTTACGTGGCGGATGGCATTAGATCATTTTTACACCTCTCGCCTTATAAAATTGTAATTAATTCGCGAACGTCCTTCTCAATGGGGCTCATGGCCTCAAACATGTGCTTATCACTGTTATAAAGATTCATTTTATAAGGTAGGAGGTGTAAAAATGACCTAATGTCATCGCCCACGTTACGAAAGCCCAAGTATAGGTAACAATTACAACTGCTTCCCATGCAGAATGTTGGATTTACAGAGGTGCTTAGTCCTCTCGAGGATGGCGAGCGAGACCCAAACAGAGGCCAAGTCCGAAGAAGTATGAAAAGGAGTTTAATAAACAAAAAGCGCGTCAGACCAGCGAGAAGTTATTAAGATAATGCTTCTGTCTGTCTGTCTCTTATCAGCAGGGGGAGGAGGCAGCTTTTAAAGAAAATGTAAATTCATGAGGCTGATACGCCACCCTCCAACCAATGATCCACGATTCGGAGGTAACAAATATGCCACAATAACCGAGCTTTCTGCGCACTTGAAATCATCCTTTCGTAAGTTTCACAGGGAACAGCCGTGTTCGTATCTCTTCTATAGTGTTGACCAGAGTTCAAAATCCTTTACAAAAAGACAGCGAATGAGTCTTCTCTCGCTTTGGGCTGGAGAATCATATACGCGACAAGATTTAGAAATTCTATATTTCTCTTTCGCAAACAAGATATAGGTCAATGTGAGTGACCATTACTTGTAAGTTATTTACTACCATTACTAGTAAGTTACTCTCTTCCTCTCTCTCTCTCTCTCTCTCTCCTCTCTTTTCTTTCTCTCTCCTCCTCTCTTTGTCTTCTCTCTCTCCTCTCTCTCTCTCTCTCTCTTCTTCTCCCTCTCCTCTCCTCTCCCTCCCTCTCTCTCTCCCTCATTCTCCCTCCCCCCTCTTTCTCTCTCTCTCGTTTCTTGGCACCAATTCTTTGGCAAACATCTGACCCATAACCAAAACGTGGAATTTCTACATCTCTTAACACAACAAAACACATCATGAAAATATTACAATTAAATTAATTCGTTCGAATGTACGGATCGACCTGAAAGTTGGTAAAGGATAAGGAGGTACTGATATGTTGGATTGATTACAAAAAATAATGCATTGGACACCCAAAACATTTATTGCCTGGTTCGACAACTCGCACAGAATATCACTTAATAGTGCGAGTGACTACCCTGCGCGGCCATTATGGCATGTAACCTGTCGTGCAGGTGGTGTATGGCTTCCAGTGGTTCGGTGCCCCTCACGTGCTGTATATTTGGGCGCAGCAGGGCGTCGGTTATGGCCGATGTGGGGTTGGAAGCCAGGCTGCGTCGCAAGATGTCCCACACGTGTGCGATGAGGTTAAGATCCAGCAAAACTGCAGGCCAGTGTAAATGCGTACACCTTTCTAGAGCACACTGAGTCGCTTTTGCGGCATTGGGACGTGCGTTATCCTGCTGGAAGGTTGGCGCGCTCAACGTGCCCAGATATGGTAGGGCGACAGGAATGATGACGTCACGGACGTACATAGCACTGGTCGTGGTACTCTCAATGATCAGGATGCGCAGCTTGTGTTCCCTCCCCCTTCCCATACCATAACCTCGGGTGTTGATCCAGTATGGCGGGTGCGAACACACAATGGCCTATTCACCAGCACGATTGCGCACACGAACACGACCGTCTTTGGGTTCCAGACAGAAACGACTCTCGGCTCTTTGTTCCTGCTCTGTATTTAATGACATAGTCGTATTCTTTAGTAATAAAATCCTCCTCAATGATCTTAAACTCGTACTTTTTTTATTTCAATATCCTCAGCAATCCTTTGTGATCTGTAAGGACAAATTTTTTTACCTAGTAAATAGGGTCGAAAGTGTGTACATGCCCAGACGACCTCAAAACATTCTTTTTTAAATGTACCCTAATTAATTTCTTCTTTATTTGGATTTCTTCTGGCATAAGCTATTGACTTATCTTCATCTCATTTACCGTATGAAAGTAACGCTCTAATTGCATATCCACTAGCGTCAGTCGTCAAAATAAACGGGTTAGTAAAATGAGGATACTATTCTAAAAGCGGCGCTTCAGTTAACTTTTGTTTAATAAAGCAAAACTGACGTGTACTTTTCCATCCATTGCCATTCAACATCTTTGTTTAATAATTAATTTAATCGTCTTGTTATTGTACTAAATCCATCAATAAACTTTGTGCAATACCGCGCAAAACTTAAAAATGATTTAATATCCTTTGGTATTCTTGGTGTGAGAAAGTCTCTTACACATTGAACCTTTTTCGGGTCAGGTTTAACTGTTTGTGCCGTTACATGACCTAAATAATACAATTCCACCTTCAAAATCATAGGTGTCAAGGTTCATATTGTTTTTCCAGTTGCCCAAGTATTTCTCATAGCATGTATTATGTTTAGATACATTTTCTCCCATTATTAAACCTTCGTCCACGCAACAAAAGTATTTGTCAATAGATAATTTGTTATGTCATAGTTCACTTGTCTAGTTTGGTTCACTCATCTGTCATAGTTCACTTGTTTATCAAAACATAAAAACCACGAAAAAAGCCTTTACCCGCTTTGGGCTTGAGAACTAAAACTCCGGCGGGATTAAGAAACTCTAAATTTCTCTTGCGCAACACGATGTTCTGAAATACCATTCTTGTTAGTTTATGGGAATCTCCCACAAGCAGAAGTGCTGCCGGAAGGGTATCGTGGGTGCAACGCGCGGAGCAGGGTCAAAACGAGCTGTGAGGTTTAATAGCACGGGTTCTTTTGGAAAAGCAGTACTACGCCCTGAGGAAGGTCGCAGAATGGCGACCGAAACGTTGGCACCTGTGCCCTGGACGCGGCGTCTCCCGGATAGCCAAGTTAATCACTTCTTTTGGAAAGTTTTTTGCCAATAATTTTATTAAATGTTGCTTTGCTTCGTTGTATCTGGTCTCAAACAGTAAAGAGAGTTTTTTAATTAATTCATGGATTGCTTGATTAGTGCTTCCGGGCGCGACAACTGCTGTCATTAGTGCCTGTGTTTTATCTTGGGAGGTGGCAGTACGCTTCCACCGCTGGATGGCGAGATCCGGCGCCGACCTACCGTCGGCTAGTTTCCCCCTAACCAAGACTCTCCCACCAGCGGGGCAGCGCCTCAGCCGGGACAAGTCCTAAGCTCCCGACCGGTGTGGAAGTGTAGTGCGTCTTAGTGTAAGTAAGAATTGAGGATAGTATAAGAAAGAGGAACAAAATTCGCGCGCGGTCCATAGCTCGTTTTTTTAGTGTACTGCTCCAGTGTTGATCAGCGATACCACGGAAAACTACCCATCAGAGTAGTCGGTCCCTAGGATACTCCAGTCCGCAGATGAACTCAACGTAGCTATCTAGTATGTAACCAATGACGAAACTTCTGCCGCTGTTGGGACTTGAACCCTAGGACCTTCAGGTCAGAGGCACTGCAGCGACATTGTATCCGCGAGCCACCTTCGTCGGTTCATTAATTCATGGATACATGCAGCTGAGCATGAATTTCTGACCGGAAACAGTTTGTAAATAAGAGATTTCTGATTTCACTTGATGTGTCTTTTACCTGTGAAATCCATTGGATTCCATTGGTATATTGTATAATGGCCGGTACATTTATGGGCATTTCCTTGCGGCGGCGTTGTCGACTCGTGGTGCCCCTTCCCTGCCTCTCGCCCTCGTCATGGCCCTCGCCTCGCCATTACGCTGCCAATGACGGCGTCCGCCTCGCAGGCACAGCGGCGCCAGCGAATGAATCACGCGCCAACGCCAACCTCGCTCCGCTGGCGCTCGTTGCGCAACCTTCAGCGGAGCCGCGTCCACCAGCGAATCAACTCGAAAGCGCACGCGCGTCTGTTTGTGCGTGCTTGTGTGTGTGTGTGTGTGTGTGTGGAGAGAGAGAGAAAGAGAGAGAGAGAGAGGGAGGGAGAGAATGTGAGTGTGAGAGTGTGAGCGTGAGGGAGTGAATGTGTGAGTGTGTCTGTGAGAAGGAGGGAGAAGGAGAGAAAAGGAAGAGGAGGGAGAGTGGTGTGAGGTGTTTGAGAGTGTGGTGAGTAAATGTGAGAGAGAGAGAGAGAGAGAGAGAGAGAGAGAGAGCGTGTGTCTGTGTTGTCTTTTCCCACCGCCAGCCCCTGGCGAGTGAAGTGGGAGGTGCGAGGCGGGGCGGTGGGGATTCCTACCAGTGACGAAGCGACGCCCAGCTGGCCTTGCTCAACTCGTCTTTCCCTCGCTGTCGGGGACGCTTTTCCACCCTGGGTTCGTTGGTTTGGAATTTATTTGTACATAAACATTAGGTGAATTGTTTAAGAAATGTATGTGAGTGGACATGTTACTCATTAGCAGCGTTCTTAATTATTTCACTCAAATAGCCAAGTTAGCGATTTATATCTTTGCATCCTTCTTTGCTGTTGTCCAGATTAGCAGCGAAGATGGTTGGGGTGATTTTTCAGTTTTCCGTGGTAATTGTTGGTCCGTCCGTTATTTTTCGTTGAGGTTCTTTATTTAAAGATCATTGCTCCCGTCCCAGGGTTTGCACGCACTTGGACTGGAGACGCTCTCTGGGCCCTGAAGTTGGTTGGATGCCACAGCGGTGGCCCATAAATTACGTAACGCTAAAGGTAGGAAGGGGTTTGATGCAGTATTATGCCGTGTTACATAGGGTTTGGGGTGTGTTAGTTTAGTGTTACATAGCGCTGATGTTTATTTATTTTTTAATTTGTTAACATTTTCATTTCTTTTTTTTTATTTTATTCAATCTTATTCTAAAACATTAAAATACGAGATGAGACCCGCTCATTAAATGAAGAAATGAAAGATATCTGTACTCTCAGAGATGATGTACAATCCCTTTCATTATTTTGTGAAAGCTTAACATGTGTTTTGTAAATTATCTCTTGTATACAACCAATACACAGAAATAAATATCTCAAGTAATTTCTCAAGTAAATATCTCAATAATTTGGACGCCCGATAAATCGGGCCAAGGCAAGAACAGAATCACCGAGAGCATGAGAAATCGACCATTTCGTTAGTGGCTGCCGCTGTGAAAACCGAGGAGAGTTTTTTAGAGAACTAAGAAATACACTTCTTTTACTTTAAGAAGTTTTGATCGTTGATTCAAAAATTGGAGGCTCACTTTGATATACTCAAGGCAAGCTTTTGCGATATTATTCTTGCTTTTGTTTATTATGTCCTACAAATACTGTAACAATTAAATTTATTAATGTTTGTTTCAGTTGTAAAAGAAAGAAATGACTATTGTTCCTGATATTCTAAGTAAATGCAGATATGCAAATAAGGCACTTCATTTGAATTGGACTTAGTTCATTTATAACAGATGTCAGCAGGGTAAAAATTGCAATATTTCAATATTGCATAGCTGTTTCCAGTAATGTGAGATAGTACGTACTGTTGTAGCACATCTAGTTTACAATACTTTCTCAATACTGCGTAAGCAAAAGGCGAGGAAGTAATATGTGAGATTTCATTCTGTGTAATGTAGTGAACGCAATGAATTAAGAAGTTAGATTTGTGTCATAGAAAATCCGGAGGAACTTGAAACATCAATATCTGAAAGTGTAGAATTCTAGAAAGACTTCTAGTTTAAGAGAGTAAACCCAGTAATTGGTCGCTAATGACCTAGAAACAACCAAACCAAAACAACAACAACAAACACAGTAAACCTGTAATTTTTGTTACCTGTGATGTAACTGCGTTTTGTCTAGATTATAAGGAACAGATGGAACTGTTCATGTACAATGGAATTTGTTTGATTTTGTTTTCTAACCGCAATCCAAGAACATTTTAAGTTGTGTAACTTTGGTTATTTTCTTCAGGATTGTATTTTTTAAGGCTTTGATGATATTGTGATGCGAGTTGTGTGTATTATTGGTTTCAAGTTTGAGGAAGGGTTACTCGGTAACGATCAGAACAAGTTTGTCTACTCAAATTTGTAGCTCGAATCCTCGACCTAAATTCAGTAACTTCCAGTTCGGATCCTTCTACAACAGATTAGCGAACCCAAGAGAGGGGGAGAGGGGGGAGGGAGGGAGAGAATAGTGTTCAAGAGTTTCTAGAGCAGTAGGAAGATTACTAACGAGTGTAAATTTTACAAATTCCAGTTATTTTGCCACTATGCAGTTTCCCCTTTAAGTTTTTAAATTTGTATATCTTCGCTCCCTTCCAGTAAATAACCAGACCATTGGAGAAGACAATTCACACGTTTTCAACTTGTGCAGAATTCTTGTGTTAGCTTATCACTTGTGTAGCTAATCGCTTGACTTTTGAAGCTAATCACAACAGGTGAAAACTCTACAAAGACTCTTGTTCTGTGCATTATTTTAGTTTTCGAGTTACGAATTACTATAGTTTGGAATGTAACCATTCCTAAGAACTCAATTTTTCTAAACCACTTGTCAAATTAAAGGAAAATTTCTGTTCATGGTTGGAATATTCGTTTTTAATCCAAATATAATGCCAAAATAATGTACCTAAAATTAAAATGATTCGACCTAAAAGTTTGTTATAAATAGTTTTGGGGGAGACAAACACTGCTTTCTTTCAAGTAATCTAAAATTTAAAAAGAAAAGCGTTTCTCGAAAAGTGCTCTATTGGATTGAAAGTTTTACCACAAGACTGTTTTAATGGTGAATACCATGAAATTAGGAAATACAGAAAATACTCCTTAGATCAGTGACAACAGTATAGAAACTGATATTTTGTGGTATCCACGTTTTTTTCAACTTTATAAATACTGAAAACAAAAATGTATCTTATCTTGTTTTTCAGTAGAATTCTAATATTATAAATTTAAATATTCTGAATATTTCATAATATAAAAATAATTATATCGATAATGAAAATTGTTATAATCAAACATTACAAAATGCGGAAGCACGTATTATGCGCATAAGTGATCTCTTAAAAACATATAACATTTAAAGAAATAATGAACCTGAATTTAGAGTGGGCGTGAAAGTTGAAACTGGTAGAAAATTAAGCACCTCTAGTTTGATTTAAGTATCTTGCGCATGTTTTTTTCTCGAGTTGTGTTCTTTGAATCAAACATAAAGGACTAGAATGGTTTGGTCAATATTGTGTAATTCAGCAGTTTATGTAAAATGACGCTGGCCAAATCCAGCTCACCCTGCAATACGATTTTCTTCTTTTTAATGATTTTTCGAAAATATATTTGCATGAAAGTTACGTGAGAAACAGACTTTTGCAGTTACAGAAAATATTTTTTCACTTCACTTCCCGGCCCCTGAAACCGCGCCTGAGTAAATAATGACGTAATTAGCACTATTGATTTTTTTTACGAATAGTAGGCTAAGGAGAGACACAACTACTATGCAAAACAGTTTGTCTCGTTGGGTGATAGCCTTCTAATGACCTTCACGACCTCTCTTGAATAGAGTTGTGATACCTAATCGGATAATTCTGTATCTTGACGCATTCATGTGTTATTTTGATGCTTGGTTAGCCAGTGAAGTAAATAACAGGATCCAATATATCAACAAATAATGAGTGGTGTGGAAGGTCAATAGTTATATGAAACGCACTGAATTTTTTTCGTGGAACGTGTTTCTTGAGTGATCTTTCTATTTGAAGGATCCGATAGTGTAGCTGCTATCTTCGTTCTGTGTACAGCGTTTACAGGATGTAAAAGATGTGCAATGCTGCTCGGACAAGGAGGTCAACAGATGTTTGCGCA
Organism: Teleogryllus oceanicus; assembly: GCA_964035755.1. Lineage (NCBI taxonomy): Eukaryota > Metazoa > Arthropoda > Insecta > Orthoptera > Gryllidae > Teleogryllus > Teleogryllus oceanicus. The sequence goes on along the minus strand of CAXIVR010000003.1, from coordinate 67,760,408 downwards.
AAAGGCAAAGTAAAAGACCTCAATGTTGATTCAAAAGTACATCCATGATTAAAAAAAAGCCACTTTGCGAGTGCTTGTGAACTACATCACAGAACTAATCCTTACATAACAGAACGTAAGCGGATAATTCCTTTGTTAAACAAGTATTGAGATTTTTGTCCTTTTATGGAACAATTTGAGAGTTGAAAAATAGATAAAGAAAGGTACTGTGTGATTTGAATCGATGTGCATCTGTCTCTCGCGACGTGTTAGTGCAAGAGAAACTTGAATGCGAAAGCAGAAAGGGCTTTGTCAATGACAGTGTTTTAATATCGACCAAAGTCACACTTTACTTAATATTTTATTTACATATCCTGAAAATTTTCACAAATTTTTTCATGGAAAAATAAGGATAATAATAATAATAATAAAAAAAAATTACAACCTAATAACCTAGCGACGTCAAGGAAATTAGTCCTAGAAAAAGAGTGGTTATCCTGACATTCTTGAAAGTATGCAATGTAATTTATCTTGATGTATTATTTAGTTGTTTGCTTGATATTATATTTCATTGTTGTACGATTTATTTAATATACTATTTAGTTACATGAAAATATAGTTTGCTCTGAAACATATTTTGGATGTCCTGAATCCCATTGTTATCCTTATGGCAACCCGAGCGAGCAAGGTTCGAATCGAAGAGCCAAGGAAGATATTCTGTTCTCAAAGCCTGGAGAGAGCTGTTGCATCGGAGCCGGATGCTCTGGCCTGAGCAGCATACGAGTGAGCTCCAAAGCGCGAACTCCGATTAGCGCGTCAAAAAACAAAGTTCCACTTCACCAGACGTCACACTGGTGCCCTCCTTCGCTATTCCTCGTTTGCGTCCAATTACGAAAATATTGCAATGGAACGGAAAATTGTACTCAGGATTTCAACGAAATGTGCGTTCTCGGGATTCGTGGTATTCAGAAGTGGTGTTACGTTTGTGTGGCCGACTTTCTCACGGTGTGCTAGCTTCTGGAATGTCGATTCTTAACCTTGTATCCTGGGATTCCCAAAAATATCCAATATTTTGGTCATCGAGGTTCAAGTTGGAGCTATTGCTGCTGCAACTACACACGCACACACACTCTCTCGCATCATTTATAAATTTTGCAATTTTCGAAAATTCAGAGAAAATTCTGAAAATTCAACGAAAACGAAACCCTTTTAATCGTCCCATCCTCCTAACCTGAAAAAACTTAATGTAAAAAAATTGAAGCCTCTTTGTGAAAAAAAACTTTTTTTACAAATTGCATTAACTTGAAACAAATTAGGCGAAAATAAATCATTTTCAAACAAATTGTACATGACCTTTTTATAGATCCGTTTTTTGAACAGGTTTCAATAAAGTCAAATATCTCTGTCTTCAATAATGTATTTTTGTGATGTTAATTTTTTGCTGTTTTTGAAAAATACAGTGTGTTTGCCTAAAATGGAACCAACACCAATTTTTTACCGTCTTTTGATATGTCAAGAACATTAAGGACAAAATTTGAAGTCTTTTTTAGAAAGTAATTTATTAAAAATTCTAAATTCCTCGCAAAATTACACGAAAATTACGTATATCTTCGAAAAATTAAACAAGGCCTTATTCCAAGATGTTGAACAACAAATTGAGGAAAAAATGTCTAACTTCTAAATTGGAGTTTTAGCCGAAACATTTTGAACTTTTGCGATTTTTGAAAAATAGGATATTTTAACGAGTATGAAATCCGCGTCAATTTCCTTAGTTTGCTATTCGAAAGCAAAGCTTGAAAAATAATTTGGTGCCTTTTTTGAGAAAATTTTGAAAATGTTCAGGCTTCATAGAAAGTATCTACCCTCAAAAATAAAAATACCGTTTCAAACTCGCAGGGTCTCGAGTTCATTCTAATCGATGTTCGTTCTAATCGATCGGAGAAAATCATCTGAACGTATTATGCGGAAGCACTGACCGCGGACGGACAGGCAGAGAGACAGACGTTTTGCCGACAATCGATTTTTTCGGTGTCAAGGACCCACAAAACATAGATTCTAAATATACGTGAGCAAAAAGATTGTGCATGACCTGTTTTATAATTTGATTTTTACTTCCTTGCCTTTCTTCTTAAGAAGAGGAACCAATGATAAATGTTATAGATTAAATTATGAAAACTAATTGTAACTGTGCGTCGGAAAACGGCGAATTTTCCACAGAAAAAAACTCTTGTTGCCGGGCCCTAGAAAAGCGAAAAAGTGGATAAATCTTCTCCCTGTGTACAGTAAATTACAACCTCTAACACATTGTGTAGTCAAAATGCATGTTTTCTGGGTCCTTCATACCAAATAATCGATTGACGGCAAAACGTTCGTACGTTTGTGGTCAACGCTATCGGCAAAACCGTTCAGCCTATTTTCTTCAAAATGGATATTCCTCGATTGATTTAGAGGAAATCAAGCCCTCTGAGTTTGAAATGAATATTTTTTATTATTGAGATACTTACATGAAGATTCAATTTCATTTTCAATATTTTCTCACAAATGGCTCCAAATTGTTTGGTTAAATTTCTCATCGGACGTCAAAGGAAGCTTAGAAGAATGGTGCAGGTTTCGTTTTATTTGAACTTTCTGATTTTTCTAAAATGGCAAAATGTATAAAAATACGAGACAGTGTGAGATAGCACACTAGTTTAGAACATATTTCATTAATGACAAAAATCATTGAAGACAAATATTGAATATTTTGCGCACCAGCTGTAGGCACAAGTCTTGACCACAAACAGACATTTTACCGTCAATCAATTTTTCGGTATCAAGGCCCACGAAATATGGATTCACAACTTTCTGTTAAAGGACCGTCACCAGGCCCGACTATAAGATTTTTCTGTTAAAAAATTGCCTATTTCAGTCTCACGATTGCAATCAATCATTTTCTTACGTGGTAAGGCAAGAAAACAATATCGTTCTCCAGAAAGGCGAGCAGCATTTCTTTGATTTTCGCTATGCATTCAAACTATGTTTGCGTTGTTGTGATATTTGGAGGGAGAAAAACTTCAGCACGTATTACTGTTCGTACGTTCATAAAGTGCAGAAAATTACCAATGATAAATGTTATAGATTAAATTATGAAAACTAATATAGACTGGATATAAATATACACCCCACATATCTGTTTTCAGCGTGCATCCTTGCTAGACGCATTTTATTTAATGTCCCAACTTTGTTAGTAATTTTCAACTCCATTGAATCTTGTGGTTTGGATTTTTTCTACATACGTTCATTCAATTTGATAACGTTGAATGATGTCATGCACTTCAATATAATGATGTCTCTCCTTCCTACGTACGTAGCTAAGAGAAAGAATTGGAATTGTGGGGCGGAAATCAGCAATTATTCGACAGACGTTCTCTTATTGTCGGGTTCTGTTAGCAAAATGTGAATAATTCTTGTTCCTATCTGTAGTAAATAACTCTCTCTAACATGTTGTGTAGTTAGAATCCATGGTTTGTCTGTCTCTGACTCCAAAATCTCGATTGACGGCAACACGTTTCTGACGGTCTGTCTGTAGTCAATGCTAGAGCCTAATCCGTTTATTTATTTATTTAGTCAAAAATTGTATGTGACGTATGGGGGGAGAAAATCATCTGCCCACGCTTTCTTGAGTTTCAGAATCCCTTCCCAACTATTTAACTATTAATAGTTGAAAGATGAAAAATAATATTAATAATATTAATAATAATAATAATAATAATAATAATAATAATAAATTTCAAAATCTAGATATTTTCATTAACGAATTATAGAGAACTAATTTGTAACGGTAAACGAAAGGATTTGATTTTTCTCTATTGCTAACAAATAGAAACTCACCCTAAGCTCTACTACCATTACAAGCAAAGGAAAGCTCAACCAAACGTGCGCATAGTGAAGCTACATTTACGTCCAGAAGCAAATCAAGGGGCCATTTCAGCATTTGTTTAATGGATAAGAGAAACTGGACAAAATCCCGATCGAGATGGGGGTCATTGACCCGGAAGATGAAGTACATTACTTGTTACAGGCATTTAAGTCTTTTTTAAAAATTAAATAATGCAAATGTAAACTAATTCATTATACTATATCATTGTTTTGTTAAAGTAAACATTATTTTTTCTTTTTGACGATCAGTATAGTCTCTAATTGTATAGAAACGGTTTTGCAGCAAATAAGATTTTACTTTTAACTTGCCAATTTTAATTGTTTAATTTCATCTGGCAATGCGTTGTAAGTAACGTACATGTATTGTATGTCGATTTCTTGTAGTGATCTGTTGATACTAACACTAAATGAACATGATTTCTACGTCGAGTGTTGTAACTATAAATATCAGTATTACATAAAAATAAGTTCCCACCGTTAAGTAAGTCAGTTTTGACAAATACTACGGATTCGTAAATAAATAGGAAAGGCAATGGTAAGATTCCAAGCTCAATGAAAAGAGGCTTGCAGGAATCACGTGGATGGAATTTTTTCATTATTCGGATAATTTTCTTTTGCATTCTAAATGTCTGGGAATTAAAGGATGAGCTTCTCCAGAATATTATGCCATATCTCAGGCAGGAATGTACATTTGCAAAATACACGCAACGAGCTACATGAAAGCTGACAGAATTAGGATTCTGAATGCATAACATAATGCGCTTAATTTAGTGTTTAATTCTGTTATATGTACATTCCATTTGAGGTTTGATTGAATTGAGAGACCTAGAAATTTTGTTACCTTAACATAAGCTAATTGCATATTGTTCATTTTCAATGGAGCATACGACTGCCGATTTGAAACGCAAAATTGCATTGAGACAGTTTTTCCTTCGTTAACTATTAATTTGTTATTACAAAACCAATTTGAAACTTCTGAAATTGTACTATTTATTGTTTCTTTCGTACGATTTTCTCCAAAATCGATGTTTCTCGAACGATATGAACGAGCTTTACGCTTGATGTTTCTAAAAAATTGTTCTAAATTTTTTGAATAATCTTGGATAGAGAAGAGAGCTTAAAATGGCAAAGATCTCATCTCTGTTCAAATGTCTGAAATTTGAAAAATTGCGAAAGTTCAACATTTTTTCGGCGACCTCCTACAACTACATTATTGAAAGTAAAGATACTTTTTTTAATAAAAGAGTTTGTTCAAATATCCGTAGTTCTTGAAATAAGGTGAAGTACAACTTTTCGCAAATGACTAGTTATTGCATACTTTTACGTGAAATGTATGCACATTTCAAACAATTATTTTCTCACGGACGGTTTCAATTTTTAATTTTTTTTTCACGAATGGAGCATAGGATACTTTAAAACATTGCACTGATTTTATTTTTGTTGGCCTCTGTGATTTTTTTAAAATTGCAAAAAGTTAGAAATAATGCGAGAAAGTATATGCTGTTGTAGGACTACTAGTTTTTGATAAATGAGAGTTATTGTTGAGGAATCTCGCTAAGAGCAGGAAAAGCTTCGGTATGCCGTGCGTTACCTTTAGTTTTCCCATTTTTCTTCTTTTTTCTTTCTTTCTTCATCCCCACACTCCATCTCTCTTTCAGTAGCATCTCTCAGTGAACCCGAGCAGGATGCATGTGGAAACCCTACCTCTTACGATGACCGACCGGAGCGCGCGCGGGAAAGGTATGAGAAGAGCCAGAGAGCAAAGAGCCAAGGCGCAGCCAGTGGACCACCGTGACTGGAATTCGCTTGAGTTCACTTGGCAGCGCCCTGGCAGGCAAGCCTCGGGCATGCGAGGCCCTTGAGGCTTTCTCTCTGCGCCTCCCTGCCACTGCCAACGGCAGCGGTGTGCTGCTCTCAAGGCATGCTCCCTGCTCGCTTTCAGTACGACGCTCCTGCGAAAGAGAGGGAGTGGGGGCAGAAGAAAAAGAAGAAAAGAAACAAGCAACGTCCAATAGTTCTGCTGCAAGAGGCACCTTATTAAGCAATACATGCTTTTAACATTACAGTAGAACAAATCACTTTCCTTTGTGGTGGAGCGAGAAAGTGAATATTTCTTGTTTTCGGGAGCAACAACTACTTTGTTGATTAGTCCCATGAGCGTAGTGCGTGTTACAGCCGTTCACGGTGTTCCTTCCTCCGCTTAAAAATGAGATCCGGCGCCGACCTACAAGCCGGCTTGCTGGGTTTTCCCCTCTTCCAGGTGTACCCTCCTGGGTATGAGCTCTAAGCTCCCGACTGGTCTGCCGACATGTGTGGTAGAGTAGATTAGGAATGTGACAACGATGTCCATGTTTTCGAAATATCAATGTTACTATACAATCATCGATTTCTTTAAGCCGTTTTTTTAATATTGATGTTTTTTTAATGTTTATTCGTGATTGATATTTTACTTTTGATAAAAAAGTACCTTCACAATAAAAACCGGTAATAATTTTCAACAATCTATAAATTATTTAAACCGAACTGAAAAAGAGTGTAAATAATTGAAATAAAGTTTTCGTCGATAAATGAATTTCATATAATTTTGCATATGCAATTTATCAAATCAGATAATGAAAGGTAATGCCAATGTCCTGACCATGTTGACCTGAACTGCCACGCAGTACAGCCCTGAAGAGGACCGCAATATGCCGGTCGAAACGTCGGCACCCCAGCCTTCGACGCGGCGTCACCCGGACAGTCCAGATCACGACAGAAAAGAAACATGTTATTTAATATTTTACATATTATTATAATATAATAGATGTTTTGAATTTTAAGTAAAGTTTTCAAATGATTAGTGTTAAATGTTTGTAAGAAAAAAGAAAATATGACATATCTTTGTAATTCTTTTAATTCTTAACCCCCCCTCCACTTGTCCGCTATTTTTTGGAAGTAGACCTAGGCATGGATAAAGCATTAGGGGTCTGATTACACTAGACAAGAGCCATTTTGTAACAGGTAAACCAGTACTATTTCTTACTATTTTCAGTGCACTGATTCGAAATATGCAAACAAGCATTTCCCTGTACGCAATATTTAACAGCTGCCAGAATTCCATTTTTCGTTGTTTGTGTTAGTTTTGTGACATAAGAGCTGCAGTACAGTAATTATGGACACATGTAAGAGTCGTGGTTGTATAAATCATCCAAATACATTCTGTTATGTTTGGAACGGTTTCAAAGAAATCGCATAAAAGATATGTACCATAGAGTTTACAAACAGCATTCAAACTATTTTGGTTGCCGTCTCGGTGACCAAGCCATGGGCTCCCCATGTGTGTTGCGTTTCTTGCGTTGTGACACGAAGTTGATGAAAGCAAAACATCAGGCAATAAAGTTCTGAATCCCCATAATTTGGCGAGAACCAAGGATCATGCAACGGACTGCTATTTTTGCCTCGCTAAAGTTGAAGGTTATTCATAAAAAAACAAGCGTTGCATTGTATACGCTGTCGTCGCGTCATCAATGAAACCTTCGCTATACGAACCGAAATTGCCAATTCCAAAGGCACCAACCACTACACTCGACGCGAACATCTTGTCTAATACGGCAAGTGAAGGTGATGAATTGCAAGATTTGGGAAATGGAAAGCAAAAGAAAGCACACCTAATTCAGCAAGCTGAACTCAATGATCAAGTACGGGATCTCAATTTGACGAAAAGCCAAAGCTGAACTTGGCTCTAGATTGCAGCAATTAATTTTGCATCAAGTACTTTTGGCATAAAATACGTCTATATAGAAATACCACGAACGAAGCTCAGTTCTTTTCAATGAAAATGTCAATGTGTGTTTGTAACAATGTGACTGGACTCTTCCACGCACTTAAATTTGAGCACAGTCCGAGTGAACGGCGTCTCTTTCTGAATGCTACAAAGTTAAGTTTAAAGGCTGTGTTTGCATAAGGGAAATAAATAGCCTTCAATTCCCCTTGTTCATGCAGTGAGAATGAAAGAGTTGATTACTGTGAATCGCATTCATTTCAGCACCTACAAATTAGTAAAGACCTCCCACATTCGTTCCTGTTACATAAAAAAGTTTTTATTTGTTGCCTAGTGCTATTGATTTACCGAGGCATTGTTTAGAGTTTACTATTGAGATTTAGAAATGGCTTCAGTTGAATTACTTTTATTTTGACTTCCTGTGATTTTACTGTAATATGTTTTTTCCAATTCAGTCTGGTATCAAGATTCGGCCCTAGTTATTTGACAGATTGATTATGTGGGGTCTGTAGTATTGGGTAATTATTTATTTGGAGTGGAGTTGGGATTGAAAATGTTCTTAATGCGAATAATTACTTAGAACTTGCAGTTTGAGAAACAGAAGTTATATCAACAATGCGGTTTCTCATGTTTCATAGAGAAATATTTTCGACAAATATTTTTTTACAGATCATTGTCTTATCGCTTTGTTGGCCTGCATGTTCCCATGTTCCCTTTACCCCCCTCCCCCCGGATCCACCACGGGCTGCACGGTAGGTCTATTCACTTCTGCATTGATTCATCGTGCATGTAGTACATACGGATTTATACTTCGCATGAAACTCGTATTATGTGATGAAGATCAGTGTGCAATTTTGCAGAGGTAGAACTTTCTTTTAACCGTTCCGAATTTACTTTAAAACCTGTTCAGCGTCTTTGTATGGAGCCATTTTAATGAACATAATGAATTCTTAAGTAACTTTTTATTAGTACATTTTTTGAAAAAATAATGTGTTGTGTGTGTGTGTGTGTGTGTGTGTGTGTGTGTGTGTGTGTGTACATATTGTGCTTTATTTTATTGCTATAAATTCCGTTTCCTTCAAATTAGTGAAGTAATTTTTGGTTATTTTTGTGCTGCCACATGGTGGCGATAAAATGAACTAGTATCGGTACATTAAACTTAAGTATAACCCTACGTGTTTTGTTTCAGATCCATAAAGAAACAGTAATGAACAAGTACACCATAAATAACCATAACATTTCATTCGCCATCCCCAAATCGCTTTGAACGATCTGTTGGAATAACCATTGTTTTCCCTACGCGCATTACCTCCATCTTTTCTTGTGTTTGAAATCTGCCACCGCGGTGCAGAGCGGAGCGGAGCAGCGGTGGGAGCGTCGTTTTCGCGTGCTGAAGCCGGATGGGGAGGGGGTTAATTCGGGAGAGTGCGTCTGGCTGGCAGCGCGTCCCGTCGCGTCGCGTCTCCCCCCTCCCCCCGCCCACCAAGCGATGGCACGTGCGTCGCGCGACCTTGGTTCCTCCGCCCCCCGCCCCACGCCCCGCGTAAGCTCCCGGCCCAGCCCTCCTGGTCTGGCCAACATTCGCAAAACCACGCTCGGATTGCATCAGGATTTGTTGTTCTTCGCAGCGACCACAACTAACAAAATGGGAAACATCCTTGTTCCCTCATTAGCAATACGATCTCATCTGACGTCGCGACAGCTGTCATCAAACTTCAATTAGAAATGTACCTGGAAAACCGTTATACGCCAAACGACATAAAATAACTTCGAAAAGTCAGGGATTTTTCGCATTACTACTCCTTTAACGATAACCAAGTCTTCCAAATCCTGCCATCCGTCCTCTGAACAAATTCAATACTTCCCCGAAAGTACCTATACTACCAACATCCCACAAAAGTCATACGTAAAGTACATGATGCTTAAGTGCATCGTTACTTAATCGATTTTCTCTAAAATTAAGTCTCCGTATTGAAGGCCATTGATTTTCCGATTTAGTAAGTACACTATTTTGGAAGAAAATTAAAGTAGGCGAACAATCCCAATCCTCCTCTGTTGTATGTTTTACTCCTCGGATTGTAAGTGTATATAGAATTCCTGTCCTTAGCTATTTATTTGTTTTGATGATGGTCTACTAAAATTATGAAAACAACAACAACAACAAAACATTATTTTCAGTATGTTATATGTTGAATCCCAATTTAGCTTTTAAATGAATAGCTGTTGTTTGTCTCGTAATGTCTTCTCATCTTTCATTTGCAAACGTGCGGGATAACGTTCAAAGGTTGCAGCTACGAAAGCGAGCACATGCGGCTCATGCACAATCTATGATGCGAGGAAGTAGCTTCAAGAAGTAGGCAGAGATTTCGGGTGGTCTTTTGTTTCGTAGCCTCTTCGACAGCAGAAACGAAGACAACGCATCAGCTTCGGTTTGCGTCAGAAGTCGGCACTTGCTTACTGCTAGCATACTTGGGTTTTCGTAACGTGGCGTGTCTTCACGATGGAATATGGCACGGCTTTTCGCGTCTTTCTCGGTCGTGTCGCTACATGTTGCTTGATCTGCGGCGGATACGGTCGTGATCATGTGACTTCTGGCGGCACGACCGAGAAAGACGCAAAAGCCGTACCATATTCCATCGTGAAGACAAGGACCTCACGCACCATGTTATAAAAACCGAAGTATATTGGTCAAATATATCGCTACTTCAGTTGACAATCTCTCAAATCGTGAAGGCAAGAAGCAGCGTGGTTTTATGCCTGGTTGGGGAAGGGGGCGTTTCTCAACCTTTCTTAGACAGTCTCTTAATTTTAGTATCTTAAGACAGCATAACTGTCATTGTAGTTTCATAATGCAGTTGTTTAAACTCGCCCCAGAGCTCTTGGGTATTTCTTCAAGGGCTTACTTGTACCTTCTTGCAATAAATCAGTTGTATTTAAAGTACTATTCTGATCAGAGAAAACAACAAGAGAACGCAAAAAGGCAGTGTTTACGAATTTATCGCTGACAACAGAAAATACTGAATACTGCGATGTTCATTGTCGTTTATCTTCACTTGACGCTAGCGAGCTGCGGAATGACTCCGCCTCCTGCTCTGGCTAGCCCGTCTGTGAAGTTTGCCTCTGCCAGTAATAGCGGCGCGGTGACGTCAGTCGGATCGGGCGGAGCTGTTGCTCTCGCGAAGATTTAAGCACTTGTTTGCTACAGTTAAGCGTCGTATGCTGCAGCTAAGAAGGGAGAGATGTTTTTTACTTTCTAGCATTCCGCATACGTAGTATAGAGAAAGTTATGTTTAGCTACAGAGAAAAACAGCGATTTGTCGTCAGAAAAATTTGTGTTATAGGTCCTTGATACCGAAAAGTGGATAATTCTTGTTCCTATTTGTAATAAATTACTTCATCTAACACGATGTGTGGTCAGAATCCATGTTCTGTTGGTTCTTAATACTGAAAAATTCGTTTATGAAGTATACAGAATAATGGGTTAATCTAAACAACTACAGTTTATAGAACATTAGTTTACAATAACACAAATCAACTTATACCTTTATAAACAAGCTCAACAATCACATCGTAGAAAACACAGTGTTTGCTCCAGTCTTAGCACTCAGTCTCCGTTCCTAATTACAACGTAGTTCGGCACTCTGCACTAGATAACATAAAACTAGGCATTATAACGTAAGTAGTAAGACATTTTTCTTCCCGGCACTTTCCCAGGAACGAAGCCACGCCCATGACTCACCTGAAACCTTTTGTTGCGGTGGCTGCTTCTTGGACCCGGTGAGCCCCCAAAACGTGCGCTGTCCTGCTGCTCGCGCGCCACTTTCCGATGTCCCCACACGGAAATGGCCGACCGTTTGACTGACTGACTGTGCACATTAGCGGGTATCCCATGGGCAGAATTTTCACCAAAATTCACATTTCACGATTGATATGGTTTGGGTCACGGACCCTTGAATTTAAAATGGATATTTCAAGTTTTGGGGGTACTTGAAAGAAGTCTCAATTTTAGTTTTGATTTTTCTGAAAAATGACTCTAAATATTTGGATTTTTATCGGATAGAGCTAAAAATGGCGCAACGCAGATTTTCAAAATTTGCAAAAAATCAAAATTGTTTTGGCTCAAACATTTTCTCAAAAAAGGCTCCAGATTTCTCAATTAAAATTGATTTATAGGTTCAGGGTTTTACCCTGCTACTATTCTTAAAGTTACATTTCAATTTTATTATTAGATGAACAAAAACTAGAGTAAACGTGAAAAAAACAAACATATTTTACGCGCCACAGCTGGGAAGACTATAAGGGAAAAGCGAATCCAGACTAAAGAGATAAATGAAATAGTACGAGAAACTGTGTGCCATTCTGTAGTACCACTAGTTACATTCTCGTTTACAGACATATGTTCAAAGTCATGTATTTAGTTTAGAGGGACTTATGTAATGCTTCGGATAATCGAGTTCGAGATTTTAACGGAAATATACGTTTTGAGGTCCCCTGATTCCTAAAAAGTGTTTGTCTTCAAAACGTCCGTCTGCTCGTTCGTCTCTCCTGTGAACAACACCAGTGCCTAAACTTTTCGTAGATTTTTTTCCAAAATTATTATTCTCCGAATTTTTACTTTCTCGCGCTTAAAAAGGAACTTCTTAGGAAGAGAAAGCTAATAATAATAATAATAATAATAATAATAATAATAATAATAAATAATAATAATAATATTGTCTTTATTAATGGCGAGGCTCAGGCCATAGGGCCTGCTCTTCCGCCTAACCACTGAGTTTACATTTATACAGAGTAGTAACATATAAGAGGGGAGGGAAATCTGTACATTTACGTCTGGGAGTGCAAAACTAGGGACCATCCCGGCATACGCCTTAAGCGATTGAGTAAACCCAGAAAACCTCAATCAGGATGGCGAAAGCTATGTAATGCTGCGCGAAAAGACGGCGAATTTTCGGCGGAAAAACTCTTTTATTACAAGGCCCTTGTAAAGAAAAAGTGGATAAATCCAGTTGCTAAATTTAGAAAAAAAAGTTCTCTAAATCCGTTTTATGGGTCCTCTTTACGGAAAAATCGATTGACGTCAAAACGTCTGTCTGTCTGTCCGACCGTCCGTCTGTGAACAACGATGGCGGCAATACCGTTCACCCTATTTTTTTCCAAAATTGATATTTTAATTTTGGAGGGTACTGTATAAGAAGCCCTCTGACATTTGCGAATTTTTAAAAAAAATTACACCATAGATTATTATTAAATTTTGTTGTTGGTGAGTTTGAAGGACGTTGAAGAGAATGGCGTAGGTCTCATTTAGTTGAAAACCCTGATTTTTCGAAAATTGAAAAAAATCAATTTTATCGGCGTCTTCCTACAACTACAACTAGGAATATACAATTTCTTTTCTTAATGAAATGTGTTAATCAAAAACATATCTTGAAATAAGATCATGTTGAATTTTTCGAAAATATGAGTAATTTTTGAGTAATTGGGCGTCAAACAATCGCCCGCTCTGAAAATCATGTGCTTCATGATAGTAATTTTAGAAATGTTTTGAGACAGATGCTACGTTTGAATGTGTATATTAATTCATATTTCTTTGTTCGCTTCTTATATTGAAGCTTTTGTTGTACGGTTACAAATTAATCTTCTACAAATTATTTAAAATCTATTTGAAAGAAATATGAATTAAAGATTGCTAGCCTTTAGTCGCCCTCACTCAATTTACGCAATTGAATGCTACGTAAGATAGAATTTATACATTATTTCATATTTCATTTTATTTTTATTATTTGTTATATTTATATTATATTTGTCATTTCAGTTTTAATTGCGTCATTTAATTGTGTTAAATGGGAAAACGAATTGATGAGGGGTCATTGTTGGTTGTTGTAACCCATTGTTGTAACGCCGCACTGATAAGAGAAAACGATAATGACGGCTGGTTTCGTTCACAGTAATATACACTAATATTTTATATATTTGTAGAATATTACAATAACATAGTGTTTAATAATTACTATTTTATATTTTGCGCTGTACTTGTATTTGTTTGCCAACGCTATTAGTATCGAATTATTGATTAACTTTTAATTATTTTACTTTCTCACATACTGCTTACGAAGAATATACCTTATAAACTTAAGAATACCTTATAAAATAAATTCAATACCAGATATATATTCACATATAAAGTTTTGAATAAAGAAATCTATTGCTTGAAACTATTTAATTTTCGATTGAAACTGTTTAATTTCCATTTCTAAGGGCGAGAAAGTACGTGCTGTTTTAGCTCCACCAGTTCATTTAATTGTTTTCGACGGATAAAACAATGGACGCTTGAAATAATGGCGCTGGTCCCATTTTCGTTGAACTCTCTGATTTCTCGAAAATTGCTATTTGAGAATAATGTGAGAGACAATTCGATTTTTAAACGTGGACTTAAATGAGCACAAGCAGAGCGATTAGGTGTTGTAGCAGTGAAGTAATCGGCGAGTTAATTCAATGGACCTGAGTTCGTCTCGCGGCGAAAAAAGAAAATGTTACAGGTTGGAAATTCTTTTTCATGTTCATGTGGTGGTATAATATTGCGGAGCCGTTACAAATAATGCAAGAAAGTATATGATGTAGCGGTATAATATTGTAGAGCCGTTTCAAATGTTGCGAGAAAGTATATGTGATGTTGTAGCATCACTAATTACTTATTAGTTAAAAACATACAGAATTTTCTGAATTATTGTAAGAAGCGTTTTTAGTACATTATTCAAAAACCAATAAAACCTTAACGCTGAAGCGAAGCTTGTTGACTCCGCAACGTTGAGGTTCGAGTACAGTGTAACGACTGGTGAGCCAACTAATCGGTAAATACAGTTGTTTCAAGCAAATTGCAGCGCTTGGAAACGCTCTTTCAGCTTGCGAGGAGGCTGCCCCTATATCTTTGATCCCGATGAATGAGCTGACAGTTACATATTTAATTTTACAGGAGAGCAAACACTAACGTTTAAATGAATTAAATCAGGGATTAATGATATTTAAACGAAGGTGATGTTCAAACAAAACTAGTTTTGTGTAGGTTTTGTTTGAATAGCGTTAATTTCTTCATTTATAGCACTATTTTAAAGTTGTTTTTTGCTCCCCTATAAAATTACGTTTTTTGACTTATCAGCTTATTCACCGGGGTCAAAGATATAGGCGCGTCATGGGTTTTCTCGCAGCCGGTGGCTCATCGACCCTGCTCGATATCGCGAAGGGGCAGACCCACACAAACATACACAGCCCTCGCCCACTCGCACCAAGTGTTTCCACGCTCCTCCAGGCAGCGCTCACGTGCAGCCACAGTCTGGAAGTGAATTCTAGCGGCCGGCTGCTCTGATCGGTAGTTTTCCGTGGTTTCTCCGATCAACACCCGGCGAACCCTACCAAACGGCCCACGGACCGCGCGCGATCGGTCCTTCCTCTTCCTTGTCCTATCCTCTCCCCTTACACACACACACTTACACTAACATGCACTACACTGCCACACATGCCGAGAGATCGGTCGGGAGCTTAGAGTTTGTCCCGGCTGGGGCAGTGCCCCTCTGGTGGGAGATACCCACAAATTGTGACATCTGACTCCACGACATGTGATAGGAAGTAATTTACTATATATTGGAACAAAATATATCCCCCTTTTCTATATCAGAGCCTCTATATACGAGTTTTTCTATCGAAAAATCGCCGTTTGCTGTCGCAGCATTTCAAAACTTTCTCTGTACTTCGGATTTTACTACGTATACAAGAAAGTAAACCCTAAAGTGTTCGCCACATGACTCTTATCCTCCAAGCGTGGGAATTAAACCAGTCCCATTCATTGGAGACACTGTTAGCCGGCGAAGTCCGACTATCGACCCTCAAATGGCAAATACATACGAATAAGTAAAAATGGAAAGATTAAAATTCGGGAATATGTCGCTTAATTTCCTTTTGATTGTCCATATGTTTTGTTTTTTTTTAGTTTTGTGTGCCTACTACTAGATTTAAATTGCTATTCGATGTGACTTTGAACTTCATGAGATCTCCAGTGAGGTGAATGATTTAAGATGAGATTATTCTTTTACAGATCGCACACATCTTCGAGAGCATCTACGAGTGGTGCCCCTCCGTTCTCCTCGTGCTGGTGAGTGGTTCTGGTTAGTGCTTTGCTTTTCTCATGCTACGGGGGTTCAGTAGCACTTACCCCTGAGCTCCTACCCCCTAGCACTTGCCCCTTAGAATGTGCTCGAATTCAAGGTAAGTTTTATTTCTCGGAAAGGTCATTTCAGGAAAATCATTTCAAATTGTCCAAAAATCTAAAGAAAGATAGGTGTGTGATACATAAATTTATAATATATAAATATAACTATTCTTTTATTTATAGGAATATATTTTAATACGTATGACAAAGAATGTTTAAGTATTTAGTACGAGCCAGAACGCAGGGTGGCAAATCTAAATATCTTCAAATGCATTTTTTAGAATATGCAGGAGGACCATTCAACGTTACATTGTTAGTAATACTACATCGACCAAAACCCGTGTTTTTAAGCGGGTTTAGTTACCTCTAACACGAAATTTGTGAGCATAATTTTTTTTTTAGTAGCCGTGTTTATTAATTTATAAATAATATTTACTCGAAGACAAAGTCAAAAAATAATAACAATGGACAAAACAGTGAAAAACTGAAGGCTCGGTATCACTTCAACGGATCAGTCGTCAGTTCGTCGAAAAAGGGTTGGGGTGGAATGGAGAGGCGGGGAGGGGCTACGCACAAAACGTGAAAACAACGAGCACAAAACATCGATGTTTAAAAACGTCGGCTTTAACAAACCAATGTTCAAAACATAGATGTTTCAATAAAAAAAAATAGACATCGAAGTCGCATCCCTACTTGAAGGCCGGTGAGCCCTCCCCCAAGCCGGGGCTGTGACTATCCAGAACGTTGCGGAGCGAACACAGCCTGGGGGGGGGGGGCATTGTTGAGGCATAGGGACGCGCGGCCAAAGAGTAAACCCAATAAAAAGAGCTTAAGAGCATGGCGTCGGGGCGGTTCCTGGGAGCGGACGAGACGCCGCGGCGCGCCGGGGTGGGCGCTCGACAGGAGCTCCTTGATTTCAGAATAATGTCGTATACATTGGCATTGCTGCAGTATCTCGAATACTGAATGTCATTAAATGAAAAATGTATGTAGTCATCAAATTTAGATTTTTAAGTTTTTGATACAAATTGACAAATGTTAGACAGCTACAGAAGTATGTTTTCGCATACAAGCCGTTTATATAGCAGATTAAAAAAAAAAAAAAAAACATTGGTTAGGAGAGAAAATTCGCATGGTACAGTGTCACTCTCCATGTTAAGGGGACCATGTCTGCTTCGTCTTTGTTACGAGAATACATGCAAATTGCATAGGATTAAGAGTCCTTTACACCATGTAAGCTATCGGAATAAATAAATTTTAATTAATTAACAGAAGTACAAAATTATCTTCACTTAAAAAAATATCATTTATTTGTCCAGAAGCGATTTACAATATTATTAATAAATATTATAAGATTTCCCTTGGACATGATCTTCTTGCAGGATTTATTTACTGTGCCTGTGATTTCATGTCATTGAGGCCATTTCCAATATCCTTTCAGCGTGCATCACATACAAGGCATGTTTTCTGTAGAAATTTCAGTTACAACTCCCGGGAATGTTTATCTCGAATGTTGTATAATGCCAAGCTTCAATTTGCATGGCTTCGTCATGAAGTTGCTGACAGTTTTGTTGTTTCATTTATTTTTGTCCCTTCAAAGTAATTGTTCAGACATTTCTTCTTGATTTTTCTTCTGGATTCTTTCATCAGTCTCATCTTCTAGATCATCAAAATTTTAATTTGTTTCTATGGAAAGTGTCAGAAGAGTCAGCATAAATGATATTTTTAGACTCAAACTAGTAGAAGTATTTCCTTGTATTTATTCCTTTCTGTGGAATTTTGTAGACCTGCACCTCTCGGAAATTGTACCTGCTCTGATATCTTCAATACATGCCAATAATGTTTCGTAGAATTTCTCCGATAAGACCTTGCATCAGATGGTAAATTGCTCGGCACTGAAAATGATGATAACATATACTAATTTAACAAAAACAAATCACAAGATTGGTATGTAAAATGACATCAGGGTAACTTTATACCATACCTGATGATTTTGTTTTCCCAGATACAAAGTCACACGCATTTTAAAATTAATATCTGGAACATTAAACAGTACGGATAGTTTGGTATTTTATGTTAGAATCATTAAACTCTAAATAATTAGTAAATAATAATCCTTTAATACAATGCATGAAGTCCAGAAAACATTTGTATTTTGCTCATAATATATATATATATATATATATATATATATATATATATATATATATATATATATAATATTTTATGTTAGAATCATTAAACTCTAAAAATTAGTCATTACTATACTTAAATCCTAGAAACACGTTCAAAATTGAACTATGTCTGTTGCCAACTCAACCCGCAATAACGGAAAGCACGAGTAAAACGGTGTTGCCGTTTCGTGTACTCAACTCCCTAGAAAACAGTACGGATAAAAGCAACCGAAAATGCAATATCTAACACTTAATTTAACAAAGACGTATTAAACTGGTGCATGATGCAGTCACCCAAAATGATTGTTTCTATTACAACAATTCATGGGCAACAGTGCAAAATAAGCACGAGCCGCCCCTGGTCGATGGCCAACGCCCGAGTCCACAGCCACAAACTATCCGCGCACGTTTCCTTGAGCTCTTATTTCGCTACATGCGAGGTGAGTGGGGGGGGGGGTAATGAACTATTTTATCAAATCTGCAGCTCATTTTTCGATGCAAAATAGTTTCTGTTACACCGGAGCGAATATATTATCATATTTTGTCCACAAATCTCGTTGTTATCGTTTACTCTGAATTGAAATTGATGTTAGTAAAGGAGTGGGGGTGGAATTTCGGGGCTGAGGAAAACGTGCGCGTGTGGTAGTGTTTGGCGGCAGGGGCAGGGGCAGGGGCGGGGCGGGACCGGGACCGGGGCCGCGCCATATGGGTTGTTCGGCGGCCACGCGGCACCGCGTGGCGCGCTCAGCCTTGGCACACCGGGCGCCGCCATCTTGCCCGGGCGGCGGGGAATGCACGGTCGTGACTCGGCCTCTGCCGTCCCCCTCCCCTGCTCGGTGGTGGGCGAGCGGCGAGTGTTTTGAATGTGCCGGCAGGTGAGTCGAGCCGAGCGCCGCGCGGCGGCGAAGCGGCCATTCATGGCCTAGCGCTCCCACTTTGTTTTGGTTCGGCGCGGCGCGACGTTGCCACGTGGGCGCCGGCCGCGGCGTTGCACCAACGGGGAAAGTGGTTGGGGCGGCCCTCGCCGCACTCAGCCTGTGACCCGTCACCAAGAAAGCGCGAGTTCACTCCTGCTCAAGGGCAAACGCGAAGGCGAATGTTCTGTCTGGCAGGGCAGCGGAGATTCCTTGGGTACTGCAGTAAGGGCCCGTCTTGCGCTGCGTATCAATTAAAATAGGACTTGGATGCAAAGTCTTTGCTTCCCTTTTAGTGAGAAAGAACAGATGGCGCATCTGGGATTCTGGCAGCGCCAGGTGTTGGCCCAGGCAAGCTGCGGGCCTTTTTTGCGCGCTTTCCATTGATTCCTGGATTCTCTGGCTTCGTTACGGTCGACTTCAGGTCGCCTACAAAATGCGCGCCTGCATATGGTGATGACTAGGGAAAGGAATTTATTGTGATTGGTTATATTATCAGAGGCCTACACAGTATTATTCTGGGGGAGGGGGGGGCACTGCAGGTTTAGTGTCCGGCCGACTTGATGTTTTCTTTTAAAGAATGTTTCATATATCCTGAATACGTATAAAATGTATTTTTATTTGTTGACTTATAGTTAATATTTATAACGTTTATAATTTATGTATTGAATGACTTTTGTTTTTATAGAAAATTATTAAAAACTATATTTTTGAAAATGTGTCATAGGCTTATCGGAGGGAGGGCTGAAGCTCCATGATCCCTTTGGTGCGGTACTGAATTATACCTATCCGGAATGTATCTCTCATTTTCTGAATACTGAAGGACGTTAGAAATATTTTTGAAGTTTTCGGTTTTCCGTAATGTACTTTTCTGTTGTAACTTTACTACAGGTCTTTCTTTTGTGCAATGTAATCGTACATGTTCAACTAATTGATCGAATACAACTCTCACAATGAAATAATGAACAAATGACGGCAGATAAGCGCTCATTATATTAATTTTATGATTTTATTAAAATTTAATGTTCGTGCTATAAAATCTATTAAAAACAGCAAGAATTAAACATTTGAAACTCTCTACCTTCCATTTACAGCAAAAGTCACGAAATTTGGTTGAGAAGAAAGCTTCCTTCTAAACGAAAATTCTTAGCGTTTTAAATATAAAGATTTTTGAAATTTTCTAAATGTCAGAGGTTTTAATGAAAATCGAAACTATACCATACTTATAAATGCACTCAGCAAGAGAAAAAATTCAAGAAAAAATCTTCAACCACTTTCCAGAAAATTTTGAATATGTCACACGGTCTTCGTGCAAACCTCAAATTTAAAATATCTTCATGATCTCCAGAACAACTAGGTCTTAATCCTGACGTATTTGCCAACATTCAGTTCAAAAGTTTATCATCTGACAGAGTGCATGTATCATCTCTCCACCTCATAATCTCCTCCCACCAGAATGAGAACCAACGAGAACATTGAGACTACATACACTTTTCAGCCATGGCGTTAATAGCTTGATGGTTAACGTGTTGACCATCAGAAACCGAAGGTTTGTGGTTCAAATCGTGGTCAGAAAACCTTTCTTTATTTTTCTTGATTGATTCATTGATTCAAAATTCAGATTTTGAAGAGTTTGTTTGGCGGTATGTGGATTATCGTTGTCTTGCTACAAAATAATGTTTTACGACAATTCATCTCTGCGTTTTCATAGAGAACATGACTCACGTGCATATGGTCTTCCATTTCATCATTAGTCACTCATAGTTTTTTTTCAGAATCAGCGCACGCACTTGCTCAATTAGTATCGGGATCAATTGCGGATGAGAATCCTGTATGCGTGTTTGTTTTGAATGTTTCAATCCACTAGTAAACTCTTTGCCAAGGAAAAGATTGCACCCTCCTTGTGCTGAAAGTCGTCTAAATATTTCAGCTTTTGATACACATTGAGATCACAAAAAGGGATTACGAAAGCCTGTTTTTTTGTCCAAACGAAGTATGGTGCAGCCATGTTTATGTCGCAACAATTCAAGCGAATATTCATGGCATATTTTGTGTGATTTCTAATGTTGTTCAGACAAGTTGTCTTTATTCCATGTGATCGTGTTTTTGTAGCCCTGATGAAGGAATTAAATATTCCGATACGTTGGCAAACTAATGTTATTCATTAATTGACCGATCCCGTGATCCATATCCTACTACTTATTAACGGTCGTGATTTCTACAATGGTCAATTCAAGCGAACATTAGATGATAAAGCTGAAACTGACCATAAGCAAAGTGAGCGGAGAGATCCTAAGGCTGGTAAGTGCACAAAGCTGTACAGCCAACTTACAGACGAAAGTTTCTTACTGATCCTTGTAAAATCGACGACGGAAACACACGTTTTCAGGATTTCGGATGCCGAAAAACAATTTTTTTTCCTTTCAAAACACTGTCCTTCCATCTGTGAATAATACTGTGTATAAATCGAACACAGGATTTTCACCAAAGTGGATTTTTCCCAATCGATCAGGATGAACTCACGGCCCTGCAAATTTGAAACAACTTTTAATTTTTGAAGGTACATTATATATAGGCCGTAAGACATTTTCATTTTTTGATACTGCTATTTTCGTTCTTTGTTTCTTTTCCTCACGTTGACCGAAGTAGCTGAAAATTATGGTCACTATTGAAAACACATGTAAACATTCGAAAATTGCAAATTCGAATCTCCCCCACTTGTTTTGCTGAAGAGAGTTTAATGAAATTGGCGAAAAATTAGTGCCTAGGAGACAAGTTGCAATATCTTATTGTATTTTGTAAATATTACAAATAATAAGAGAAAGCATGTTCTTTCGTAGTCCTAATTAAACTTTTATCAGAAGATAATGGTGTGTGCTCGCGCTCTCCCTCCCCTTCCCTCCCCATCCATCACCCTCTTCCTCCTCCGGCCCCGCCACCCCTACCCCCACATCCTTCAGGAACACGAAAACCAAGAAGGAATTTTGCATTACCTATTTTGTGAAAATATTTTTTTTGTAATAACTAGAATTTTTTTCGTATTGACTGATCTCACAAGACCCCATTCGAAAACTTTAGACTATTTAATTACAAAGTTTACTTTCAGATAAACTACAGTACTTGCTTGTACGTAGTTCATTTCATACATCATGTTTTGTTCGGTCATCAAATACAATACGCAAACGAGACGACAAGAAAAAAGAAAGAAAGAAAAAGAATTATATAACTCTTACTCCTAGAAGCAATATACTCGTATTTCGGGTAGTTTTAAGAGGCTCTATGCAAACAACATAATACCTTTATTTGATATATACTTGACTCGATGTGAAACACGAACCAATGTCACATACAATTGTTACTTTTTTTTATAATAAATCAAAGCAAAACGTTTGTGGGCGGATGTGAAGGTCGCCAGCAGTTCAGACCGACTGAGGAGATTGGTATTTTCAGTACGTGTTGTTTCATGTTTGTTTGTTAGTTTGTTCGTTTGTTGATTTTTTAATTATTTATTATTTTAATTTTTTAGTTGTGTATGTGTGAGAGGGAGAGAGAGAGAGAGAGAGAGAGAGAGAGAGAGAGGGAGGGAAAGGGAGAGCGAGGGAGAAAGGGAGAGCGCGACAGTGAGGGATAGAGGAGGGAGAAAAACACATAGTTGTAGTAGATGGGGCCAGACAGCCGCTAAATTAGATTTAGGGAATATGTAGCTAGTGACGAAAAGCAGACGAGTCTCGAATCCTAGTATCTCACGGACAGAGGCGCTGCAGTGGCTAGAGCTGTTGTCCTGAGCCATCTCAGCCGGTGACATGGGTGGTAATGTCAAACTCTCACAATGTATTCGACATTCTTTAGATCTAGTTCCTACTGTACTTGGGGTACTCAAAACGTGTTAGCAAAGCCTGTCTGATGGCAATATAAACTATGGCTTTTTATTCACCAATTTTTGAAGTTGGCTTCGCACAAGTGTTTTTGATTGGAGAGCCGGCGGCTGCGTGTGGTGTAGGCCCTGGTGGCCGACGTGGCAACGCCGCACGCCTCCCTGGAATGCAGCGGGAGGCAGTTTAAATACCTGCACTCCGTCTAGCCGCCGCCGCCGCCATCGCCACCACCGCGCCGCGCCGCGCCGCGCCGCGCGGCCGTAGCGAGGCCACGAGGCATCGGCCTCCCGCGGCGATGGCGGCGGTGGCGGCGGCGGCGGCGGCGGAGTGGGGGGGCTCGTTGAACCCAAGGAGCCCTTTAACGATGGGCGCCAGGACGTGCGTAGGGGAGCAGAGGGAATAGGGCGGGAGTTGTTTTCGTCTGGAGCCTTTCCGGTGTCCCCCAGCCCGGCCCCTCCTCCAGGGACGCCATCCTCCTCCGATCCCCCCCCCTTTGAACTGTTGTTGAGACGAGGACAAAAGCTCATCTGGGGTACCAACTAATCTAGTAAATTGATAAGGAAGTGGTGAAAAAAGGGAACCAGAGTTGAATGGTTAATTTTTTATCCAGCTTACAGCATCCATTTCGTTTATTCTTCCATTCCAGCAATACTACGATTCATTCAATAAACTAATATTATGTGTGAATATGAGAGACGAAAACCATCGTGAGATGTTCTTAAATAAAAGGTTCTAAAAGAATGCCGACCGTATTGTTTCGAAATTTTTGGACTAGACGTGTTTCCAATTTGCTATAACGTGGGATGAAAATCATTGCCTTAACGTGCCCTGGAATCCGCTTCTGAAGCTTGCCAACCTAGGGCTTCTCGCTTCTGGTTCGAGTCCTGAAGGTGGTGCTTTTTCCTCACCACAGTTGCGTAAGACGACGTGAGTGCCTGGAGACCGATCAGTTCTCCCGTTTCAATCGGTAGCTTCCACACACTCCTCCGATGAAGTACAGGAGGATCACGAAGATCGTCCCTTTGATGTGAAAAAACCTCCTGCACGGGAGAACGTGCTGCTTGCCTCACGAGAGAAAATGCTAAGAGCGAGATGCTTAACCTGAAAATAAGTAATCTGTCCTTCTATTCAGATTCAGAACCGGGTATCCATATCACGAGACTTTCCAAATGTTAACTTTCAACGGTTTGATGTTTACTACTCCATAAGCCTTATCGACGCAGCATATTCAGTAAACGTGATCTCTTGGCAGAGGCGATGGTGAACCCTCGTCCACGATGGAATTCGGACAATGAGCTTTCCGCCTTCGCCTCCTGGTGGTGCGTTTCCAATTTCCTCCAGCGTTCTGAACACCCGGGAGCTGCTTGCTTCCTGCGATGCACTCGAGGACGCCTCAGCTATAAACATTTTAAAGTTCAACTTTAAATATTGTGAACTATTTATTTTTACTTATTACTTATCCCTAAGGCTGGGTTTTGTGTTGCCTCACCTATTGCCTTAAAACACTACCATCGTGTAGCCGGAAAGTCTCCACAGTCAATTGTTTTCTTGTACAAAGAATGTTCTAGTTATTTGCTGATGTAAATTCTGCAACTACCGTGATTATCGTATGTTGACATTGCCAGTAATTTGATTGACGTGATTCGACTCCCCAGTATCTCCTGAACAATTGATAAATCATTTGAAAAGTGAACGAATGTCATTTCAGATAACGGGACTAAGGTCTGGTTTTTGAAAGAAAGTGATTTGCCGTTGTTTCTCAATGAACAATTACATTATTAGCCAATCTTGATGCCGAAATCTATTAAATGAGCTTGAATGTATTTTAAACCATCTCATAAGACACATTGTTTGCTATATTTTGCTACAGTTACAAGTTTCTTCATTTCATTAGCAAACTTCGAGAAATTCGCTGTCTGAGATTCGCGCGTTGATCACGGGTTTAGGCGCTAGTATTGTAAGTAAGAAAACGAACGGACGAATTTATTTAGATATTTATTTAGTCAAAAACAGTAAAAAACTGTATGTGACGTGTGGGGGAGAAAATCATCTGCGCACACAATGATGAATGAAACGCACGAATTGAAATTGTTGTTTTAAGGAAGGGGGAATCTGTATCAAGGACTCTCTGTATGTGTATTTCTAGGAAAATCTCGACTTCGATTTTTTGCTGCATTACACAATTTTCTCTATACTACGAATACAAGAAAGTAACAAGGCCTGTGCTCTTAGATGAAAGGGAGTTTTTTCAGCGAAGTACTAGTACGCATAGAAGGTCCAACCTCTCCAATAACCTGCCAAAATTTTACAGTACATTTTGATACTGTCCTTCCCTCAGTATTATCCGAAGATTATAACCAAGTATTTAAAGAAATTGTTTCGTATGAAACATGTATCGTAGACCTATAATTAATATGTAACGATTGTTCTATTTTTACGACTGTGATTATTATTTTTACATTTTATATTTACTATTAACTTTACGATTTTAACGATTACTCTATTTTTACTTTTTTCAGAACGGCCTGAATACTGATAGCAATCTCTTTGCTCGAGCAGCTGAATTCGATGGAATCAGCAAGTAAGCAATAAAAATCAATATATTTCACTGCACTACGATGTTACGCGTAAACATAGGCAGTATGATATGCTACTTGCATACTATGTGAAGGATTCATCCACAGATGATTGATTGTAATAGTCAAAGGATTTAATGATCTTCATATGAAGTAGGTACATCTCTCACTGAATAATTCACAATGTACTTAAGATCATTTGAAATTCTTTAAGAAATTTAACTTTGAGCCGACGCATGTTGTGCAGCAATTAGAATAGAGAGTAGCATAATTGGATTTCGATTTCTTCAATTAGCGTTGATGTAAACACTTTCGTAGAGTTGCCGCATGAGCGCTAAAGGACAGGTTGTCGTATTGTTTTAATGAAAGTTACTCATAGATAGCAGCACTAGCTCAAATGTGCTGCGCGTTGATGCGATTCTGTTGTCAACTTGCTTGCATACTAATTACTGTATTATACATTTTATTTCTTTCGTTTTCAGGTTTACTGTTAATAAAACAATTTTATTTCCTGAAATTGCAGAATGGTAAGCGAAATCCTGAAATGTCAAACCATCTATTTTATATTAAATGTATAAACATTTGAGGTTAAGTTACTCTTAATGTTTGTATAGTTCGTTATAGTGTAGCTGTAACCTGATTTGTTTATCGCAACGCTTGTCACGTTTTCTGGTGGCACGCGAACAGTTTTTGGCACCGGAAATGACAAAATTTCGTGTTGACTTTTTCATGTGACTTGAATGTTAATATTTATTGCAGAAAATCACGTGGGATAAAATGTCCCACGGTGTTGTCATCCGGCACATTTTTGGAACCACGAGAATGATTTTGCCGGAGTTTCCTGTTGTGTCAGTTTTCAGATATGCATCCAAGAAAAATTCTATTTCGAAACCCTTCGGCAAAAACATTGACAAGAGTAAAGATTTGGGGCATACGACAGTTATGGTGCAGGACAGATTAGACATTCAAGAGGTGCCCACTATAGTGAGAAAAGTGAAAACGGTAGATGTTGTAGGGCACAGTATTCCAGATAAAGATATACATTTAACTGTTGCAACCAAAGAAAGCCAAGGAGAATTGGCTGAAGAACAAGCATTAATGGATGGCTTGCAGAGATGCCATGACTTAAAAGAACTATATGGCATGATAAATGTGTTGCATGATGGTGAACTGTCATCTAGTATTGTGCTTCATGCCCTAGAAAGAATTGTTGAACTAGAAAATAATGCTGTCTTTCGTAATATGCTACGAAGTACCAGTAGTGGCTTGAGTGTAAAGCGTACAAACATCCTTGATAGATTGATGAATTTTGTTGTTGGTAATGTACAGAGTTCTGTTGTATTAAACAGTCTGAACATTGTGAGCCGGGACACAATTGGAGCTCGTGATGCATCGTACAAGAAGAAATTAATTAATGAAGTGTTGATTAGAGCCAATGACAGAAAGTTCACTGTACATCAGATGTGTGAAATAGTAAATATGTTATCAGTTATGAAATGTGAAAGTAAGCAAGAGGTCATTGATGAACTTTGGAGTGGACTGATTGATAGAGGGCGAGAGATTAATGAGAACAACATAGGTGAGGTTTTTCAAACACTTCCTCACTTGAAACAAAGTCGGAAAATGATATTCAACATGTTGACCCGAAAGTGTGATGACTTATGGTGGCGATTACATCCAAGCAGTGTAATAGAAATACTTACATCCCTCCAACAGATTCAAATAAATTCTGTCCCAACATTGAGACTCATGGCCCGAAATACTAGTACTAATATAAATACACTTTCTGAAGATGATGTACTTCAAATTGTTACCTGTTTTTCTGCATGTGATTATGTGGATGATTATATTGAAGGATTTTTGGAAAAATATTTGAAAACTAAAGGACCAAAAGTGAAAAGCACCTTGCTTCTGAGTGCTGTTATAGAATATTGTGTTAAATATCGTCTTCGATTTCCTGCTGTGTTAGATGTATTTGCAGATTACATAATATCCAATGCTTCAAATCTTTCTCCTGTCCATTTTAAATCATTTTTGATGCCATTGGGATATTTTAGTCATACACCTTCAAATAGGGTGAAGTTTTGGCAAATTGTTGAAAACTTTATGATGGAGAAATTTATTCAGTTTAGACCCGAAGATATTGTGGATGTTGTACTTTCTTGTGTATATTTAGAAAAATTTCCAATAAACCTCACCAAGAAGATTTTAAATCCTTATTTTCTTGATAGAATGCACACCTGTAGAAGTGGAATTGAGCTTCAGCAGCTGCGGACAAAGCTAAAAATTTTTGATGCTGCCATGACTTTGGAGTGCCCTCAATATCAGGGACCTTTATTACCTCGTGACTATGCTGTGAAGACACTTCCTCAAGATGGCAGATTGAAACGAATTGTGAAACAAGTGTATGATGTTATAGCAGATCTTGTGGAGTCCTGTCACCGAGTGAGCACTGGAGTTCTGTTGCCACAACTGCCTGCTGCGGATCTTTATCTTGTGGATATCCTACTTCATCCTGAAGGAATGGAGACCTCGCTACACACTTTTGATTTTTCAAAAGATCGAGACTTGTGTATTGCTGTATTGATTCATCTTCCAGAACATTTCTGTTCCAAAGGACTGCATCTTAATGGCCCACAATTGATGAAAAAAAGACACTTAAAGCGTTTGGGAATTAGTGTAGTTGGTTTGAAATTCTCTGAGTTAATGATGTTAAAAGGAAAGAGAGATGAACTACAGAATTACTTAACAGAGAAAATTGAAAAGTTAGAAAAGTCTACTCCTTGATGTGCCCTGATAATTTGTTAGTCTCCTTGTACATTTTGTATATAAATATTATACATAATATATAAATATTAAACTCAATATAAATATACAATAGAACTGAATTGTTGAAAATTATTTGAACTCTCCCATCTCCAAAGTTGAGTATATTCGAAAAGCTTTTGATCACAACACCTTTTTAGTTTAATATGGAAATATATCAGCTCTTTAGAAGGATATAGTATTTATCAAGTAATTTTTCTTTATAATGGGAGGGCTTGAGCTGTTTAGATCACAATTATATTTTCAAAATCTATTCTTGGTCTTGCTGTGCAATTCTAGAAATTAATTGCATTCAAATTATTTTTAAAATGTACTGACTTCAAGAAACATTCTTATCAATTAACAGTCCCATGTTTATCGTGTTTTATTAATTCTTTTCAGCCGAGTGAGGAAGACCAGCATGGAATTGGAAGTAATTCGTTACACCAACAAAATTGCTTCCGAAGCTCATATTCAAGTAATGAGAAAGATAAAACCTGGTATGAAAGAATACCAGGCTGAAGCTATATTTCTGCAGTATTGTTATTATGTTGGAGGCTGTCGGCATGTGTCATACACTTGTATTTGTGGAAGTGGAGAGAATGGGGCTATTCTGCATTATGGGCATGCTGCTGCCCCAGGTTTTGTGTTGAGGTGGTGTGGCTGCGTGCACATGTGTGTGTGTGCATATGTGTGTATGTTGAATGTAAAATTATTCATTGATGCTGTGAATAAAGAATTAATGTGTTACACAATAAAATGTTAATTTCATGATGTTTGGTTGTGTTTTTGTAGTTGTTTTTTACATGAATAGTCTTGAAATCGCTAAAAATACCATTAAAGTTTTTACTTTTAGCAGATAAATCTTTATTAGTTGTGTTGTATGTAGGTTGTTTGAAGACATAAAATGTATAAATTAAGTTTTGTGATCATAGGTGTGTACAACCTAAAACAAGGAAGGAGACTAATTACATTTCTTCAATTTATTTCATTTTTCATTGGACCCCTTTTCCATTATCCTTTTTTATTTAAAAAATATAACATATTACCAGGAGAATGAAATTAGAACATTCCTGATACAATTTTTTAAATCCATTTGATTTTTTGATGGACAATTTTTTGATTGCCAGATGACTTGGCTCCAAATGTAAAACAAATCCCTAAATGATAAAATAATGTAAACTGTGATGGTTGTTGTCAATGCTTAAGTTGCTTATGAGCTTTCAGGCCTTGGTGCAGTTCAATTCACACTTTCAGATATTTCTGCTGCAACTGCAGCAAACATCATCACAGATTTGTTGGCATTTGGTAACATAGTAGCTACTCTGTATAATAATTGTTGTAAAATTGAACTGAATTGCTTATTCAGTTTCTAGCTCATGGCAATTTCGCTTTGAATTAATGTCTCAAAATTGTTGTTGATAACTCTTTAACATTTTAAAAATGAATTTATTATTTAAGTGATCAGTACATTCTGATTTTTAAATTTTTTTTTTATATACTTTCAATTGTTGTTACAATTGCATAACTTGCTCTTTTCCTGCTAATGGAAAATTTACTGATGATCAAAAGGCAATATACAATGCGGTATTGAAAGCTAATCGTGGTGTAATTGCTGCAATGGCACCTGGTAAGTCTAAAGAAATAAAGGTCTCTCAATTTGTTTTTTCTCTTAATGGTTTGGATTGATTTGAATTAACCTTTTTAACCTCTTCATTACCGAACAGTTGCATTTTAAAGTGCAGTAAATATTACTAAGTATTCCGGTTTCTTCTAGTTGTGAAGCACAGAGTATTCCCATGGATTTGGATTGCATGTCCCCCCTTAACACATTTGCTCTTCATCTGTCAGCCCAATGCTTATGTGTTTCGTTATTCTAAGTCTTTGCAATGATTCCATGTCCTTAACAGTGCTTAAATCATAATTTCTTTAATCTAATATTAATAACTACTTCAAGCTGATTTCAATTCACTACCAGCTATAATGAGTAGTGAATCACAAGTGAACGTGTTTTTGTTATTTTGAGAGTCAATGTTATCATCACTGAGTAACATTTCGAGCATTTGTTCAGGATCTCTGCATTACATTTTCCTCACAAATACTTTTATTTTTATCTTCTTCATAAATTATTATTTTTTTATTTACAGGAAGATTCATATGTAGATATTTTTGTTATTATCAATCATCCTATAACATCCTGTTTCTTACCTCCAGATCTTCAGTGATACGGTTGCCTAAAAGAATAAGTGAAAAATTGTCTGATATTTTAATACTGGACCATAAATTGTTAAATTTGATTCTCATTTTTTGCTTTGTATGTAATTTTATTTCACCTCTGCCATTTTTTGAAACATGCTTCGTAATATTTAAAAGTTCAATAGAATGAAGCAGAGAGTGCCAAAACTTCCTTTATGTAGATCACAAAGAGCTTGCAGTATATTTGTTCCCTTGTTTAATAAACAGTTGAAAATTATTTATTAATTCTGTGATAAATTCTTTTTTCTTACAAATTTGATATAAAGATATTTAAATATGTTAAACATTGAATGTGAGTAGTTTAGGCTGTTGCTAACAACCAAATTTTTCAAGGGTTATTGAAAACTTCATTTATTGGAACAACATCTACCTCCTTGTCACAATTTTTTAGTAAATAGTACATCTACTTCTTCACAGGAAACTAAAGAGAACAAAATAAAACATTTTAAAGTAAATATTCAAGTGAAAGATAATCTTTGTTAGTAGTTACTTATGCACCAAGAGCATTATAAGGATTCTAATGATCGAGCGCTGACAAAAAGCCTGAGGGCCTTTGGTCTGAGGCCCTTTGCCCTTTTATCATAGCTAGATCATTAGAATCAGTTAACATCCGTGGTACATACACAATTTATTTTTTACCTAATTTTAATTGTTCATATTTACTTATTTAACTAGTTGTTAACTTGACTCAATTTATCATTTCATATTTCCCTCCCATAATTCCTTCCATAAGAGAACATGCAACAACATTCAACCGTTTTCATATTTCCCTTATCACCATGATCCTCTCCATTCAGGGAAGTTATGCAGCGAATGTCAAACTCCATATTGAAGGCAATAACATATAAAAAATAAAATCATTTTTAACACATAGTTATTAAATGAATGAGATCGAACTCCATATTTCATAAAATTTTTTAAATTATTGATTGTTAAAACTTTGGATTAAGTGTCCCTTGTTATCACTCCACCAATTTGCGCAGAGTGAAAACATCCTGCTTGCTAGTAAATTTACCCCAAAGTTATCACACTCCATTTTAAAAAATGCTTTCCAAATTAAGAACAATACCACATACAATGATCCTGGATTGGCATATAAATCAATAGTATATAATAAAGAATTATACGAAACATGCAATTAATGAAAAATTACAACCACATTATCACATTTAATATCAAAGAGTTTTGGCCAATATTGTGCTTCAACACTTAAGAAAAAAAAACGTGAGGCAAAATTCTAGCCGTAGAATTTATTGTCTCATGTTGTTGATAAATACTACACAGGGCAGTCTAGCCAATACCTTCAGAGATGTTTGTATCAGCATGGATACAATGCCAAAGAATATTTTCTCGAGTGTGCTTATGTGCAAAATGTAAAAGAGATCAAACCTGTATTTCATTTTCATGTTAGGTTTGTTTCAGGTTAGACAACAACCAAGATTCTTGATTAACTGAAAAATTACAAAAATAAATTAATCAAAGAAATAATTTTCATTATTATAGTAAAAACATATATTGATATTTTAAACAAATTTTATGTAAATATTATAAAATAAAGATGTGTGTATTTAGCATTTTAGTGTCAGAATAATCCAACATTGCCAACTTGTGGGATTCCCAGGACTGGGCCTTGTTTTTGTTTATTATCAATGCCTGGGGATGTGGTATAAGGAAAATATGACATATTCCCCATATCTAGCATTTTTAGTCTGCCTAAGCTTTTCTTTCGTCACACAGCTATAGAAACTGAGACAATTGAAATGGAAAGTTATAATTCTATTTTTGGCCGACTGGGAATCAAACCTGAGATCACACCATGGAAAGCTACCACGCTGTGCATGAGCCACCTGAGGGTCTATAAAATAAAATTCTTATAATTTCTTGTATGTAATTAAAGTGTAATATAATTGCATTAGTTTTTGTCGCATGAAGTATGTGTTTAACCATTTCACTGAGTAGGTAGGTGCTATTTAAAAACTTGAAGTAAGTTTTTGCGATGATGTTGTGGGGTAGTGATGACAGAAAGCACTGCATTACAGTTGTATTTCGTTGTGAAGAATTTTCATTCTTTTAAAATATAGCATTTTATGTTTTGTTTTGATTTTTGTTTGTCTTTTAAAATAGTATGTTGTACTTTCTTGCCTCTGGCTTTTGCAGTACAGAGAAAATGTAATGATAAAACAACAACAACAACCACCACCACCAAACCCAACAACAGTTTCTTTTTGACGGAAAATGCCTTTTATTGCCGGGTCGTGGTAACGAAAAACTGAATAAATCTTGCTCGTATATATAGTAAGTTACTTCTTCTAATACTGCTAGCCACTTTCTCCATTAACCGAAGGGGTTAGACTCAAACCTGACCTGGTAATAAAATGCTGGGAGGGGGTCCAAGTGGTCGATGTGACTGTCTGCCACGAGGATAGATCCAACCTTCTAAAAGCAGGAGAGGAAAAAGTGATAAAGTACCAACCAGTCATTCCCCTGGCAGCCCAACTTCGTGGAGTTGCCAATGCCATAATTCTGCCAGTGGTGGTTGGAACCTCTGGGGCTATGCCATGATCAACAGTCAGTGCCCTCAAGACGTCAGGGATCATGTCTCAAGGCGATCTACTGACTATCTCGTTAATTGTGCTCAGAAGCTCTATTAAGCTCTACACACAATTTGTAAATTATGATGGAGCATTTTGGCATTGCTGGTAGTAAATGCAGAAAATGAACTTATTGGCCCTGTGGGGTCTAGGGAACCCAGGGGATCTGAAAATGCCTAGGATTTACCTAGTTACCACGACTGTAAGTGGGAAGTTTATGCTATTTAATGTAGCATAGAAAATTGTGAGTCAAAATTCATGTTTTGTAGGTTCTTGATAGATAAAAATAGATTGATGACCTGTCAGTTAGATGAAAGGTCTGTCAGTTCACCTGTCCATCTATCTGCATAAGCAGGATTTTTGTCAAAATTGACGTTCCCCGATTGATGTGACGGATCAGGGCTCTTCTATTTGAAACGGAAATTTGAATATTTGGTGGTACGTTACATAAAGCCTCAACATTTTTGAAATATTTTCAAAAATGGCTTTGAAATTTTCCTTTACATTTTCCCTTTGATCGAGCAAATGAGGCATAAAGAAATGATGTAGGTCGCATTTTGGATACCCATGGTGAATTTTCGAAAATTGCAAAAGTTCAGATTTTTTCGTCGTCTTCCTACAATTTGAATAATGAAGATAGAAAATTTTTCGTCAATGAAATCCGTTCATCAAAAACAGATTTTGAAATAAGGTTATGTATAATTTTCCGAAAATATTTTCAGCATTTTTCCTTTATTTTGTTTCCTCATGTGTAGCAAAGAAAATAAAGAAAGTGGTCCTGGTCGAATTTTCGTTGAACTATCTATATCTTAGAAAACTAGAAAAAAAGGGGAAAAAATCATAATGGTAAGTTCGAATTTCCCACACTTTGGCTATTGCCATTTTGCAAACGGGCAACACCACGAAATTCTTAGGGGTTCTCATGGGTTCAAAATTCTTAGAATTCTTCTTGTTGTTGGTGGCTCAGGGCATCAATTGATATCACTGCAGAGCCTCTGACCGGGAGGGGGAGAGAGTGGGAGAGGGGAAAAAAAGCGGGGAATAAGTTTCATAAAATCCTGTTGAAATAATTAGAAAATATCTGTTTCTTGCGCATTCCAAATGAGCAAACCCCTTTGTCTGTGGGAAAGGGTGCATTAGCATGGAAAAGTGGTCGTTAGAGATAACACACCACCCAAGATCAAATTTGTTATCTGTTGATAGGCAGTTGTTTTGCTAGAGGAGACAAAGTTCTATCTGCACACAACTCTGCAAAATCTCTTAAACATCTGGCCCAAGCAATATTATTTGTAGTATAATTGTTTTATAAGTTTGATTTATTTATAATTATTATTTCAGTCCCTTAAATCAAGGTGACGTAGGTACAGATTTTGGACATTTTTGTGGTTTCTGCCATATAAAGTAATATTTTTTATAAAAAGTTTCACCAGATGAAGAAAAAAAAAGGTTTGGTTATTTCTTAATGCAAGGGTATTTATTTTGTTACTTATTATAACAGAGAAACATGAAGGCAAAGTCGTACTCGAGTCACTCCACTGGAAGAGGTGACTTGGGTACACTAGTCTATTATCTTGATATTTAGTCAGTCGAAATGTGTTTTTCCATCTCACCCCACTGGAAATAATTGGGAACAAATAAAGAAGGTATAAATAAATAAATTTAATTGTTTTCTAATTTTATTATTATTATTATTATTATTATTATTATTATTATTATTATTATTATTATTATTATTATTAATTATTACTTATTAATTATTACTTATTAATTATTAATTATTAATTATTATTTCAAGTCTACAATGTAAATCTGAAGCATTGAAGATGCCTGTTTTAGTGATTTTATCCCTTCTGAATTGGTTGAGGAAGAACTGGGTGATTCCGTTCAGAACTTTCCCTAATGTGCTTTTTTTTCCTTTTATTTTTCTTGTATGTTTGTGGCATCTGTTAACTGTGTTTGCCTAGTAATGAATATAAAACACTGTCCTCATGTCACCCTGTATTGTTCAACATTTCCACTAATAAATCTACTACTACTACTAAACAAAAAGTTTTTATTACATAAATTCTCTCTCACAGTTACCACAATATATGTACTTACCAAAGCAAAATAACTTCAAAACTAGAAGATGTAACTACGCAATACTGTACACAAAGTTTTGCAATGCTTTCATGAAACCTTGAAACACAGGTTACGGTAAAAGTAGGCGGGAAAGAAAAGGTGGGATATTTATGTGATATCTGAGAATCACTTTAATTCATGGAGGCTCATTCTATCAGCTGGTTTAGGAATCACCACACAGTGACTATGAAGTCATCCGAAATAAAGTATTTCGGTATGTCCCCAAGTCACCTCAGTTTACGGTTTTCCAAATATTTTAAAATCTGATGTAAAAAGAAAATTGAAAATCTCTTTAACTAGTTAAATAGAAATTCCACATTCCATATTTACCTTTTCTATATTTATGAACTAAAAGAATTGTTTAAAAATTTATTGGGGCTCCTTCTTGTTTTTATTACTAGCAAACTAGGCAGCTGTCTTGTTTTCATTAGTGGAAGTTTGTCCTTGCTCCTATTTGCCCATCTGTAATTTACATTTATTTACCATGTCAAAGGCAACCTTCAAATCTACGAATCCCAATTCCACGCATTCTTTGCTTTTTCTTTAATTGCTCTTTGCATTGTAAAATTTAAAACATGTATAGTATTTTCTTTTTTCCCTTTCATTCCTAAAATATGTTTAAGCTGATTATTTTCTGTAATAAAGCTAACATTATTTTCAGCAAACTTATTTATCCTCGTGGATCATGAAATTATGGATTATGAAATTATCTCCTTGCAGTACAGTGAATGATAAGTTTTCATGATTTTTATTTAATAATGTGAAGCCAAGGCCTGGATAACTTGATTTAATTCAAAATTTGTGACAATGACCAATAAGCAATTCTGAAGATGAACTACAGCTAAAATTTTTGAAACTTGTTGAAATAAATGAAGTGGGTCTATAAATAATCTGAAGATCTTCTCAAACAAAACAAAGATTGAAAATTTCTTGTAGGTACAAAATATGATTTGGAAATGACAAAATAGAACAAGTGAATCATTTTGATTGTTTTGCTTATAATATTTTCTGTTTGCAAAGAAGGAAAAATAAACAAATTCCAAAGTACTTGTGTTAATATTCTGAGGACTTTGAGAAGTGGATGTATACAAGAAACAATTTAAAAGTTTTATAAAATTATGCGAGTGCCAGTGATCCTGTATGGAAATGAGAGAGTTATCAAAAGATTGGATAAACATACAACTGCATCAGCAAAAATGAACAACAGCTGACTGGTTCTCACACTTTGGATCAAAAGAAGAGCATAGCAATCATGAAAGAATGAGTTGTTTGCAATCTTGTAGAAGTTATAGATAAGAAAAAGAGCCAATAACTCATACACATCGAAACAATGGAGTCTCTGAAATTGCTTTGACCAGGGTGACCAGATCCTCATCGATGGAAAAGACAAGGGGTTATAAAAAGAAAACAGTCCATAATATTTTAAACAATAATGTAATATGTGACACATTGTGTGACCGTACGTGTTACACTGTACATTTATGGATGTATTCTGAGAGATGTAAAGTACGGATACATGTAAAAACGAAGAAATTTTTATTTGAAATGGGGATATAAATTCCAGGTACAAAACTTCGCTTTCAGCTTCAGATTCTTTCCTTTCCATTTTGAATACAGGAAATTTTGCAAAGTTATGTGTAGGAAAACAAAAACTGCATGTGTTTCCTTCCTCAACAGAATCATCAACAGTTCACAAAACTACTTAAATCAGGATCAGAGAGAGTGAATGAACCTCTCGATTTGCTCAGAATAGTTCAGTAATGGTGCTCCACCTACTGGCCTATTAGTGTAAATAGAAATCAAAACAATTTGTAAATATCATGCTCTCAGATGAGCAAGTTACAAAACTGAGGACATTTTGTGGGTTTTAAAAATTCTGCCCTGACCCTGGACAGAAGTGTTAAAAGGAGGATATGTCCGGATAAAAGAGGATGTCTGGTCCCCATACCTCTGACATGCACTAGAAACTAACAGGAAAGGACTCAGCTGTAGACTTAGAAAGGCATAAATGACTTCATAGAAGACTGAACAGGCCTCATCCTTGTTGCCAATGATAATTATTATGGTGATAAGAGGATTATAATCCTAATTTAAGAATAAAATTAATATTTTATTGCAGGAGTGTTCAAAGATATATTTAGTTACCAATATTATTGGGATAAGTGTCATCTTTTTTTTTCTTCCAGGAGTATCATGGGTGGACATGCATATTCTTTCGAATCATCTTCTTCTGCAAGAATTGACTACATTTGGTCTTCTTCGTGGGAATGTGGATGACATGCTTATGGTAATACAATTGCCATTCATGATCATTGTAATATTAAGAAAAGTTTTGTGAGTTGTAAAATATATTCAAATTTCCAAAACAAATAGGCAAACCTTGGTGCAGTCTTTCAACCCCATGGGTTAGGCCATTTTATGGGCCTGGATGTTCATGATGTAGGAGGTTATTTGCCTGGTCAGCCACAGCGTTCTCTTCAACCTGGTTTGAACAAGTTACGCACATCACGGATTCTTGAGGCTGGAATGGTTATTACTGTAGAACCAGGATGTTATTTCATAGATGCGGTAAGTTGTTGCTTAAAGGTGACAATAGTCCAGTCAGAAGGTACATTTTACCAGGAGAAAGGTCATACAAACTTTTTCCTGAGTGCTATATGCACCCAGAAAACCAATTACCAAGTGGGCTACAGCTTTTCAAAAAAATGCTCTTTTTTAATTTCTCTAATATGTGTGCAAAAATACACAATTTTTACATTATAAACAACCTACAATACATATATTTCTTACTATATACAATACTATTATTTATCTCATCGTCAGTGTAAACATTGCTTCACAAATGTATCCATTGTTGAAAATATTAATATAGAAAGGAAAAAAAAGTGTATATATGTGCATGTTGGTGTTCCAGCTTAACTCTTCAATGCAGGAACAATGCTGTTTCAACAAAACTTGATATACATTTTACTGGGGAATTTCAGTATAGAAAAGAATTCTGTGGGAGTAAGACACTTCTGGAGGTGGGGGTGAGAAGGGAGTGATATGTTCTCAAAAATTATTACGCAATCTGCAGTGCCTATACCCTGTGTAATGTGCACTGAGTGAGCACAGTGAGCGAGGGAGATGAGGCTGTTTAATAGATGATTGTGATAAATAATTACCCAGGTGATGCTTATTCACTGGATATTCAAGGAGAAGAATCTTGATCTTTCTTATTTAAGTGTCTCATTAAATTAATTCTTCAACATAATAAGAAACATTTTGATAGCCGTGGTTGGGCAGTATTTAAACACTTAAATTTGAAATACATATTTTAAATACATTTTGTATTTGCAAAACTGTATTTTTGAATTTTTTGGACATGTTATTTTAGAGATGTCTTTAAATATATTAAGAGGTGTTTAAAAACTTTAAAGAAAGGTTTACATTTAAAAAAAGAAATACTTAAAATATTTTCTTTTTGTGTTATTGTGCTGGACCTCATTGAAACAAAAATTAAAGGTCCTCTCAGCTGTTGAACTCAAATTCTCTTCATTTTTAAATGATAAATCTAAATCATTAAAAATGCTGGATTATCCCATAAAAATAAAAAGCGTTTCTTCCTTGTAACACTAGTTTATGTTCATCACCACCAGTTCAACAACTGTTTTCCTTTCTGGGTTTTATACATTTGCCAACCAAGAGTTTTTTGTCTGACGATTAGTTTGAAAGACTAGACATTTTATAAATAAATTCCGTTTATTTGAAATAGAAATGTTTTTGATATCATTTTATAGTGAAAATATAAGCAAAAGTGTTTTATATTTGAAAGTTTTGTTATTGTTAAAAAATTTATGACTGTCAGTTAGTAATTTATTGTAATTGACAATTACAATATATTGTTGCAATAAAAAGTTATAATGCAAAATTATTGTATTTACTCTAATTTGAGTATTCAAAGTATTTTAAATACGTATGTATTTAGCAATTCAAAATTAATGTATTCTGAGTATGTATTTAAAAACGTATTTACAAAGCATTTAAATACTAAATTTAAAGTATTTTGCCCAACCCAGTCGATAGCTTTCTCTTCAGCGAAATTTTGATCGATGAATGAAATGCCGAGCCTCATCAGTGTAAGGAGAACTGTCCAAAAGCATATGTTCTCAGTCTTATTTCAAGGATTTTAGTGGGACTTGTCCTGTCTTGTAGAAATAAATGCCTTGATAAGAAGCTAGTTCTTTTAGGAAGAGGAGTAGACCCACAACTTTATGTATAATTCTGTTACACTTTGTAGCAGTATATTGGAATATTTATTATTGTGACTTTTCTGTCAAACACATTTTACTGTAAATTGATACAATCTTTACGGTAACTGTTGAATGGCATTTTTTGTTATTATTGATTTTGAAATGCAGAACTTCTTTTTTTTTTCACATCAATTCCACATTTTATTGAATTCTTATAGCTAGGGAAAGGATTTTATTGTAATAAAAAAAAGTACATTCATATATATTTATTTTTTCCAATATATGTAAAAAACAATTTAAAATACTTAAAAATTAATTATAGTATTTAAAATGGGTATATACAAGCATTTTGCAAAAAGATAACATTGTCGATCAGATTTTAACATGGATTAAGAGCGGCTGAAAGAAAGTTCTACCTCTACAGGTGTAATTGTACAGTTGTTATCACCACACACAAGAGTTTTGTTCGAAATATATCTAGTGGTGCTACTAAATGGCTCAAACTTTCTCGTACCAGTTACTTTTCTAATTTCTTTGGTCTGGCCTAGCTTTTCCAGCTTGCCCTGTCCTGCCAGCTGCTGTCACTGCCCAAAATACATTTTTTGAAATTTTCTCAATTTTTCGGATTTTTAATCGTTTGAATTGAATTGCTGAAACTCATGAATGTAATAATGTGTACGAATCGCTGGAAATGTGCATATTAATGGCATGAGAGATATTTAAAAAGAAACTTTTTTTTTTAAGAAAAATTACGAGATATAACTTTTATGTTATCTTAAACAGTGCATGTAGCACTACCCATACAAAAAGTTTTGATTAGACAATTTGGAGTAGATTTTGAGAAAATGGCATTTTCTGAAAATGCAAACATTGGAGCTCATTTTCAGAAAAAAACTATTGACTTTTCATGACTCCTGAACCTCTGAGCCACCTGCAGATTGGCACCGTGTCTGCTCATTTAACTCTGTATAAAGAATACTGAATTGGTTTCTATGCGTCTCTAATATATCACACAGCGCCAAAATAAAAGTGATACTGTAGTACACGTTCTGCTCCACAGAGATTGCCAATAGCACTATTTTTATCGAGCAGGCTATCTCTTGTATGCGGTGACCCTGATGCCCTGGTGTTCCGCACATGGAAAGGCGGGGTACGCCGTGGGCGTAAGGCAAACTCAGGAAGCTGTGACCTCTTAAGATTACTGTGGCCACTCAGGCTTTGAGGCTGAGATTTTTATTTGCTTTTATTTTTAGTTTATTTTCGGTTTAATCCTCATTATTAATTAATAAACATGGGCACTGAAAAATTAAATTTTGTGGCCTATGAATTTTACTTTAGAGATTACTAAACCACTTTTAAAACATCGCATCAATGTTTAAAAACATAGATGATATTTAATCGATGCTTTATTAACATTGATCTTTTCATTTTGAACATCGATAATTGGTAACATCGATGTTTTATTATTGATGTCGCATCACTAACTGGCACCACCAATAGAATTCCGTATCGGTCGCCACTGGGTCATAGAAGCACAGTAGCATTACTTTTTAAGAAAGATGATTCTAATAACATATATTGCAAAGTCATATCTGAAATGTTCTGATTCAAAAGTTAATAAGTTTTATTTATTAAAATGTAACTGAATATGTAAGAAATATGTAGTTTTAGATAAAATGTGTGATAATATGTAATAATACCAAAATATGGAAAATAAAAATGGTTCCAATTCATTTTGAATGACTTGTCAACTTTGTAAAATTTTATTGAATGGAGGTGTCTTGTGTCTGTAAAAATATGTATTTACATGAAAGTACGTTTCCTACTTTCAGCATTAAAAACCCTTGATGAAGGATGAGTATAGCACTAAACTTCACGATGTGTATGACACCAATATACAGACAATTACCAACGTTAGGGCAGCAGTAATGTTAAGTAAGAAATCACATGGTTATTATATTCAGATGACCTAAAAAATATTTCATTAAAAATATACTTCTATAAAACTGGTATAAACAAACACGTACACAACAGGTATACAAAAACACTGCAGATGAGAGGTGTGGATGGTAAGGAGCAGGTCCCCAGTAATGAGGTGGTTGTTGGGTCCCTCTACCGAATACCAATCTACAGCTTTTTTGTTGTTCTGTTCTGTTTTGGGCCTGTAGCTCGATTAATGTTATATTTAAAAGAAAATATGTACAAAAGTAGGTAATTGTATTTCTTTTAAAATTGGGTGAATTTATTTATCACAATCATATATTAAACCGTCTTGCCCATCATGGGCACTGTGCCAGCTCAGTTCATGTTACACAGAGGATGTGCATTGTGGGTTGCATAATGATTTTTTTTTAATATCACTCCTTTCCCATCCACTCTGCGAGGGGTATCTTTCTCCTATAATATCATTTTCCCCATTGCAATTCCCCAGTTATAATGTATACAAAGTTTTGTTGAAATGGCATTGTTTCTACATTAAAGAGTTAAGCTGGAACACCAACACATACATTGTTTTTTTAATTAATGTTTTTTACATTGGTACATTGTGAGGCAATGTTTACAACAATAGTGAGATAGATGTATTATGTATGGTGAAATAGATGTATTGCATGTGGTAAGAATTTTATGCATTATAGGTTATTTATAATGTAACAAATATGTGAATTTTTGCACACGTATTAGAGAAATGAAAAAGCAGCATTTTCTAAAAAGCTGTAGCTTGCTTGGTAATTGATTATGCAAAAATGTTTCTTACAAAAGTTGTAGGAAATTTTATCCTCTTTAAAATGGAATTTGAAGAAAAAGAGTTTTAGAGAAACAAATGGAAAAAATCAGAAAAAATATCAGTTTGTCGGGCTTCCCGGAGTTAGCATAAGGCCTGGGAGGTCCAAAACTTAGGGGTTTTATCTAGGGCCTGAGTACATTACATACAACATATACAAAGAAAATCTCTTTACTACCTTTTCCCTGGTAACCGCCCTTTTTCAGTACTTACCGACTGGACTACTAATAGCATTCTTGAAGTGGTCTAGAAATGAGTAAGTAACGCTGTTCTAGAATGGTGGCCTTTGTAGCCTGTAGCTTCTAGAATGGTGGTCATTGTAGCCTTAAGCGATACTCATGAAATTTATTTGATTTTGATGGATAATGAAAAAGTAATACAAATGTTTTAAATAATTACTTTTCTTTGAGTTTGTTTGAAGAAAAGAAATGAGTAAATCGATGTGTGACCATGTCATAATTAATAATATTTCAGAATTTAATTTTTAAAATGACAACAAAAAATGAGAAAAAAAAGTCGATCATGTATTTGTAAACATTTTAAAATGTATTATTCCAATGTTTGCAACAGAAAGTACAACACCCCCCTTTGTTGTTATTTTGCGACTGTCTTTCCCCTCATTCTTCCAATATTATAATTTAAAACATTATTATTATTACTACTACTTTTTTTATTATTGCCGTATCAAAATTGCCTGTTACGAAAATGAACATAAATATATGCCTCGGTCATAGTCACCAATTTTAATGGGCTTTCAGACCCTCAAGTAAGATTTGGGAGAGTCCAGGCCCCCCAAAATTGGACAATGACCATTAAATAAAACATTACATTGTATTTTTACTTTCTCGCACTTACTAACGTAAGAAGAGAAAGTATATTAACCGTGCACCGGAAAACTGTGATTTTTCAACACAAAAAATTTTATTGCCTGGCAATGGCACGGTGTTGCCAGATGGCTAAAACATGGCCAAATCTCAAATGGCATCGAATTCAATTACCAAGTGCTACATAGGTGTTTTTGAGGTCGCTAATTTCAAATCTAATGTCAAAATTTCGTAAAACAACATGGCTGATCCAATATGGTGATCGAAAATTTATAAAATGTCTCCAACTAGCCTTATGGTGCTGTGAATTATTTACGCTAAAAAGAATTTATTCACAAAACCTCAAATGCACTAAAACTTTGCATTATTCGTAAAATAAAAAAATGCTCTATTGGCTTATATCAGATATAAGTTGTTATGCACAACACTTATTGTTACAAAATCCCATGAACCGAATGCTTCGTTTCATTTCAGTTTCGCAGTGTACAGCGATGAGCTACACACACCCGTAGTAAATAATTCACAAAACATGAAACTGCAACAATTTGCACAGAGTGATTACTTTATTTATAACATAAGTAAATGCTCTATTAGTTAAAATCATTTAGATATCATTATGCTCACTCACAATTGTTAAAAAATTCATGGACAAATTTTTTAAACTTCATTAATGCAAGGTACCACAAAGTACACGTGCTAAAAAGAAATCATTTACAAAACCTCTATCT
This sequence comes from Teleogryllus oceanicus, assembly GCA_964035755.1. Taxonomy (NCBI): domain Eukaryota; kingdom Metazoa; phylum Arthropoda; class Insecta; order Orthoptera; family Gryllidae; genus Teleogryllus; species Teleogryllus oceanicus. Next base: position 67,716,673 of record CAXIVR010000003.1, on the reverse strand, counting down.
GCAGAAATATGTACTGAAATTTTGTATTATTTGTAAAATAATTGCTACATCGGTTGATATAAGATATTTGTTGTAATGCATACTACTTATTAATACAAAATCTCATGAACTAAATGCTTCGTTTCATTTCAGTAATGCAGGTTGCCACCACGAGATATATGTGCTCATACGAAATTTTTCGTAAATCATGAATCTGCAGCGACTCACGGCCAAACTTTTCTTTAATTAAATGAATATTAAATAAGCTAATTCTCTATAAATTTGGGGAGGTGTGATATTGCATTATATAGATAACTTTTATGCTAGTTATATTTTATTCCTTATTACTTTGAATATAAGTTATTGTAATTATATAAATTATTGTAATGATAAATTAAGTAAATTGTATTATAAATTATTGTTAAATTAACATAATTTTTGTTTTACTTACCACCAACTGGGACATTAGTGATTAAAAAATATAGTAAGAATTATTTTAGAGTACGCTTTTATAAATATTGGAAACCACAGTCTCGTATCTCCTCTGACGCCTCAAGAACAATGTCCTTGTATTCCAACTTCAAACTTTCACAGTGCCCAGTAGGTATAGGGATTAGGTTTCATACTTTGACAACAGATGTACAAAACCTTCCTCTTCGAGTGAAATGGTCAAAAGGTCCCAAAACAAACATTTATTTTTGAAGATTTGGCCACATTTTTGCCATCTGGTCACACAATGTATGGTAATGAAAAAGTCGATAAAGCCAGTTGCTAAACATGGATAAAAATTCTCTAATACATGATGTTGCCAGAATGCATGTTTTGTGCATTCTTCATACCGACAAATCGAGACAAGATAGAGATTTTTGACTCAAAGTCTATTGTACAAATTTATCTCTTTAAAAAAGTTACGTACAATTTTAATTTTATTTAAAGAGAGTAGTTATTGTGTAATTTCTGCTTGAAATTAATGAAATATTTAAACAATCCACAAAGCTTAATGGAAATTTCGCAACAACGCCGCATGTGTATTTGTGGAGCTAATTGTTGTCAAATGTCTAGATGGTGGAGGTAATAAGATACAGCTGTTTTATTTATTTGATCTGGTGTTTCCAAATAAACCTTCAGAAATGATTCAAAACCTATTTGATGATCCATATTTTTTGACGTGGTTTTCTCTCATGCTCTAAGAGAACTAGTATTCCAAATTGCATGATTTGTACCGTGTAACTCCTTGGCGAAGTGCCAGTACTTCCGGTTGTGATGAATTTCACAGCAGTTTTTTGTAAACTACTTCTCTGAATGGTCGGTAAGGAATATTATATACTATTTAATATCATCTGATCCCTTAAAAGATTTACTGTGTATTGAATAAAAGAAAAAGGTACATTAACTGTATAACTTCTTCAATAACTTAAAGAAATCTATGCCTGTGAATAGTTTTCCATAAGAGCCTAATTTAAACTTTAAAAAAGTTAGATTTGTAGGGGCCAAATTCTTTCTTATCGTCTTGACGAAGAGAGATGTTACTTTCATTTAAACTATTTTTTGGGGCTACTTCCATGATTGATCTAACAAACATACTATTTTATATTTTTAATTTTCCTATGCTTTGTTTGAGGTGGTGTCAATATTATACTATAAATATATAATTGTAAACATAATTATTATAATATAAATATATAATTGCAAAAAAATATATAATGGTATATATTTCATCTGTTTGCAGTTATTGGAAGCAGCCAAACAGAATCAAAAACAAAATCAGTTTTTTGTGAATGATGTCCTTATGCGTTTCAAAAACTTTGGAGGTGTGCGCATAGAAGATGATGTGGTAGTCACTGAAACAGGAGCAGAAATTCTTACAAAAGTACCTCGCAAGTATGTTGTTTCTCATTCAGTTTAATTCTGATTTAATGTGTAACTAACCACGTTTAAAGACGTTATTGCCACCAATGTGCCGCCATGTCAGGCAGTCATACGAGTTTAGTATTCACCAATTGTTACCATTGAATAAGGCATTGAATGAGTAATGTTTTTTATTTATGGTTGTGTATTCCACCTACTTAATAAAATGCTAGGAAAGTTGTTGATAATGTTAAGTTCTTGTTAATTGCTGATTGAAACTGATTATATTGGAATACAGTATTGGCGGAGGGAATTTACCTCAGGGAAGACCACTCTTGGTTTTAACTTAATTGAATAGTATTTTATCACTAATTCTAGCAATAAGTTACTCTGTATGCTGCATCTATACAAAACAATTACAAGTTATACATACACTATTCATTAATATTCTTGATCATGACAATGAAATACCCCAAACCAAATAAGTCTAAGATGAATCCACTGGACTCGGTTAGTTTTAAATTTTGGAATTAGCAACATTGAACAACAAACAACATTGTTGTATTATTTCTACTTTTCTGTATTTGTACTAATGTACCAGAACTTTTTCTTAACTCACAACCCATTTCTGGAAACACCATCTCTTGTTTTGACAATTTGGCAATGTGTGTAATACTTTTAGCACCCCTTGCACTTTTAGCGACCCCTCGCCAGGGCCTCTTAGATTTCGGGCTGAGAGAATGTGGTTAATTTTAGTTGGAAGAAAAAGAAAAAACTTATTCTGTCCTTGTTACTCTTCAACACTCGACAGCCACTATCCTGAAAAGAGTAAATGCCTATCTCTTGGCAAATGGTGGTCACTTATTAATACAATTATTCAAAGCTCAGTGTTTTGTCATTTTAAGGAAATATATTTTATTAATTATTTTCAATAATTATTAATTGACTATTTATTTTATTTTTAAAGATTCCATAATAATATAATATTATTATAAATAATTATGAGCTTAGCGATCTCTAATAATATTATCATATTATTATTATTATAATTAATGAAGAGCTTGGTGGTAATGTTTCACATGATATCTTTTTAATTTCTCTCTGAATAGGCTTTTTAAAAATGATAATAATTGTTATGTTGCTGTTAGTAAATCGATAAATCAGTCATAATCATCATCCCCCTCCATCATTATTACAGTTTTCTTTCTTAAGTGTGGACAGAATTGCATAAAGAGATGTTTTGTTTGCCCGCTCATGCTTCTACCAACCACATCTACAGTGCGAAAAGATTCCGGCGTTTGAGCCACATACCTGCCTTCCTAAACACACGAATGGGAAAAGCACAGAAACAGGAAAGTTGCTGCAGCTTACGACTTCACGCTCACCTGCTCCTCTGTTGTTTATACATACATACCATAGTTGTCTTGAAAGGAGACAAAGGCATGCAGTTGCCAAATTGCCAAAACAAGAACAAGTGCTTCCGGACAAGGGTTCCAAGTTAAGATAAAGACCTGGTATATAGTATAGAGAAAGTTATGTAATGTGGCGGAAAATCGATGTCGATATTTCAATAGAAACACATGTTTTGGGGTCCCATGATAATGAAAAAGTATTTTTTAACATCTGTCCATCTGTGAACAACACTAGTATCTAAACTATTCATAGGATTTTTTCCCCCAATATGAACTCTGCCTGGTTGATGAGGCCCAACTTGAAGCTCTGGGATTTTGAATAAAAATTCCTATATTCCTAAAATTTCTATAAAATTTGGGTCTACTTAACATGAAAACCCGGGAACATTTTCAAAATTTCCTCAAAATGGCCTGATTGGCAGTTTTCCATAGTTTCTCCGATCAATGCCAGTTGAAAGGCAGAGCCATAGTGCTATGAATATTTGGAGGTGACATTACCACTCTCTGCCATATTCCACAAGTGAAGCCAGTCTGCCATATTTGGTGTGCCCAAAACATCGGTCAAACACATTAATAAATGGGTAGTACCCATTTTTGAATGGAATTTAATAATATTCGAAATATTGAAGAGTATAATAACTAAAACGGAGAAACTTGATTATATATTGTGGGGTCACTGTAAAACATTTTCATTTCACCATTTCCTTACATAAATGTTACTCTCATCTGAAGTCAAAATAGCAGGGTCTTAAAGTTTGGAGTTTGGAGATGGGCCAGTAATGCAATTGATGTCAACATTGTGTCAACCTTGCGAGTTTCTTTGTAGAAGATGTCAAAAATAATGATGTTATCTTCTTGAAGTCCTTTGTCTTGAAGTCAAAATCCTTTGTTTTGAAAATGCACCGAGCAGAACTTGCTGAATGTTCTAGAATCACTAATCAATCAAATCGATAAAACACATGTGTTTTAGGTATACGTGCTAAATTTTTACATTTCCCTCCTTTTTTCTTCTTTTTTTTTCTTTCCTGATTTTCTATGTGAAGCTGGCCTTTTTCGAGGTGGCAGACTTTAAATTCCAATTCAACATCCCCAAAAACATACAGAACCATTAAAAAAAGCTTTTGGATTTTTTTCGTGGATCGGATCGTTTTGAACACCTGATGACTGTACTAGCAGGGTTGAGTCTAGACTGCAGTGTTAATGTTGTGGGCGACACATTGTAATTTGTTTACTTGTTGTTCAGGTATAAAGTGATTGCCCAAATTAACATCATTCTGCCTTCCAGTGACAAAGACTGTGACCTGATTGCTCAGTTTTTTTTTTTTTGGGGGGGGGGTCCAATTCTGCCATTATGTACATAAACCTTTCGTTATATTTAAAAACATGAAATTGAATAGTTGGAGGGTATCTCCCTTGTAAGAAGAGTGGAACGATGAAGGCCATGGTTGTATGTTACAATTAGTATCTGCTTTTTAGGTTCATCGCCTGTTTGTGTTGGTTCGTGCTTGAATTGGTCAATGGAAGAGGAGTATTGTAGGAATCATGAATGCAAGGAAAATGTGTATCATAATTGCAACCGCTAAATTTGTGCTGATATGTGACGAATGGTGTCTGTGTTTTGTGTACATAAATATAAGTTTCACATATTAATTGTAATACATGAATCCTCTTGATTGCAGGATTGAAGAAATTGAAGCAGTCATTAAAGCTGGAAGTGCAAAGATGGATGATGTATGTGCCTGTGATGCTGATTGACACATGGTTGCAATAGATGGGCCATGAAGAAAATAAACGTAGAATGACCATGAAGAAAATAAACATTTTTAATCTTTATTACTTTTTGTTATGAGTGTATTCAATTTTTTATTGTGCTAAATACACTAATATATGAAATAGTTTATAAGTGCATTCATTTTGTTTTTATATTGGCAATTTTCCGTATTTGGTGAACATTCTTAAATCTAAACATACAGAATTGTTGTCCTCTGATATGTGTGACCTCAGTATTGCAATGCATCACTAATTGTGAAAACTTTGCAACGCGCAGAAGCGGTCACACGCGGCTGCCAGCCGCCCCTAACCCAAATTAGTTACGCATAGTGTAGCTTAAAAAATCCTAAGGGGCCCTTCTCACGTCGCCAATCCGCGCGCTAGTAGCAAAGCATTGGATTAAATGGAGGTCTTCCCACGTGCGACGGATTCGCACTGCTGTGGCGTTCGGCGGCGGACCCTCGCTACCAGCAGGCTGGGATGGCGTACATGCCACCGCTTGCAAAGCATTGGTTTAAATGAAGGTCTTCCCACGTGCGACGGATTCGCACTGCTGTGGCGTTCGGGCGGACCCGCCACCAGCAGGCCGGGATGGCGTACGCGCCATCGCTTGCAAAGCATTGGTTTAAATGGAGGTCTTCCCACGTGCGTCGGATTCGCACTGCTGTGGCGTTCGGCGGGGCCGGGATGGCGTACGCCAGCTTGCAAAGCATTGGTTAAATGGAGGTCTTCCACGGCGGGGGACCCTCGCCACCAGCAGGCCGGGATGGCGTACGCGCCATGGCTTGCAAAGCATTGGATTAAATGGAGGTCTTCCAACGTGCGTTGGATCGCACTGCTGTGGCGTTCGGCGGCGGACCTCGCTACCAGCAGGCTGGATGGCGTACATGCCACCGTTTGCAAGCATTGGTTTAAATGGAGGTCTTCCACGTGCGTTGGATTGCACTGCTGTGGCGTTCGGCGGCGGACCTCGCTACCAGCGGTCTGGGATGGCGTACATGCCACCGCTTGCAAAGCATTGGTTTAAATGGAGGTCTTCCACGTGCTTTGGGATCTGCACTGCTGTGCGTTCGGCGGCGGACCTCGCTACCAGCAGGCTGGGATGGCGTACATGCCACCGCTTGCAAAGCATTGGTTTAAATGAAGGTCTTCCCACGTGCGACGGATTCGCACTGCTGTGGCGTTCGGCGGCGGACCCTCGCCACCAGCAGGCCGGGATGGCGTACGCGCCGCTTGCAAAGCATTGGATTAAATGGAGGTCTTCCCACGTGCGTTGGATTCGCACTGCTGTGGCGTTCGGCGGCGGACCCTCGCCACCAGCAGGCTGGGATGGCGTACGCGCCATGGCTTGCAAAGCATTGGATTAAATGGAGGTCTTCCAACGTGCGTTGGATTCGCACTGCTGTGGCGTTCGGCGGCGGACCCTCGCTACCAGCAGGCTGGGATGGCGTACATGCCACCGCTTGCAAAGCATTGGTTTAAATGGAGGTCTTCCAACGTGCGTTGGATTCGCACTGCCGGCGGCGGACCCTCGCCACCAGCAGGCCGGGATGGCGTACGCGCCATGGCTTGCAAAGCATTGGTTTAAATGGAGGTCTTCCCACGTGCGTTGGATTCGCACTGCTGTGGCGTTCGGCGGCGGACCCTCGCTACCAGCAGGCTGGGATGGCGTACATGCCACCGCTTGCAAAGAAAGCATTGGTTTAAATGGAGGTCTTCCCACGTGCGTTGGGTTCGTACTGCTGTGGAGTTCGGCGGCGGACCTCGCTACCAGCAGGCTGGGATGGCGTACATGCCACCGCTTGCAAAGCATTGGTTTAAATGGAGGTCTTCCACGTGCGTTGGATTGCACTGCTGTGGCGTTCGGCGGCGGACCTCGCTACCAGCAGGCTGGGATGGCGTACATGCCACCGCTTGCAAGCATTGGTTTAAATGAGGTCTTCCACGTGCGTTGGATCTGCACTGCGTGGCGTTCGGCGGCGGACCTCGCTACCGGCAGGCTGGGATGGCGTACATGCCACCGCTGCAAAGCATTGATTAAATGGAGGTCTTCCAACGTGCTTTGGGATTCACTGCTGTGGCGTTCGGCGGCGGACCTCGCTACCAGCAGGCTGGAATGGCGTCATGCCACCGCTTGCAAAGCATTGGTTTAAATGGAGGTCTTCCCACGTGCGTTGGATTCGCACTGCTGTGGCGTTCGGCGGCGGACCCTCGCTACCAGCAGGCTGGGATGGCGTACATGCCACCGCTTGCAAAGCAAAGCAATGGTTTAAATGGAGGTCTTCCCACGTGCAGGCTGGATGGCGTACATGCCACCGCTTGCAAAGCATTGGTTTAAATGGAGGTCTTCCCACGTGCGTTGGATTCGCACTGCTGTGGCGTTCGGCGGCGGACCCTCGCTACCAGCAGGCTGGGATGGCGTACATGCCACCGCTTGCAAAGCATTGGTTTAAAGGAAAGCATGGTTTAAATGGAGGCTTCCCACGTGCGTTGGATTCGTACTGCTGTGGCGTTCGGCGGCGGACCTCGCTACCAGCGGGCGGGATGGCGATAGCACCGCTTGCAAAGCATATTTGTTTAAATGGAGGTCTTCCACGTGCGTTGATTGACTCTTGGCGTTCGGCGGCGGACCTCGCTACCAGCGGCTGATGGCGTATGCCACCGCTTGCAAAGCAAAGCAATGGTTTAAATGGAGGTCTTCCCAATGCGTTGGATCGCACTGTGTGGCTTCGGCGGGACCCTCGCTACCAGCAGGCTGGATGGCGATAGCCACGCAAAGCAATGGTTTAAACTGGGTCTTCCACGTGCGTGGATTCTGACTGCTGTGGCGTTCGGCGGCGGACCTCGCTACCAGCAGGCTGGGATGGCGACATGCCACCGCTTGCAAGCATTGGTTTAAATGGAGGTCTTCCACGTGCGTTGATTCGCACTGCTGTGGCGTTCGGCGGCGGACCCTCGCTACCAGCAGGCTGGGATGGCGTACATGCCACCGCTTGCAAAGCAAAGCAATGGTTTAAATGGAGGTCTTCCCACGTGCGTTGGATTCGCACTGCTGTGGCGTTCGGCGGCGGACCCTCGCTACCAGCAGGCTGGGATGGCGTACATGCCACCGCTTGCAAAGCAAAGCAATGGTTTAAATGGAGGTCTTCCCACGTGCGTTGGATTCGACTAAGCATGGTTTAAATGGAGGTCTTCCCACGTGCGTTGGATTCGCACTGCTGTGGCGTTCGGCGGCGGACCCTCGCTACCAGCAGGCTGGGATGGCGTACATGCCACCGCTTGCGCAAAGCATTGGTTTAAATGAGGTCTTCCCACGTGCGTTGGATTCGACTGCTGTGGCGTTCGGCGGCGGACCCTCGCTACCAGCAGGCTGGGATGGCGTACATGCCACCGCTTGCAAAGCATTGGTTTAAATGGAGGTCTTCCCACGTGCGTTGGATTCGCACTGCTGTGGCGTTCGGCGGCGGACCCTCGCTACCAGCAGGCTGGGATGGCGTACATGCCACCGCTTGCAAAGCATTGGATTAAATGAAGGTCTTCCCACGTGCGACGGATCGCCTGCTGTGGCGTTCGGCGGCGGACCCTCGCACCAGCAGGCGGGATGGCTACGCCAGCTTGCAAAGCATTGGTTTAAATGAGGTCTTCCCACGTGCGGGGCTCGCACTGCTGTGGCGTTCGGCGGCGGACCCTCGCCACCAGCAGATAGAGTTATTCGAGTACTATGCTATTGATGCGATCCAACAAAAACAAAAGAAACAATCTAATTGCCACCGCACAACATGCCGTAATGGTGACTCACCCTCTCGCTGCCTTGTTAAGACTTCCGCACCTCGGCGAAAAGGAGCTGATGGGACCGTTACGGTCATTCACAAATCTACGTTTAGGCGTTGGACTTTCTGCGTCTGCTCGGCAGGGACCTCGCCCGCAGGCCGGGATGCGACGCGCCGGCAAAGCATTGTTAATGGAGGTCTCAACGTGCGTTGATTCACCTGTGGCGTTCGGCGGCGGACCTCGCTACCAGCAGGCTGGATGGCGTCATGCCACGCGGCATGATTAAATGGAGGTCTTCAACGTGCGTTGGATTCGCACTGTGTGGCGTTCGGCGCGGCCCTCGCTACCAGCAGGCTGGATGGCGTATGCCACCGCTGCAACATTGGAATGGAGTCTTCCGTGCGTTGGATCCTGTTGCGTTCGGCGGCGGACCTGCTCAGCAGGCTGGGATGGCGTACATACGCGCAAGCAAAGCATGGTTAATGGAGGTCTTCCGTGCGTTGTTCACTGCTGTGGCGTTCGGCGGCGGACCCGCTCAGCGGGGGATGGCGTACGCACCGCTGCGCATTGGTTTAAATGAGGTCTTCCGCGTTGGATTGCACTGCTGTGGCGTTCGGCGGCGGACCTCGCTACCAGCGGCTGGGATGGCGTACATGCCACCGCTCAGCATTGGTTTAAATGGAGGTCTTCCGTGCGTTGATCGCACTGCTGTGGCGTTCGGCGGCGGCCCTCGCTACCAGCGGCTGGGATGGCGTACATGCCACCGCTTCCAAAGCAATGGTTTAAATGGAGGTCTTCCCACGTGCGTTGGATCGCATGCTTGGCGTTCGGCGGCGGACCCTCGCTACCAGCAGGTTGCGTATGCCACGCTTGCAAGCATTGGTTTAAATGGAGGTCTTCCCGTGCGTTGATCGCTGCTGTGGCGTTCGGCGGCGGCCCTCGCTACCAGCAGGCTGGGATGGCGTATGCACCGCCCATTGGTTAATGGAGGTCTTCCTGCGTTGGATTGCACTGCTGTGCGTTCGGCGGCGGACCTCGCTACCAGCAGGCTGGGATGGCGACATGCCACCGCTGCGCATTGGTTTAAATGAGGTCTTCCCGTGCGTTGGATTCGCACTGCTGTGGCGTTCGGCGGCGGACCTCGCTACCGGCAGGCTGGATGGCGCATGCCACCGCTGCAAGCATGGATTAAATGGAGGTCTTCCAACGCGTTGATCGCACTGCTGGCGTTCGGCGGCGGACTCGACCAGCAGCTGATGGCGTCATGCCACCGCGCAAAGCATTGGTTTAAATGGAGGTCTTCCCGGTTGGATCGCACTGCTGTGCGTTCGGCGCGGACCTCGCTACCAGCAGGCTGGGATGGCGTACAGCCACCGCGCAAAGCAGCATGGTTTAAATGGAGTCTTCCCACGTGCGTTGATCGCCCTGCTGTGCGTTCGGCGGCGACCTCGCCAGCAGGCGGGATGCGCTGCACCGCGCAAGCATTGTTTAAATGGAGTCTTCCCGTGCGTTGATCGCCTGCTGGCGTTCGGCGCGGACCCTCGCTACCAGCAGCTGGGCCTGCCACCGCAAAGCATTGGTTTAATGAGTCTTCCGTGCGTTGATCGCACTGCTGGCGTTCGGCGGCGGACCTCGCTACCGCAGGCTGGGATGGCGTACATGCCACGCGCAAAGCAAAGCAATGTTTAAATGAGGTCTTCCACGTGCGTTGGATCACTGCTGGCGTTCGGCGCGGACCTCGCTACCAGCAGGCGGGATGGCGTACATGCACCGCGCAAAGCATTGGTTTAAATGGAGTCTCCCGTGCGTTGATCGTACTGCTGGCGTTCGGCGGGACCCTCGCACCAGCGGCTGGATGGCGACATGCACGCTTGCAAACATTGGTTTAAATGGAGCTTCCCGTGCGTTGATTCGCACTGCTGTGGCGTTCGGCGGCGGACTCGCTACAGCAGGCTGGATGGCGTCATGCCACCGCGAAAGAAAGCAATGGTTTAAATGAGTCTTCCGTGCGTTGGATCGACTGCTGTGGCGTTCGGCGGCGGACCTCGCACAGCAGGCTGGATGGCGTATGCCACGCTCAAAGCAATGGTTTAAATGGAGGTCTTCCGTGCGTTGTCTACTGCTGTGGCGTTCGGCGGCGGACCTGCTACCAGCAGGCTGGATGGCGTCATGCCGCTTGCAAGCATTGGTTTAAATGGAGTCTTCCCACGTGCGTTGATTCCCGTGGCGTCGGCGGCGGACCTCGCTACGAGGCTGGGATGGCGTATGCCACCGCGCAAGAAAGCAATGGTTTAAATGGGGTCTCCCGTGCGTTGGATCGACTGCTGTGGCGTTGCGGACCTCGCACAGCAGGCTGGATGGCGTACATGCCACCGCGCAAGCAAAGCAATGGTTTAAATGGAGTCTTCCCGTGCGTTGATCGTACTGCTGTGGCGTTCGGGGCGGCCCTCGCTACCAGCAGGCTGGGATGGCGTACTGCACGCGCAGCTTGGTTTAAATGGAGTCTCCGTGCGTTGATTGTACTGCGTGGCGTTCGGCGGCGGACCTCGCACCAGCAGCTGGGAGGCTATGCACCGCTGCAAGCAAGCAATGGTTTAATGAGGTCTTCCGTGCGTTGGATCGTACTGCTGTGGCGTTCGCGCGGCCCTCGCACCAGCAGCTGGATGGCGTACATGCCACCGCTTGCACTGGTTTAAATGGAGGTCTTCCACGTCGTGATCACTGCTGTGGCGTTCGGCGGGACTCGCTACCAGCAGGCTGGGATGGCTACATGCCACCGCGCAAGCTGGATTAAATGAAGGTCTTCCCGTGCGACGGATTCGCACTGCTGTGGCGTTCGGCGGCGGACCCTCGCCACCAGCAGGCCGGGATGGCCTACGCGCCATGGCTTGCAAAGCATTGGTTTAAATGGAGGTCTTCCAACGTGCGTTGGATTCGCTCTGCGTTCAGCGACGGACCCTCGCCTCAAGCAGCGCAGGAAGGCGTACGCGCCATGGCTTGCAAAGCAAAATTATGCAAGTTTTGATAGAGTTATTGCAGAGTACTATGCTAATTGATGCGATCACAAACAAAAACAAAAAGAAACAATTAATTTGCCACTGCAATAACATGCCGTATTGGTGGCATCTACCCTCTCCGCTGCCTTTGTTAAAGACTTTCCGCACCTCGGCGGAGAAAAGGAGCTGACGGGGACCCGATTACGGGTCATTCACAAAATCCTTACTGTTGTAGGCGTTGGACTTTCTGGGCGTCTGCTCCGGCAGGGCCTCGGCGCAGCGGACCGCGGTGGGAGGCGGGCACGCCTCTGAAGCTTCCTCGTTCGCCCAGACCGGACACGGATAGGGATGTCAATAAAACATTGATGTTTTCCACTGGAAACATCGATATTTTGCTTTCGAGATTTTCTTCACATCGATATTTTGTGGCAAAAACATCGAATTGTAAAAATTTTTGTATATATTTTTTAAGTAAAGGGATGTAAGCAGATTGTAGAGCAGCAGTAATCCACCGCAATATCGTTGTTTTGCGTCATCCTCTTTATCACGCTGTGCAATCTGCGGAAGTTTGGGATCTGCTCGTGTGATGTGTGTGTGTTATCGCCAGGCGTGTCATTGTGTGAATCGACAGTAGTGTTAGAAACAAAGCCTTGAGGCGTTTTGACAAGTCGTGAACCAGACTCCCTTCATCCTGGGATGTCTTCCTGGATCGATTGCCTTCCTTCCTGGCTATGCCTCCTCCTGGGAAGGATTGCTTTCCAAACTGGCACGTCTTCCGCCATATATTTATAAATAAAATGTTTTATACGTGCGAGTAAACTTATATATGTTGAACATTTATCACTAAGTTATTTGAGTGTTTTTTCTCATTTAGTAGTTTTTACAGCGCAATTAGAGAGAAGTGCTTGAGTTTATCTGGCAATACTGACTTTCTCTTATTTGCGTTAGGTCGTTCTTTTCATTGTGGTGCGCGAGTGGTACACACGATTCAGACAGAAGAGCGTTTCTTGTGATATTGAACTGCTAATTCCAGTTGTCGGGTAGGTAAGTCAAGAATTTATATTTGGTAGTGTTTCTTATTGTGATTGGTTGGAAGACATTTTGCGACCTTAAAATAAAAGGTTCTAACTTCACTTTTATGGAAAAATTAGTTGTCGACTTGTTTGGATACGACAAAAGTACTTCTATTAGCTGCATGAATCTGATATGTCAATTTCGCTTTATCTTCGACAATTTCGTTTTCTTCTTCGTCACACAAATTACAGATTTTAAAATATACACCGTCAAAAAGTTTTATATATATATATATATATATATATATATATATATATATAAGCTGCGAATTTTTTTTTACGGCTGACGCCGTTTCTCGCAGTTTCCACCTCTTCCGATCTTCCCAGTCTCCATTCTTGAGGCCTCTTGCCTCCATTTCTCCTTGGATGTCATTTCTCCAACTTCTTGGTAGTCTTCCACGCTTCTTCTGCTCTGGAGATGTCCGTACCAATTCAATCGTTTTGTTCCAATTGAATCCAAGATGCTGCTCTCCACGTTCATCATTTGTCTATTTCATTTCTAATGTGATCCATCCTGGACACCCGGCAGCACCTTCTCCAGTAGTCCATTTCAAGGGCTATCAACCTATATTTATCCCTTTTGTTCAATGTCCAGGTTTCAGCTCCATAGGTACTTATGCTCTGTACGATGGTCTTAAAGATATGAGCTTTCTTCCGTTTTGTGACGTTTTTGCTCGAGAGGAGAGAGTTTAACTGTCTTATCACTCTCCTTCCCTGTCCTATCTTGTTGGAAATGTCATCAGAGCTTCTTCCCTTCGAGAGAGGATAGGAAAATAGCTGCTTATTAGTCTATTATTAAATCAATGTTTTCGTCGACATCGAACGTCCTTTAGCGAAGTATCAAAACATCGATGTTTTGATAAAGTTTGCCATCACTATACTGCGGTTTTCACAGTTACGTTTGAAGGATATCCGCTGTTTCGGCGTCATCCAATCGGAAGGCTGAACGCCACCACTATGACGTCAATGTAGTGAAGTGTAAGGTCCCTATTGGACAAAACAAAACAGCTGATATCCTTCGAACGCAACGCTGTGAAAACCGAAGTATAGACAGCATATTATTTAACATTTGAACTGTATAATAAAATAAATAAAATAAAATAAATGAATGAATAAGTATAAATGTGTATAAACAACCTGTAACAAGTATTGTATTGCAGCCTCCGGGTCAATGACCCCCATCTCGATCAGGTTTTTCGTCCAATTTCCCTGAACCATTGAGCAAATGCTGAGATGGCCTATTGTTTTGCTTCTGGACATAAATATAACTTCATTTTCTGTGCACGTCTTCTAGAATTCAGTGGGGAATACAATTATTCAAATTATCGTTTCTATGTTGTCGCGGCAGGAAGTATTATTCCGAAGCACAACATGGATAAGAGCCAAAATTTGCCTTTTTATCCTTGAAAATAGTTTTTTTACATGGGAGCTTTTTTTTCTCAATTTTTTCCAATTTTAAGTAGTATATGACTTAGTGTAGGGATCACAGAATTTTGAAAATGTGCACACAATTCACTTTTCCCCATAGCACGTCATACGTAGTTTTAACTGCTTTTTTGACGTAAAATAAATAAATAAATAGACACGGGACGACAGAGCACGACCATAGGATTCACTGTGGCGTCGGCGACGTCACGCTAACGTGGCAATGAGCTGAATTCGATTTCCGAATCGTGCGAGAACGCAGTCGCAGTGCCGGTCGGAGCACACGTTACGTTGAACTCAAGGGATGGAGTTCTAAGCACATGTCTAGTGCCGAAATTAAGCAATACAAGTGCGCCTTTGAAATGTAAGTGGTCGCACGTGCGATTCGAGATACAAGTCACTGCATCTTCGAGGCCCTTATCTATTCAAGAAGTTCATGTTCGGAACGCAAAGACTTAAGTGGCTGGATTAAACCGATTGGCTGAACTCGTAGCTCATTGCTAAGTAGCTAGCCTTTCACCAATGAGATCCGGGTTCGATTCCCGTCGAATGTGAAATTTGTTCCAACAAAACGAGTTTGGCTGCTTCACAAGGGCTAGTCCAACCCCTGTGAAGTGTCCTAAACCCTACCCCTATCCTTGTTCCTTCCTAATTCTGGCCGCTGGGTAGTGACGCAGGAGCGCGCGGTAGGAGGCGCGTACGCGGAGATGCTACCTGGCGGTCCTCTTGACAACCGACTGCGACAAGACCCGACAGACATAATATTAACGGAGGATTACTCCAAAAGCGCTGTTAGTAACGGAGGATTACTCCGAAAAGCGCTCAACGCCCCCCTTGGAGACGCGTTGCGTCAAAGTAGACGCAACAAATTTAAAGTGAGAATTTCGAAGCTACGTGCGAGACACAAGTCAGAACTATGAACTCGACGTAGACGTCTTTGTAAAATTTCAAAATGGAAGTGATAAGTTCGAAGTTCGAACTGGAAGTGATTTTGGAGCCTCACACGCAACAAAATGTAGGCTTTCATCCCTTCTCTGATCCGAGTGCCTGAACCTGATTGCTTAAAACCAGCTATCAGGGGCGGTGGCGGGGCCACACTCGAACCAATTGTCCCGGGAGCGGTGGCTCAGTGCACCAACTGATGTCACTGCAGTGCCTCTGACCGCGATGTCCTAGGTTCGAGTCCCGACGGCGGTAGGATTTTCGGCTCTACCTTTTCAGCTAGGTCGAATTCAGTCGCTGTCTGGAATAGAATTCTAGCGGCCGGCTGCTCTGATCGGTAGTTTTCCGTGGTTTCTCCGATCAACACCAGAAGAAAGTCGGAGCACTACCCTAACAAACGTGCCACGATCCGCGCGCGACCTTTCCTTCCTCTTTCGTGCCCTATCCTCATCCCTTACACATATTTCCACTAAAATGCACTACACTTCTACACATGCCGGGACACCAGCCAGCGGATGTGGCCTCAGATACTGTATTTATTCTCATAACTACTTTTATAGTGTAATTTTAATGCGAATAATCCTACGCCGCGAATGGCAATTGTGTTGGTTCAGAGACATATTCAGGTATTAAAGCGACCGTAGCAAGCATAGAATTTGCGCCCCTGTGAGGATACTTCAAATTATGGTTGTTGTTATTGGTTTTAGCGGACATACTCTAAATAGTCCCTTTGTGAGGGGCGCACATGGCACGTGCCACGACTGACATATTACAGATACGCCTGTAATTAGTTAAAAATTGAGCGACTTCCTTGGTGCATTTCACAAATTGAAATGCTTAATCTTGTGTTTGAATTCTCATGTTAAATTTCCTTGATGGATCAAATTTTTTAAATTAACTCATGTATTTAATGTGTGCGAGCTTCTGTGTATTCTGTTCTGTTGTGAAGCTTTTGTGGAAATGAGTGAAATTTCTGTGTTGTAACTTTACGTAAAATTAGTTTACATTTTGTGTCCGCTTTGCAGATGTTCCTCTGTACAATATATGCGCTGCTTGTTCGCGCTCAAACCGATTTTTACACCTTTTTGTCCGCCTTAGGTTGGTTTTTGAAATTTTGTTACGTAGGTGACCCTTATGATTATATATCATTGAAGACCACCACAACGCCTTATTGTGACGTTCGACCGACCAAGCGGCCGGGGGTTGTGAGACATTGACATACGCAGAAGGTTTTTCCTGAGCAAGACATTGACAAATGCGCAGGGAAAACCCCGAACAAGAATTGACAAATACGTCGAGGATCTACCTGTACTCCGATTTATACATTGCGGCGCCTCAAGGCCACGAACTGGACGAAGAGGGGAACATTGTCATCCATTCGGGAGCTTCGTTACGATTTAAATTTTTTATATTGGAGCTGCCGACCTGGATGGCCGAGGTGGCTAAGAGCGAGTACCGACTCAGCGCTTCGGTCCGAAGGGTCGCGGGTTCGAGTCCCGCCTTGGGCATGGATGTTTGTCCCCTGTCGGCTGGATAAAAGCCCTAGAAAGAAGAAGATATTGGAGCTATCGATTGGATGACAATGTCTCCCTTTCCTTCCATCTCGTGACCTTGAGGATTCACTATAAATAAATCCAAGTATAATCAGATATGACTGACGCACACGTCGCAGGCGGGATTTTACCGACAATGGAGGTATTCACTTCGCACGTGAAATTCGATCAAGACGAGACAAGGACCAATAAGGCTGGCGCTCATAAACGGCAGACAAGACAAGGGTATAGAACGATTTTCCTAAGGATGAGCCAAAGTGACAGTTCGCGAAAACAAGTGAACATCACATGTAATTCAGAGAGATATACCTCCACCGCGACAGCTGTTCAACCACGCCTCTTCGCGAAGTGTTTGGTAATGGCTTCTGTGAAAACATCCCTAAGTTTCTCTGAGGTGTATGCACGTACGTGAGTCCGGGAAATATTTAAATTTAATTTCGTATGTGGAAAATCTCTTAACATGCTCTCACAATCAGTAAAAGAAAACTGCCACGAATGTAAATAGAAAGAAAAATGATTTTAAGCCGTAAACACGTGCACCGGTACACATCTCGCATTCAAGTCTCGGTTTTAAAATAAACATAATATTTATCATACAAAAAGTAAACTCAATGTAATATATAATGAAAAAATTTTTACAGAAGAGCACATAACACTGCACTTCCTAATATCAATTATTTCTCGCAGCGCACTATATTTTTGTCGGACAAGGACACCACAAAAGGAAGTGTCGAAGCCATTTACAAGTTAGCCAACTGCAAACGAACAAATGCGGGAAGGAATCTAATGGGTTCAAGGGCACAACGACCACAGAACCTTCAGTTATGTTGCCAGCACTAGCTGTCACTTTGACTCATCCTTAGGAAAATCGCTCTATATATGGGTGCAGATGAACAGCAGTTGCGCGATAAGGCAGAAACTCTCGGGGACTCAAGGCAAGCAGACCAGTAGCGAATTCTCCAATACACCACGAATACCGACGGTATACCTAGTAATTCGATGTGTTAGAGTAATATTTCATACGTTTGTTAATTATCTAAAAAGTTATTGAGATTTTAAAAGCTTTAAAACAGATGCGAAAAAATAACTGTTTCGCAACCGAGAGCCAGTCAGTCTTCCGCATTCGTAAGCGCTAAGAAGTGCTTTAGTGAGAAGTTTCTAAAGGCTCATTCACAATGCAATCACAAACATAAGCATAACACATGGACATAGACATTAACATAAGCGAAGTGTTGGCGTATTCACAATGTCGAACATAAACATAGGCAAAATAAGAGTTTCTATTGGCTATGAGACATTCTAGTTTACTATTGGTTGGATATGAGAATCGATTTCGAGATATCAAAACAAATACGACAAGCAGATTACAAAAACAGATTAGATTACAAAAACGAATTGTACGAATAATAACCAAATCACACCCACGTGATTCATGTAAGCCTCTCTTCATTAATCTAGGAATTCTACCATTACCATTACCGTTTTTATTTACGAATCAGTGGTTTTTGTAAAAAATGACTTGCTTAAGGGCGGGAATATATTTTCAGAAAATGCCGAAGTCTATTACTATAACACTCGACGTAGAAATCATATTCATCAGGTGACAGTATCAACAGCTCATTACAAAAAATTCACATACAATACATGTACATTATTTTACAACACTTTTCCAAATGACATTAAACGATTAAATTCAATACAAAAGTTTAAATCCCAAGTGAAATCGTTTCTGCTGTATAACTGTTTCTATACAATTAGAGACTATACTGAGCATCACAAGAAAAGTAACATTAATTTTAACAATGATACATAATGCATTATTTACCATTTGAACTGTATAAATGAGTATAAACAACCTGTAACAACTATTGTACTACAGCTTCCGGGTCAATGACCCCATCTCGATCAGGTTTTCGTCCAGTTTCCTGATCCATTGAGCAAATGCTGAGATGGCCCCTTGTTTTGCTTCTGGACATAAATGTAACTTCATTTTCTGTGCACGTCTTCTAGATTTCAGTGGGAATTACAATTATTCAAATTATCGTTTCCATGTTGTCGCGGCAGGAAGTAATAAGAGCCAAAATTTATTGCTTATTTATCCTTGAAAATAGATTTTATTACATGGGAGTTTTTTTGTTTTTTTTCTCCCTTTCAAAATTCATTGCTTATTTATCCTTTAAAATAGATTTTATTACATGGGAGTTTTTTTTCTCCCTTTCAAAATTCAAAATTTAAGTAGTATATGACTTAGTGTAGGGATCACAGAATTTTGAAAATGTGCACACAATTCACTTTTCCCCATAGCACGCCATACGCAGTGTTTTAACTGTTTTTTTGCCGTAAAATAAATAAATAACACAACCACGCAGCACACGAATAGTTCGCCTACTGACTTCGATACTCGATTTTGAGTTATCGAACTGTGATTGGCTCATTCCTTATGTCTGACATAAGCATAAGCACAGAAGCTTGAAGCTCGCAAGCTCTTAAGTTAACGTCTTGCGTGTTATGCTTATGCGAACGCATTGTGAATGAGTCCACTTGTAGACGTCGTCCTAACTTTTATGTTAACGCCATGCTTATGCTTATGTTTGCATTGTGAATGGGCCTTAACAGTTCTTAATGCTGTCCAGAGAATTCGCTAAAACAGGCGAAGGCGCCGCATTCCAGCCGCGATAATTTAGGGCTTTTCATGTTTCAAGGGTGGGGAGAGGGGAGGATGCGCGTCTGGACGGTCAGTAGGCACCGCAAGATATTGTGGTGAGCAATCCCCCTCTGGTCGTTCGTAAGTTACGCTTCTCTCAAGTTTTTGTGAAAATGGAGTGTGTTAAAGATCCAGAAGTTAGTGCAATTGTCTTAGAGAACAATTATTAAGGACGGAAGTTCATAGTGTTGGGATTTCAGAATAGCTCAAAATAAAAGAGAACGGTAGAGGTAGTTTCCATAAAGTGCGGTGTACTTGATATAATGTTCAGGATTCACCACTGAAGCAGACGTTCTCGGGCTCTCGAAGGAGAGAAACATTTAGGATATCGGAGGAATAAGACGCAGGTTCTCGAACGAGAAAAGACACGACAGAGTACCTAGACGCGACACAGATGGTGACGCCTAGTGCCGAGTGCGGCCGAACAGTGATGTGGTGGTAAACGAACCAGGCGAAAGCGAGCGGCGTGAGGCATTGCTCTATAATTGAGTTTCTCTTACGTGGCAGTTGACGTAAATCAGCTGTTACGATGTCATCTAATCGTGAGTTAAAACGTCATCATGGTGACATCACTGATGACGTATCAGCTTCTAATTGGACAAAACCGTCAACAGCTGATTTACGTCAACTGTCACGTAAGAAAAACCCAAGTATAATGTCGCATCTGATGAGGACGAAAAACCTCCACAGCTGGTCGGGGCCAATGACCTCCAGACGACGTGGCGGCGCCTCCAGATGTGGAGACATGTCAGCAACGAAATCGCGTCCATGTAACATATCAGTGTGCTCGCAGTTTGCGGAAGACGCGCTGCGGCGGTAACTCCCCGGAGGGGGAATCATGACTGCGGAGGCGGGCATGGTTTCTGGAGGAGTGTTTGTAGACGACCACCCGGACCTTCAGTTTCACGGCTGCACTCACGTCGTTAGCTTCAAGGAGGAAGCAGTAAATGGGCGATGCTAAACTCCGTTTTGCTGGGTTCGCCTGGTAACCCACCAGTTGGGCTCCTCGTTTGTCGACCTATGGGCGGGATTGGGCGAAGAGCTTCTTACGAATGACCCGAATCCCAGATATAAAAGTCCAGTCGGGGACCATGGACCACCCTGTCAGGTCGCCTAGGTTCCGGTGGTACTCAGGTCGGTAGCATAAAGGTGATTGCAGTGAGGAGTCGGGAAGAGGACCCTGAGCTGCCCGGATTGTCCTGTTGGACTCTTGACCTTCTTTTTGGCAGTGGCCCAGTATTCTGGGCATAGAGGAGGGACTTGTTACCGGCGCATTGTTTCCACGCCGTTACCGGCCTGGAAAGTCGGTAGCTCTGAGCAGGGCGGCCTGACACGGGCCGAAGGTTACCGAGGGGGTACACTGTGGGGATCCAGAAACCAGCCTGTCGTTGTGCTTGTGCACCTGCGGGGGTGCGGATGAAGGTTAATGCTTAGGTGCCCACCCCGGGAAGCAATTCCCCTTGTAGAACAAGGAACTGTGAAGTGGTTTTGGTTGGTTGGTTGGTTGGGTTTTTCGTGCTTCCGGGCGCGTCAACTGATTAGGTCATTAGTCCCGTAAGTGTAGTGTATGTTTTTTTCCTCGAGAGATGGCTGTGATCTTCCCCCGCTGGATGGCGAGATCCGGCGCCAACCTACCGTCGGCTAGTGGGGTTTCCCCTAACCAGGACTCTCCCACCAGCAGGGCACCGCCCCAGCCGGGACAAGCTCTAAGCTCCAGACAGGTCTCCCGGAATATGTGGTAGTGTAGCGCATGTTAGTGTAAGTATGTGTGTAAGGGGAGAGGAGAGGACAAGGAAGAGGAAGGAAAGATCGCGCGCGGTCCGTGGCCCGTTTGGTAGGGTACTGCTCCGGCATTCGCCTGGTGTTGATCGGAGAAACTACGGAAAACTACCGATCAGAGCAGCCGTCCGCTAGAATTCTCCTCCAGACAGCGACTGAACGACCTGCGGGGGAAAGGAGCCCGCACGGGACCATCTGCACTGAAGAGCTAGTGTCGAAAATCCTGCCGCCGTGGGGAGTGGGAACCTAGGACCTCCCTGTCAGAGGCGCTGCAGTGACATCAGTTGATGCACTGAGCTACCGGTCTGTGAAGTGAGGTAGGCCACGCGAGGCACATATTGCTGCGGTAAATAAATGTGCTCATATCATGCCTCATGGTTTCAGAGCCATGTAAGACACCGTACATTTTCCAACGTTACAATACAAGTATCTTCATAGGCGCCTACCGCACCTGCCCCATCGAATGCTTCTTGGTCTCTTGGACGTTGCTGGAGAACCATCTCTGAACCCCACAAGATATATTTTGATCGGATATTATGGTACGAAGTTATCAGCTTTAGATATTTTCCCGCGCCAAGCAGACTTGCTCCCAAGCCTCGGACATACTTATATACGGGCACATCGTATACCCAGACCAGACTTCAACCTTTTCTACAGTCTCTTGGAAAAGCAAAACGTCCAACTCACCTTCCTCGAAACCCCCTCAAAGTCCTCTTTCCCCTCGGAAACTGCTCCGGTTCATAATTGACCTTAATTTGTCCAATCTCCCTCAAAAAGTGTTTCCGGGGTTCCTTGCAAAATGGGAAAGTATGATGTGATTCCTATAACATAATGCTGGGCGAGGTTTTCGTATTGACTCGTGCTACGTATATACTGCAGAGAAATATGCATTATTGTACGCACTAAAATTCCCTCAAGCGACATCATTGGGGGAAGTTATGGTATCCTTGGATGTCATTTTTACGTTTCCAAATATTTCTCATCTCAAGTCTGCTTCAGAATTTTATCTCCCTAAGGTTGGTAATTTGAACATTTCACCAGATGAAATTATATTAATATAATTGTTAAGTGCTTTCTAATTAATGTTATATTTAATTGCAATCTTTCACACTCAATTCTCACACTTTCAATTTGATAATGATATCTGTCGTCAAGTAACAGGTACTTCTATTGGTGTTCTCTTAGTTCCTTTTTTGCTGAAATTGTCATGCGAAGATTGGAAGAAACATTTTACCAATTCTTAACCCTTTCTGTT
This sequence comes from Teleogryllus oceanicus, assembly GCA_964035755.1. Taxonomy (NCBI): domain Eukaryota; kingdom Metazoa; phylum Arthropoda; class Insecta; order Orthoptera; family Gryllidae; genus Teleogryllus; species Teleogryllus oceanicus. Next base: position 67,694,166 of record CAXIVR010000003.1, on the reverse strand, counting down.
ACAAAAGATTAGTCAATGACCTTTTGGTCATTCTTCATGTACATGAAATTCTAAACTTTATAGAAACATTGAACTCCCATAACACATCTGTTTTGTTCACATTAGAAAGATCGACCAATGGTCTGTTATATTATATAGATATTTCTATCATGCTTAATAATGTTCTTGTAGAAACAATTTGTTTGCAGAAAGAGTGTATGGCTGGTTGCACACTTAATTTTTTTCAACTCATCCTCTTCATCAGACAATTGGCCCAGTCAATAATTTAGTTGATAGATCTTTTTCATTCCAATATCATATCACTAATTTGAACATTGTATGTCGTATCATCTCTGAAAACAACTATTCTTCTAATTTTATTCATAAGTACCCTACAAAATGTTTAGCTAGAGTAAAAAACTAATAAACAAACGACTTCCAGCCTGGGCATGGATTTGTCAAGCAAAACTCGTACCAGTCGATCTCACACTATCATCTTACCATATGTTCCTAAAATAAATAATTTACTTTGGCAAAAGTTTTCTAAATTGAAGCTTGACATAAAAATTAGGAATATTTTGCCTCTTACACAAAATGTATTTAAGAAATATCATGGATAAAATCACTTTTACTGAAAAAAAGTACTTAGCTTATTGTATGAATTGTTGTGATTGCTCTCTTTCTTATGTGCGACAGAGAATATATATGCTCTCAATCAAAGAATAAAGGTACATGTTAGTAACATTAAAAAGACTGCGACAAAATTAAACTCAATTTCTCGACATCACTTTGAGTTTCTTTTAATTTTGGCAACTGTATCATTTCGGATAATGAATCAGGAAATATTCAAGATTAATCTCAGAGACATTACACATGATTTCATTAATACCATTTAGAACTGAATTTATTCACAAAACGTTATAAACAATGTTCTGACTAAAATACAAAAACCCTAAAAAACATTTTTGTACTTGGGATACATTCTGTTTGCCTGTATTTTTATAAGTGAACTTCTTTTTTTTTTTATCTGTTTCTTCCCACTTCTACCTCTGTTTATTACTTTTTTGTTACTTGATTTCATTAATGTCTTTTTCAAAATTTGAAATAATTTAATTATAACGACTATTTTGAATGTTATGTGCTCCATCTCAAGTCATAGTTCTCTTGTCTCCTAGAAACGAGGATGGAGATACTTCAATTGAAATATTTTTCCTTACTTTTGTGTATTTTGTTTTTATCCTTATAATTTTTTTGATCAATCTGAACTTGTTTTGGTAAGTTCTCTCTCACCTAACTATACATTTCTCCTATTTATACTTTTCTTATTCTGTAATTTCATCTCATTACTGTGCAATTTTATTTTTAATATATTCATAATAAACTATAACATCAAAATATGTTTTCATTTTGGTTTAAAAATTTAATTTTCACTCTTGATGATGCATAAAACTATTACGCCAAACATTGAATTTCAGAATAACCTATATGCTAAATAAAAACATTAAAAAAAATGTTGTTCTTTATTGTCCCCCCCAAAAAAATTGACACACAAGTGTTAAATTATTAATATTATGTGACAATCACTAAATTATATATATTTTTGACTGTATACATTTTAATTATCTTTATGCAATGATAGTACATATGACAACAATCGCAAATATATCATTGAATGTGACCAATGCTCATGAAGAAAATAATTAGAAAGGAAGAATTCGATGGATCCCATGATGATGGAAATAGTGAACTGGAGGGTCGGAAATTAACAAGCAGAAGTTGTCTGAGCGTCTTTGAGAGCAGATGTAAATTGGAGAGTATCAGATAAGAACAAACATGTGTTAGTAGATGTTAGAACGTTCTCAAGAGTAAAGGTATGTTTTTGAGAAATTTAGTAAAACAAAAGTATTATTGGTGACTTTTAATACTATGAAAGAAGACAAAGTATAAAAGGGAAGAGACTAAAATTGATGTAGGGAAATCAATGGAATTCAAGATATTTAAGGCTGTGGAAACAGGTATTTCAATAAAAACTTTATGCACTATTTGAACTTTTGGAAGAAGTTATGAAAAAAAATTGATTATTATTTTTTGGGGGTTCATGTCATTGTTTTAGTAAATTTACTTAATTTTGTTGTGTTCCAGTTATCTTCTTGAGTTCTCTCTTGTCACCTGAAGAACAAGAAGTTTATAGATTTTAAAGTTTTAATAGTAGTTTGTCCAGTAGCTTTTTATTTTTTTTATTGATAAATGTTTTTAGTTCAATTGAACTCGGAATCTATTTCTTAAATTTTGTCAGTAAGATTATTGAAAACTCACAATGTACATTTTGAGAATTATCAACACTATATTTTTTTTCAGTGGCTTTTGTTTTCCAATCATAAATTTTTATTTTATTGTTTAAAAGGAAAAATTGTACAGTAAATTCTGTGCAAATCATGGTTATTACAGAGGTGATATAATTTGATTTATTTTGTCAATGAACGTAAAACCTGCATTTGACATAAGGGGGAGAAGTACAAACTGGGCATATAATAATACATGCATTGTAGGTGTTATAACATGCATTGTAGAATTCTTTCAGAATTTTTGATATTCTTGATTTGTAAAAAGGAAGACAACATCTTTATATAAAAGCATAAGAAATTATTCATTTATGAGAGATTGATATTTTGAGAATTTGAACGACAGCATGTGAATCAATTTTGGATATAATAAAAAATTTTAATTGTAAGAAGAAAACTGTATTGATATATATTTGAAATTTAATTAACTAAATCAATTGCTATTAAATTGGTCTAAAACTTAAAGTTTGAAGTTAATTGGGGATAAGAAAAATGTCTGTCATAATAAGGATGTGTATAAGCTTCAGATGTGATGTAAGAATAATTATTATGTAGAAGTTGGGACAAATATTGTACAAAAATGCTGGTTTTGATATTGATATAGTCAAATAAATAAGGTTGCCTTATGTTAATGTTTCAAAAATAGGTTTTCTGTCACTAGGTTTAAGGGAAACATAAATATGTGAACATGAAAAAATAATTTAAGAATTATGTTTGGATATTAAATTATTGAACTTTTTTTAAATTTGTAAGTTAGCAATGTTAGCAAGTTAGCAAGTGAAACGAAACGAAAATAATTCTTGAAAATAGCAATTTTTAATGATTTTGTTTTCATTATACAGGTCGCACATGAAAACGGTAACTTGAACACTACTTCTTTTCAGAGAATCGAGAGCGCGATATTTCCGTGACGTCATGTTCCTGACGTCACATCTTCGGACGCGGTTCACATCCGCATTCACAGATGGCACTAGCGAGGCGAGTTTGTGCTTTTATAAAAGGTGTCGCAAGGCGCATCGACCAGTGAGCGGAGCGGCGGGCGTCAGTCGTTGCTTGCTGCTCGGTCGTGCAGCGCGCTGTCATCTCGCGTGTTGTGCTTCAGGTGTTTTTTGCCGCGTGAATTCGCCATGTCAGAAACGGATAGGCTCTTCAAGGCTGGTGTCATCTTCTCAGGAGTGCTCCGCGCCCGCTCAGCGATTGGTTGTCTGCCTCCCTAGCATGCTCGGTCGCTTGCTGGCTCCACCCTCTTCGAGCCGATGTTGTACGCCGGAAGAGATGGGCTACGCGCTGCCGAAATGTTGCTGCGCAAGTGACTCCTAACCAAGACGCTTCCTCTTTAGCGCACAATACTAGTGACCAAACAATTGGACGTGTTTGTTGACTGTGCCATTCTTTCTGGCGTTGTTTACGGAAGCACAATTTTGTTAATGTGTTTTTTAAAAGTTGTCGATAGCAATGATTGATGTGTTCGTGAAATAAACGATGTGGTTGTGTGCTGTAGGATTGCAAACTATATAAAATTTTGAGTCACACACTTTTTGTCAGTCAATATGACTTAGGACCACTTCCATTCAGAGAGTAAATATCGAACAAGGGCCTATTGTGCAGATTCGCCGGTTTATCTGGATGCCTCATTGTTGTCAGTCTGATCGTAGCAAGTTCATAACGAAGTGTACAATTTACCCTGTTTTTAATTTTATAGTATCAATGTTCCTAAGTAATTAGCTACGAAAAGAAGTGTCTAGTCTAGTGTGAAGTGTAGACATTGTAGAGCAATTTGTGCCTTTATCTGTGAAGAGCGGAACGCGAGAAGGATCGGGCGAAAGCGCGTGGGTAGTTTGCTTGATTTTTATCGAAGGAATCCGTTTGATATCAGTTTACACGAAATCCGCCGCGTGCAGCGCACATGCATGCCTTGTCGAGTGGCGGGCGGCGGCGGGCAGGCAGGCGGCAGCCACCCCTTCGATCCGCCTAGCGTCGCGTACGGCCCCAAAGTGTCCAAGTGTCTGGCATTGATGTTCTGCTTCTCGAGCCCGTTCGGGCGTCGGGAGCGGGCGGCGGCGGCGCCGCCGCCGGTGGAGGCAGGGCCCGGGCCCGGGCCTGGGCCGGGGCGGCGCCCGACCGCTTTCGCCCGCGCCCGCCGCCGCCGCCGCCACCACCGCCGCCGCCGCCCAGCCGTGCATCGTGGTGGTGGAGGGCCCCGCAGGGGCGACGGCGGGCCGGGGCGACGGCGACGGCGAGGGCGAAGCGCGCACGGCCCCGCGTGCGGAGCCCGAGACGGACACTGCATCGTACAGCAGCAGTGCGTCGGGCTGCTCCGTGACCAGCAGCAGCAGCAGCAGCAGCAGCAGCGGGTGCGACGCGGGCGCCGACGACGACGACGAGGAGGAGGACGAGGAGGTGGACGACGAGGGCGTGGGGGCGGAGGGGCAGCCTTCGCCGGCGTCGGCGTCGGCGGCGCCGCCGCCGCTGGCGTCGCGACGCGGGGCGCCGGCGCCGCTGCCGCCGCTGGCCGCGTGCGCGTCGAGCAGCGCGTCGTCGCTGACGGCGTCGTCGTCGGCGTCGCCGTCGCCCGCGCCCTCGCCCTCCGCCCCCGGCCCCGGCCCGCGCTTCAAGCTGCTGCGCGAGGGCGACGTGCAGCTGTGCTACCTCAACCACACGCGCACCGTCATCAGCAAGATCCCAGCTCCAAGTTCCTGCGGCGCTGGGAGACCCACCGCCTCTACCTCAACGACGCCTGCATCTCCTCCAAGACGGTGAGCGCGTTTCTCCTGCCAGGGAGCTCCTTCTGGGAAGCGGTGGAAAGTTAAACCCCAAGCATCGGGTCTTGCTCTTCGAGTTGGAAACGATTTGCCATTCACCAACTGTTGCCTGTCCCCAAATAAACAAAACCGATTTATCGGGACTTGGAACCGATACAGCGACAATCGATGGCTGAGAACCAGACCGTTCTAAGTCCAATTTTGTAACAAATGGGATTTCTGTTTCATTGCGTTGTATCTCCCGTCTACGTGTGTGCAGCAAAGTTGTAATATAATATTCCACTCTATTAGCAATCAACAAACTCATTTCATTTTAGCCCTTTCCATACTACCCACTACATTCAAAAACTTAAAATGGCTTTCCTAAAAATTTAGTAAAATGGACTTAGGTTCTCAATGGTCTGGTTCTCAGCCATCGAGATAAAGCTATCTATTAGAATGTTTAGATGTTTTAAAACTTTGTGATTTCTCAAAGAAGGAAATCATGTTAATTTAAGAGGACAATTATTGGAAAAGTTTGCAATAATCGTAAAAAACTACAGGGGTGCAACAGCATGTACTTTCTCGCGTTACTAACTAATGCATTGTATTGTAATACTGCAGTTTCTGTCCATTCTAACACATCTCTGTCATCACGTTCGTCGTTACCGAATGTAACGCATAAGGTGCAAGCCTTCAATTACTTCGGCTGTCAGAAACGGTTGCTATTTCCACAAAAGAAACAAATATGAATGAATTAATTAATTAATTAACGTCAAAACAGTTGAAAACTCTTGTGTGACGGCTGGAGCTCCTCGAAATGGGGATCACAGTTTCATCGAATGACGTAAATATAATTTAGATAAATGCATTTCTGTACTGGAAATGCCTTATAACGGTAGCTGCAAACTGTTTTATGCGGATTCCAGGAGCCTCAGTTTTTTTCGAACTTTCTACTAGGTTTAAATCTTTAAACATAACGAATAGAAAAGATTCGCCATGCTATTCGGTATATTCTAAACAGCCTTCAACCATGTATCCTCACTTCCAAACAATTTACTGGGTAAACAAACAGTGTGTGTCTTCGAATCACATCCAAACGACGACCCATCTTTACTATGAAAAAATAATTGTTGAATTTTCGATCAAATGCATTTTTTTTAATGATTTTAAATTTTCAATAAAATTTTGAAGTCATGGATTGCTTTTTAGGTCTTAAAATCGTTTTTCCTTAAACAGGGCACAAATCAAAAGCCCGTGTTAAAATTTTCTTTTGAATTCTTTGTGAAATACTAGAGAAATATATATTTTACACTTCTAATCCTCACTAACCCAAGGATAAAAATCATACAAAAACATTAACACGGGCACAGAATAGGAAAAGATTCATACTTAATTTCCAGATTATTCAGATCACAGAACCGGCAGCAGAAGCGTCGATGTCAACAATGTAACTAATCACAAAAAAATAATTATAGTTCAAATGTTTTCTTCCGTATGCGTAACGAAGCCAAATGACTGAATGGGAAAGATATACACGCAAATTAATAAAACATCATGCGTTTATACTGTTATATTAGACAAAGAGAGAAAACTGGTATTTCTCGAGTTCCCCAGTGCTGCCGGCGACGAGTTCCCAGCACCTTCACATTGACAGCTTTCTGTGGTATCGTTCAGCGGCGTAGCTCGGCGGGTGCAACCGTTGCGCGGCACCGGAGGTCCAGAAGCAGGGTTACCAGAAAAAAAATCCCAGCGTAGGACATTTTACCAAACAATTGACATTTCAACGAAAAGGAGGACATTTTGCTTTTTTTTTATAGTCCACGATGTATAGACAATGTACTCAACAATTCCAAACCATAACCCTTGCAAATCACATTAGACTTTGCGTCATTAAAAATGAAAGATTTTGACAGGATAACTCCTCCCCTCACCTACGTTATCCACCAAACAATAAATATAAATAAGTTTTATATCATAATAAGTCTAACGATCTATTATGGAGGATTTATTGGAGTAAACATGTAGAAATTCAAGACATGAAGTCCCTTTAATTAATTTAATTACTTGAAAATTATGCCAGTATTATTTTCAATTCAACTGAACCAAAAGGAGGACATTTCATGTAAATTTTAAAAAAAAGGAGGGAGGACAGGACAACATCTCCAAAAGGAGGGCAGATGACAACTCTGTTCAGGAATCAAGGGCCCCCCATAAGGATGCAAAGGCAATGACGGACCCCATTTAGACTTAGTGCACCGGGGCCTTCGAGAACCATTGAGAAACACCAAGCCCCATAGAGCTACGCCTATGGAGCCGTATGGTACCAAAACACACGGGGAATGGCTGCCTGAATGCACCGAGGCGTACGTCAAGGCGGGAGCCTCCTTCGCAATGATAACCCACGACCGCACTCCATTTGTATAATTTAAACAAGGACAATATATTTCTGTAACACGAAATGTACTTTTTAAGCTTCCGGGTCAATGACCCCCATCTCAATCAGGTTTTTGTCCAGCAGTTTCCCTGATCCATTGAGCAAATGCTGAAATGGCCCCTTATTATACTTCTGGACATAAATGTAGCTTCACAGTGCGCACGTTTTATTGAGCTCTCCTTTCGCATGTAGTGTTAGGAGTAGAGCGGAGGGTGAGTTACTTTATTGTTAGCAATGCAGAAAAATCACATCTGCAGTTCGTTTACTGTTGCAAATAGTTGTTCTATGACTCGAGAACGAAAACGCGCGCAGATCATCTTCTCCCCCGTGCGTCGTACACAGTTTTCACTGTTTTTTGACCAAATAAATCAAATAAGAGCGTGGCGTCAAACCAATACATCGATATTGCTGCAATATCTCGATTCGTATTATCTCGAAAATCTATATTTCTAACAAGGAGTATTTTATGATTAACTGAGGGTTGAACAACCTAAGCACGACCCGCCACCGATTATGTGTCCATTTTTTGAAAACGACTATTTTGGATAGTTTTGATAAAATATCATCTATGTAATAACTATTTGCAAAGGAAAATAAACTACATGTTTTGGCGGTTATCCCCTATCATGCCATTCGTGAAGGAATGGACTTAATGCCGCAAAAACGTGTAGAACGATTATTTGAATAACTACTCGTATATTTACCACTGAATTCTAGAAAACGTGTACAGGTAGTGAAACTATTTTTACAATGAATACACAATTGTAACTGTGTTCGCAGGACATTATAACAAGTAAGAATAATAGATCAAAACAAATTCAGCAATACAAAACTGATTTCTGAACATCTAGAAACATTGTTGCTTAACAATGAAATTCATAGACTCGCTTCTCAAACCGATGCGTCGGTGTGGCATCATTCTCGAATTGCCACCTGATATAAACTCGGCCGTGGCCACAATTACACGAAAACTGCTAATATTTTAAACTATACCTCCAACACCGCATAATTTTTCGTTGTATCGGGCACGGATACATAATATTCGTATTTTAATATTGTACCTTGTATCCAACTAACTCATCGGTTATCTTATGAAAGACTCCAACAAAGTTGCGCGGGAGATTCGAATTACAATTTTCGAAGAGCAATTTTTCTTATGTTCACAGGTTTTAATGTTATTTGGAGTTATTCCATATTTGTAAGCGAACTTTGCACTACTTGTAAGAAGCTTGTTAAGATAAAAAAAAATGTTCCTTCGTATTTCGTCAGTCGAAATGTGCATTATTCATATCGACGTTTCAGAACATTTCTCCAAAATAAAAAACTACATGAAATTATTTAAAGATCTAATATTGAGAAATGGGTTACACTGAGAAAGAAATCTGTAGCTTCAGTATTAAAGGTGTAAGGAAGGTTTGAATAACATTTAAACTTGTTCATCATGAAATTTAAAATTACGCGAAAACTATTCATATTTTCTTAAAAAATTTACTCCACCTTATTTAAACACTTAATTTTGACGAACATATTCATAAAATAAAAGCGCTTCTATTTTCAATATTATAGTTCTAACAAGTTGCTAAAAAATTAAATTTTGCGATTTTCGAAAATCCATAGTTCAACAAAAATGGGACCTGCGCCCTTTTTTAAGCATACTTTGCTCTATGCGAGAAAAATGTTTGGAATGTTTTTTTGAGAGTTAAAGTACCCCCAAAAATCAAAATCAAATTCACAGGGTCTCGATTTCGCCTGATCGATCAGGCTGTGTAGATTATTGAGAAATTCGTCTTAATAGTTTAGGCGCTGTGTTGAACACAGAAAGAAGTTTTGGCGTAAACTAATTTTTCGTATCTAGGACCTTCAAAATGTGGATTCTGACTACAAAACGTAGTAGAGGAAATAATTTAAAATAGAAGAGCAAAATGTTTCCACTTTTTTATGGTGAGGACCATAATACTAGTTTGTCTGTCGAAAAATTGCCACTTTTCGCTGTAGCATTTCAATACTTTCTTTCATGTAAGTACGTTTTAGGCGAGAAAGTAAAACATGCACTCATTGCGTTATCGATTTTTATTCGATTAAAAATGAATTATGTAATTAAAATAGCATGCAAAGTATCATTTTTATGCGTTATTCATGTAGGGGAACGGATTAAACGAGTTTTAATTACCTTACAATTTTCAATCTCTTTTTAAAAATCATAGCATGCCTATGTTTTTGCCATCACAGTTGTTGGGCGAAGAAGACAGTGGAGGATAAACGAGAATTTTAAGGGTTATCACGAAGTTTATGTTCGTGTTAGGTGTTATAAGATAAAAATACGCTGTAAATGTTTTTTTTTAATCACACGCTGTCTATTCAGTTATCAGTCCAAAGTGGAGTCCTCTTTTCCCAGCATTTCTTTCGTGAAACATAGATAAGGAACCTTATTTAGAACACGTGTTGTAAGACCATTCTGCGTTTCGTGTTTGACTCTTCTACCTCAGTTATTCTACATTGAGAATGGTTTGAGAATATATCCAGCGGACACTTACGAGCTGACAAAGCTGACTAAACCGCCAAATGTTCATGCAAGTCCTCCTTCTCTAGTTTTCGCCCCACCACCGGACCGCCTGTGGAACGTTCATTATTTTGCCACGTTTTTATTTCTTTATCGTCAAAAAACATTAAATGTGTTTATAAAGTATGAAGTGGAATACGCGCATGTTTTCCTGTACTCCAAAATCTCTTCCCTCTCGTTTTGTATACATAGTTAAACTATGAATAAAGGTATTGACAAGTATGATTGACAACATTGCAAAACAACTCATTTTCGCTTCCGAGAAATAGAAAACATTTGCATCGGAAAACGAACAACAAATTGGTTTTTATAGTATTCCCGAAAAATAACACCCTCGACCTCCAGCGACTAGGTCAGAATTCATTCAAATTCAGTCAACCTTCATACTGCTCGTTGTGTATATTTCGCGAATGTTCATTCCCGCCTGAGATATGGCATAATATTCTGGGGAAATACATCTTATAACTCCCAGACTTTTAGATTACAAAAACGAATTGTACGAATAATAACCAAATCCCACCCACGTGATTCTTGTAAGCCTCTCTTCATTAATCTAGAGATTTTACCATTACCTTGTCTGTTTATTTACGAATCAGTGGCTTTTGTCAAAAATGACTTGCTTAAGGGCGGGAATATATTTTCAGAAAATATATTTTCAGGTCAAAACACATGCCCATAGTAAAGCCTCATTTATATCATGCAGCAAAGCAATGCGTCTTCATCGCGTTGGCTCGGTGGATCAAGGGAAACCGAGGTGGATTGTTGAGGGAGTTTCTGTTTTTCTCCGTTCCTACGTTAGCATATTTTAGTGATTTCGTTTTAGCGAAATTCTCGTAATAATTTGAATATTTTAAGGCTAAGCGGGCATTCTGTGAAGAAATGAAACAAAACACATGTCGACTCTTCTACACTCATTGAAGACATATTTTTATTTAGTCTTCCAGCCCCCCGGCAGGGCTTAAGGGTATGGACTCAGTTTGAAGACTGCCCCTCTCTCAAAGCCTCTATAACACTCAACCACCTCTATAAGTGGTATGGAGGCTTCACAACCGACACCATACGTTCTGTATAGGTCAGGTACAAACTAAAGGTCAGTTAATGCTCATTGCTCTGTAACAAATGACAAACGCCATTTTGCTGTATTCTTTTGTTGTTATTTTTTCAAAAATTACACAAATGAATTTTGTGTGTATATCTCTCATGTCGTTAATATTTATATTACCGGCATATACATAGTATATGCATTATTGCATTTGTGAGTGCAAGTGCTTCAAATAATGTCTTATAGACTTTCTCGAAAAATCAAGTTCTTTCAGAAAGTGAGTGTTAGTTACTATGATGAAAGATAGGCTTCATTGACGCTCTTTATTCACGGGTAGGTTTTGACGTACCTTTTTCTAAACCGAAGCAGGTTTTTGAAATAAATTTTGCTTACTGCAGAAGTGAGCAGACACTTGACAACTTTTGGCAAGAATGTGCATAAACAGTAATTTTGTAACGGATTTAGCATCTTCATTTCCAAACAAGATTTATTCTTCTCTAATAATGCTTTTAATAACACGTGACTCAGTTTCTGTAGCTGTGTGACGAAAAAAAGCTCAGGCAGGTGGTGAAGGGAATACATCATGTTCGCCACATGTCTCTCTTACCTCCACGCATGGGAATTTAATTTGGCATGGGGGTCACCGTTAGCTGGCTGGCAAAGTCGGACCATCGACCCCAAATGCCAAATGCATACATACCATGTTACATACGTAACATGGTAGAAGTTGAATATTCGTACAGAGAAGCGGTTCCTTCCACAAGCGATCTGTTTACGTAATATGTATTAATCGAACACCATAACCATGTCTAACTGTGGGTGTGTCTTGTAAGTTGCTGATTGTTAAATCGGGGGAACTTAAAGTTTGTTTATAGTGTTTGCATGTGACAATACATCTTAGCATAAGATAGTTCTTTAGTTTTATTTTGCTTTAATTTTCTTTAACTTCAATTTTCTTCTCGTTCTCGTTCACGTAGCTTAGTTGGCGTGTACAATTATTGTAAGTTCTTATAAACAATAATTGCCGTGGTAAAAACGAATGATGAAAGAAGACGGAAATATCTGACGCTTCATCACGTTCGGAAATTTGAGATGACGTTCGCTGAGTAATGAAGAGCAGATAAAGAGGTTAAGGTTACAAACCCCCATCTCAATTTAAAAACTAAAGTACGGTGTCGTATTTCTTGTTCCTGGAAAGTTCGTATTCCGCTGCTGCTGGTTTTGCGTTTCAGTCCGTGACTCATGAGAAGGGGCAGTCGCTTGCGCCGGGTGCAACTCGGTTCCATCACCGAAGGTAGTAATGAACTTCTGGAGACTAACATGTGCGGTTCACTATAACAGAGGTTCACTATATCCGATGTCAAAATAAATAGAATTTTCCCACATTGATAGATTTTATTAATATAAAGGTACAGCAAAATTCACTAACAGCATGAACTGAAAATTTCAATATCTTTATTTGTACTTAAAAATATTAATTATTTTCAATTGTTTGCTTTGTACATTTTTCATTTGTAATTTCTCTAGATCCTTCTTCGATATTTTGTTCTCTCCACACTAGATTCTGCATTGATCTCTGTCTCTAATTATGGTAATGCAGTCTTGACACCCTTCAATGCCTCTTGCATTGTTGGTTTGCCCTTTTACTCGCCTAATTATATGCAAGATCCAATTAATTTCTAGGATTTATTTCCTACGTTCACTACAGCCCAGATTCTGGTTCATTGTAATAGAATCTTCTTACGCTTATTTGTAATGTAATTGAAACGGGACCAGTGACTTAAGTTCACTATAGCCGAGGGCTCACTATATCCGAGTTCACTATAACCGGAGTCGACTGTAGTATGTTCAAATGAACGTGAATTTCTAGCGGTTGTAAAAAGTGATATTTATGATCCATATTTAACTTTTCCTCTTTTTAATATAGAATTTTTAACACTTCTCACGGGTAGTTACCACGAGTTTTGGGTCACAGGAAGCGCGTTGTGGCGGTATTCATGAATAAGCTTCCGATTTTTAGGCTCTAGAATTTCCCATTTTGTGGAGACTCTAGTATGCTCTAGAATGCAATTTCTGTTATACAATAGTATGCTCTATAATCTCCCTACATGTGTAGTACATTTCTATGATGATTACAAAAGCGCAATGAATATGTAGTTAATATTCTTTCTGTATTACTATGTGCCTCAGGAGACAGTATTGCGGAATATTTGTGGTAGCGTAAGGTCATCGAGTGATTACTGGTGAGTAGTTGGACGCGAATTCAAATCCTGGTAACGTTAGCATATTTTCACTTCCTCGAATACTCTGTAAAGAGAGTTATGGAATGCTAACAGAAAGTGTTGAAATGTTTACAGAAAAACAGGTTTTGTAGGTCACTGATTAAGAAAAAGTGGATTTTTTGTTACTTGTAAACGTTTGCGTCTCTCCTCGTTTGCGTTTATCTGACTGTCTTCGTTTGGGCCTGTCTTCCTTCCTTCGTTCGAGTCCATGTGTATGCTTGTCTTCGTTCGCATGGTTCAGACTCCCCCGAAAAGCCGAAGGCGCTAATTCACAATTATAATGTATACTAACTTAAAAGGAAAAATAAATTTTATTTTCTTATTAATTTTGATTTTTATATGCTTTTGCTGGGATACCATTTCAGATAATTGGTACAAATTAATTTGTTCAAAACAATATAAATAAACCATTAGAAAAGTTTGTGTTTTATGTATAAAACGAGGTCCAACGGCCATTACAACTCTCAAAAATATATTGAAATGATTTTAACGATTCTATTCGTTTAAATGTTTGAAGAAGAATTTCTTGATTTATAAGTTTGTGTTTTTGAATTAAAAAAAAAAAAATTCTTATCCCGTGAAATGAACAGTAACTTGAACAAGCATCATTACATTTTCAGTTGTAACGAAAATCATTCGGCGTCTCTCTTGAATGCATTATTAATAGCTGATAACGCTTTCAATGAATAGTATAATTACATTGTAAAATAGAAATTTCTGTATAAGAAACATGAAGTTGTCTCGTAGTACCCGTAAAGCAACCTCTTCACAGTGAAAATCTTGGCTGCGCTTCTGGTTAACATTAAGTATTGTGTTAGAAAGTAAAGAAATAAAGAAATCAAACTTCATTAAAAGCAAAAGATTTAACGCGAACCAGACATAATCTTTTGAGTTTACTCTTTAAATTAGGCCTGTCTCATTAACAAAAATATCCCATATAACGGCGCAACCTCATTGCTTCATTTGCATCGATCGAATTTGCGTTTGGCTGTCAAAAACACGATCCCCCCCCCCCCATCGCACACTTCAATAGTACATATGCTTTCTCAGTTGCAGCCTGAAAGATTGAATCATTCCATTTATCTGTTGCCATCGCCATCTCCCTTGGCTTCTTTTGTGCCGCGCGCGTGCAATCAGCGGGCGCTTCCCGCTCGCCCTTTGTCCCCCGCCCCGCCCCCCCCCCCCCGCCCCCCCCCCCCCCTCCCCCCCCCCCCACCCCGCCTACCCCGCCCCACCCCGCCTACCCCACCCCGCCAACCCCGCCCACCCCATCCACCCCGCCCACCACGCTCAGCCCGTTCACCCGCCCGCCCCGTACCCACCCCGCCTACCCCGCCCCCACCCCGCCTACTACACCCCCACCGCCCACCCCACCCGCAACGCGCCTACCTACTCCCCCGGCCACCCCATTCTCCCACTCCCCCGCCCCCCCGCCCACCCCGCCCACCCCACCCACCCCGCCCAGCACGCTCACCCCGTTCACCCCGCCCACCCCGCGCGCACAGGGAGCGCAATCAGAGCCCCACAATGAGTTGCTGTTAGGGCTCCTCAGGCCGAGGCTTCAGCGCGCACGGAGCCCAGGGATCAGGACTCGCCGACATGGCAGGCGGCGTCTACATCTTCGTGTGCGAATAACCCATCCGGAGGTATTCCAGTCGCTCACTCATGAGTTTAGGTGAGGTTCAGGGCATCTGTTGATGTCACTGCAGTACTTCCGATCGCGAAGTCTTAGGGTTCGAATCCCGTCGGTAGCGGATTTTCCACACGAGCTACAAAGCTAGATCGAATTCAGGTGTTCTCTGAAGGAGAATTCTAGCGGTAGGTAGTTTTCAATGGTTTCTCCGATCAACACCTGGCGAATGCAGGAGTAGTACCTTAACAAACGGGCCACGGATCGCGCGCAGTCTTTCCTTCCTTTCCCTTGCCCTATCTTCAACCCTTATTTACACACACTTTAACTTACATGCACTGCACTCACGCACATGTCGGGAGACCAGGCTTAGAGCTTGTCACAGATGTGGCGGTGCCCCGCTAGTAGAAGGTCTGACGTGCGCCTACCTCGCACTTGTACTTTACCAGGGGGAATTCACCCCGGGGTGGCCAGCTAGGCGCTGATCTCTATCCGCACCCCCTGCAAGCGTACAAGTACGCCCTTGGGCTGGTATCTGAGTCCCGCCAGAACGCAGTTGACCCTCGCGGTACCTCCCCAACAATGCCTGGGCCGGGCCGCCCTGCCAGTTCAGAGCTCCTAGCTATCCAAGCTAGTACCGGAGTCAAAACAATGCTCTACTCACATGTGCTGGGAACGAGTCCCTCCTCTTAGCCTCGCTGGTGGGAAGATACCTGGTTGGCGAAACAACCTTCAAGTCGATGTGAAGATCGGCGCTGGATCTCGTCATCTAGCGGGGGAAGATCAGTGCCATCTCTCGAGATAAAAAAAAGTATGCACCACACGTACGGGACTAATGACCTTAGCAGTTGACGCGCCGGGAAACTCTAATCAATCAATCAATCAATGAAGTAGTTACACGCACACACCCGAATATAGCTCGCCGCAAAGCATGTTCGAGCCGCCAAGGTAAACAATCGCCCTCGTAACGAAATTATGCGCATACCGGATAACTTTTCGTTAAGGAAAGGTAAAAGGTGAGGATACGCAAAATAATGAGAACTGAACTTATTGAAAACTGTCTGAACCTGTGCGAAAAATTCGCACATTTGTATTCATATTTTGTATTGACCTACAATGTATTCCTTCCCTTGGGATTAGTTTCATTAACCCGACATATGGCTCTGCGAGTGTTCTCAACCCGCGAAAATATTTTTACTGATCTTCTTTTCCAACTTGAGCGTGTAAGTTTCGGGCATCAATGAAGTAACCACTCCACTTCAATTGCCGCTGCCAATTCAGATCTTCAATGTTTGAGTTATTAATTATTTTTAATTCTGCTAATTATACTTGAGACCTAGTATGCTGAGTGGTAGATCAACCTTGCATCGATCATGCATCTCTAGATAGCCGAAAAATTTCTTATTTGGTAATTTATGATATGTCGTGTTCGTTCGCGACCCCGAAAATCTGGTTTTTGGTTCAAAACATTCAGAGTTTTGGGCGATGGTAAGGTGGTGTGCTGCTGCTTCTGCAGCTAACGTATGCCGAGTGTTGCATGCCGCCTAATGATTTCTTCATAGCGTAATTTCAAAATTCTACGTACATTTTTACTTTCTCGCATACTGTATTCGCAAAATAGAGAAAGTATTATAAAGCTGCGGCAAAAAATACCTTGACGAAAAAACACTTTATTGTGGGGCTCTGTTACCGAAAAGCGTATAAATCTTGTTCGTATATGTAGTAAATATTTCCTCTAACACGCTGTTTAGTTAGATTCCACTTTTGATGGATCCGTGATAGCGGAAAATTTGTTTACGGCAAAATGTTGGTTCGTCATTCAGTGAGCAACGTTAGCGATTAAATCATAAGGATCTTCACAAAAAATGATATTCCCCTATCAATCTGGTGGTTGTCACGGACCATAATTTTAATTTTTGAAGGTACTTTACATGAAGCCTCAACACTTTAAAAAAGTTCACAAAAATGGCTCCATTTTTTTTTCAGATTGAGCAAAAAACGTTTAAAGAAATGGCGTTGGTCGCACTGTCGTTGAACTTCGCAAATTGCAAAAATTCAAACTTTTTTCGGCAGCCATAATGCATCAGAGTTGTGTTAGTATATTGGCAGACCCGGAAGTAGTTACCAAGGGTCCAGCGATCATTGTGCCTTTTTTGTAGCAGCGCCAGCCAAGGCCAACGTATGGTTTAGATCCTCGTGTTTCAACTTCATTATCCGTGTGAATAGGACCCGAAGGCTCTGCGCCCATACAACGAGACACAATGGAGTGTTGTGTTTTGTCCGTGAGAGACACTCGTATGGGTTAGTCGAAATCTGTGATGACATGTTTAAAAATTAAGAAGCCAATGTTATTACAACATTTGCGACATGATTGATTTGTATTTCCGGGAGTGTGAACTGCTAAGATCGTTTGTGTTGTAAATGCCGTGCGCATTTTATCGCGCGAGGCGGCGGTGATCTTTCCCCGCTGGGCAGCTGGACAGCGAATTCCAGCGCCGACTTATGTTGCCTTGCGGGGATTTCCCCAACCAGGTATCACCCATCAACGTGGCACCGCCCCAGCCGGGGCAATCTCTAAGGTCACGACTGATCTCCCGACGTGTGTGATAGTGTAGTGCATTTAAGTGTGTGTGTGTGTGTGTGTAAGTAAGGGGTAAGGAAAGCGCAAGGAAGACGAAGGAATGACCGCGCGCGGTCCGTGACCCATTTGTTAAGAGTACTGCTCACGAGGTGTTTGTTAATCATAGAAACACGGGACAGTACCGATCAGAGGAGCCGGTCGCTAGTATTCTCGCCGAGAGAGTGGCTGAAATCGTTCCAGGAATTGCTAGTGTCGAAAATCCTGCCACCGTCGGGACTCGCACCCTATGACATTGCGGTCAGAGGCACTGCAATGAGATTAATTGATGCCCTAAGCAGCATATATTGCTAGCGCAAGTTATCTTGATACACAAGCTCTCTAAACCTTGCCCACCGCTGAAGAGCATGGCTTGTAGAGATACTTAGGTTTGACTGGGTACGGCATGTACTAGTTGACAACGCTGACAATATCTACCTCGTACCTTCAAAAATAACCGTATTCCTCGTACCATGCTATGGTAAATTCTTCCCAATAGTTGGGACGCCCTTTTAAGCCGCATGTAGGTAAATCCCTCCTCTCCCCCCCCCCGCTGTGGAATATCAAAAAAGCTTGCGCGTAGTAGACGCATCAATATTTTACCACATTGTTCACCAAGCTGATAAGGGCTATAATTCATTTGACGCCTTTTATGAGTTTTTGAACTTTTGTTCCCCCGGTGTCAGTCCGTTGGGTCCAGGAATAAACCTCGGCCTCTGCAGTTACAGCGTGGCTGACCCTTGAGATGTGTAAGTTTTCGCGAGGGAATTCTCGAATCGTTGTAATGGGCGCAGGCCAGCCGGAATGTCCTCCGTCCTCGGGGGAAGGGGGCGGGGCTGATGGCGGCGAGTGAAGCGGTGCCCGACGGCTGCAAACGAATGCGCTGCCTCGTCCGCCGCCGAGAATCTGCAGGCGGTTGGAAGCGCCCGAGGAATGGCGATTGCTCGCAGTTCGGTGGAAAATTTCCGGGAGGGGGGATGAAAATGCGCGACGCCTCGGGCTTGGCTTTCCATCCCCTTCCTCTTCCTCCGGAGGGGGCGCGGTTTTAATGCTCTGCGTACAATGCCGAGTCCTGACTTGAATAAGGGTGGCGGGATTTTCGACGCTAGCTACATAGCTAGGTCGAATTCAGGGGCTGTCTGGAGGAAACTTCCGGTGGCAGGATCCTCTAACTGGTGGTTTTCAGTCGTTTCTCCGTTCAACACCACGCGAATGCCGGAGCACTATCCTGACAAACGGACCACGAACAGCGCGCGATCTTTCCTTTTTCTTTCTTATCCTATGCTCATCCCTTACTTACAGACTTATACTTACGTGGACTTCACTGCCACCCAAGTCGGGAGCTAAGAGCTTAGAGTTTGACTCGGCTGGGGTGGTGCCTCGCTAGTGGAAGATACCTGATTGAAGAAAACCGAAAACCCGACGGATGTCTCCATCCGGCGGGAGAAGATCGCCTCCCCCTCTACAAAACATGTACTGCTCTTACGGGACTAGCAGTTGACGCGCCCGGAATCTCTGATCATCAATCGTATGAGGATGGTTTCTTCCAACATGCTCAAGGCAGGAAGATGACAATTTGTTGAGCATTATTCATGGAAGTTGCTCAGTTGCCGAAGGAATTTGGGCAGGGTCGAGTCGGGTCGGGTCGGGTCATGACGCGTCGCGGTCTCTACCTTTTTGTGCTGTCTCCTTCAGCGCATCTCTCGGCGTTTGGCCTCCCGCGGTCGTAACAATGGGCCGCCTTTTTGCTCCTTGCGCCGGGACGTAATTCGCCCTGGCCTTGATAAGTGCCAGTCACACTGCTTTGGCGAAGTGCAGGTGGCAGATCCTGTTCAGACGTCATGGCGGGCGCCATTTGTTCCGTGCACAGAGCTTCGAAGAAGCGACTAAAGGAAATCTCCTTTTGATTTCGGAGACGATTTGTTCGTGCCGCCGCTGTGTTTTGAGGCTTGTGACGCATGTCCCCGAAGCGGCAAGACGGACGTAATTAACTTTGCGTTTGTGCAGAATGCAAAAGGAAGAGAATGCTCTGATACGCCAGATGGCCTTCTGATACTTCCTTCATTGTAAACGATCTTGGGACCATTCAGAGAAGTTGTTGTTGTTTTGTTGTTGGTAGTGGGAGTGGTGAGGGGGGTTGTACAATCGGTGCCAGCATCTTCTCTCCTCGCTTCGTTTCCCCTGTTGCACCTTTCTTTCGGATCGCGCCACGTGCCCTAAGAAAGTAGCTATCTGTTCTCTTGGGGCTGTCAACACTTTGGAGGTGTCTCTTGGGTGTATTTGCCTGCGTGGCAAATCCTGCAAGCGTAACAGGGCAAAATCTGGCATACAGCGTTTTGATATCAATCCTTACATGTAAATTTTCTTGCTTTCGTTTACAATGGTAATGTATATAATAACTTACGACGAATTTTCGTGGATATGCTGTTAAGAATATTATAATTCTCTGAACCTAATAGTTATTTAAAAAAGGATCTTTAAATTACTATAAATATTAAATATACAATTTCAGCTTTTTAATTTTTTTATGTTAGTATTTGTGAATAAATTGAAAATTTTCACAGACTCTCAATTGTGAAGTATAAGAAAACATTTTCTTCTATCAATGTTTCTGTTACAATAAAAAATAAATAACAACGAACACTACTTAACACAAATAAAAATGAATGAATCATTTGTTAATCCATATTACTTGCATAAATTATATTAACAGCTTTTCTTCCTGGAACACTAATAAATAAATTATCACTGCTGCAGACTGTTGAGCACGCTATATATAGTTGTCCGTGTGCAAAGCACCGCCTGTCAGTATTAATTCACACTTCTTTCAAAGTTTGCTCTTGTGATTTATTTATTGTTATTGTAAATTAAGTTTTTGATGGGAATAGTTGTCTGAAACTGAAATTGAAGGGAATTGTCTCAATACAGCAGGTATAATGGGAATTATTAGTTATAATACAGATTGTTGTTTTCACATTCAGTTATTATTTCAGATTTAACAATATTATTTTTTTAGTTCCTTCTCTTCCAGTCGTGTATCATTGCACAACCTTTGTAAATCAACATTTCTTAGTAAAAGAACATGAACTCCTACCCTTAAATGTAGCTTATGGGATAGTGCCCCAGGTGCTTCAAGGGAATTCAAAAATTCAACAGGAAAGTGCAACACGAACTCCTGAAATAAAGAACAGTGTGTATTGTAAAATATGTTTCAATTTCACAAGCCAGAATATGTATAGTATTTAAATTTTGAGTATCCACATTCTCATTTGTTGGAGACAAAATTGCTCGTTGTCATAGCCAATTAGAATATTGAAAATCTATTTCAACTTTAGAAAAACAATAATATCGTTTACAGTTTCCACAATTGTACAGGAAACACGTGCAAATGAAACTTTGCATTCTGAACAAAAATTCCTCCACAACTTGCCAAGATCCAAAAAAAAAAGCTCCTGGAATAAATACACCTAAATTACCTTAATAGTATGTCATCATTCCGTTCATAGGACGAAGCATTGACCAAGCAAACCATGAGGCGACATGATGCGAAATTTCGTGAAGACGCCGCCGATTTCTTGGAAAATGCCAGTATCCTACAACTCTTTGTTGAAATGAGAATCAAAGCTAGTCATTGAAAGTGACCTCGGCGAAGACATGTCGCCTGACGTCAAGAGTTTGTCATTCGTCATCGCGAAAACAACTCAGTGCGATGCTGAAACTGAGCTACAAGGGAAGAATAGACTCTTTGCGTACGGAACATTCGCGGCAAAGGCTAGCTCGTGAAGTGGTCTCCACATGGATATTGTGAAAACGTATGGAAATAAACTGCGACCAGGGGACATTTAAGTGTGTATTGATTGTACGTAATGATTATAACAAACTTCTATCGCTTCCATGAACTAGCAACGTTCTCATTGTATTCCGGGAAATCGAATCGGTATAGAGGGTTCCATTGCACCAAGCAGCCTCTCGGAATCATTCTGTTTGTCTCCTACAATTTCTAGAATGCTATTTCGAAGCAGTAACACGATTCGAGATGATTGCAATGCAACACTACCTTTGCACTGCAAATGTTTGTCCTTCACAGGAAGCACCTTGTACTCCCCGCACAACTTTTCTTGACTGATGGCCTGTCTTCTCCCTCGCTGGTACAATAAATAGTTGAAGGTAAAAGTTCAAAGGGAGCACTGATGAGAACATCCCAGATTCCTTTTTTGGAGCGAAACAGAAGACATTTGACGTTGCAGACGAGAATTCCTGTTCGAATTTTTTCCAGAAAAATCTATATGTGGTCCTTCACAGGAGACCCCTAGAACTCCTCAGAGAGTTATAATGGCGAACGCAGAATAGTTCATAAATTTTCAAAGTCAGAGGAGTTAGAAAAAGGAAACAATTCTAATGTATCCTTCCGGTAATAGATGGACCGTCTTCATGCTTTGTGCAAGCATTTCGACAAAATGTAGAATAAAGATTTATTGAGTCGGTAATTCTGTAAATTCTCCAGAAACGCCAGGTTAAAAAAGTAACACCTATGGAGACCAATTCTTTCTCATTAGGTTTGCAGGGATGACTGGTTTTCCAGTAGTTATTTCTTCAAAAACTAATGGCTGATTTTGTAACTAATACAACCAGACTACTCGCATTTTGGCAAGCCTTCGTTTAAGAAAAGTTGCGGGGATATTTCCAGCGTTGACGTTCTACTCTCCGCAGTTCCTTCCTTACTCGTCATAAATGAAACGAAAATAACTGTCAAGTACATCTGCATACATACTCTTCAGTTGCAATGGCGGCTCAAAGTCATCTCTTGAGAAAGGTTCCACACTCCCGTGTCCGTAAATTCGGTATTTTATCGTGATTTACGAGGTATATGATACAATTTACTGTGAAGCTTATGGCTTTTACGTCAATTTCCATTTTACTTCGACGGAAGTGGGTGTATATTACAAGGCTTAGACGATTATTCCTTGATAAATGTCCAGGTTTTCTATTTTATTTAACAGATTCACTGTAGAACTGGCCGTGGGAAAACTCTTCTTAAGCGCCAATTCCCTAGGCTGACCGATGTGTGCGCTTCTGATCCTTTGGAACTTCTGTGGAAACGTGCAGATGGCAGGTGAATTTTGAAAGTAGAAATTTAGAAAGTGGAAATTCTCCGTTTCCGTAGCAACGCGCCCTTCTGTCTGCCGACTGGGGTGGGGGAAGGGCGATGGCGGGCAGGGCCGCGCCAAGATAATTTGAGTCGTGCAAATTTTTGTTTCGCGTCCCATGTTCTAATGTTTTGAATTTTGTTACATAAATTTTATTTAGCTTATACAGACTTTGGACTGTAATGTCGAGCGAGCGGCGACTTCACAGTTGCCACATGAGTAATAAAAGTAACCGATATGATATTATCTGAAATTGAAAACAATTGTGACTGAAACAATTGAAAAATTGAAAACAATTGAAAAACTGTATTACTTGCTACTAAACATTTACTACTAAACTACTAAAAATTAATGTATTAATTTTTCGACCCGTAACTTAACATTAAAAGCTAGTTTTTATATTGAGGAATAATAGAGTAAACTTTTCTGTCACCCTTTCTCAAAAGCCGCCCTTGTGCGGTGCACCGCTTGCACTGGAGGGCCGGGGGTGGGGGAGGGGCCGCTGCATTCGCCGTCGGGGAACTTCATCGCGGAGGATTCTTAAGATTCGAAAATTTACATTGGATATTTCCTACAAACAGGTTTGGGCAGTATTTAAATACTTCTTTTAAATGCATGTCCAAAAACTAAAAAATAGTTATTCAAATATACACACTGTTAGAATGCAAAAAAGGAGCTATTTCGTAGAGGGGTAACAAGCACGAGAAACAATGTGTCGCTTACGGCATGTTAAAAAAATATTTTAGTATTAATCTTTTAAATTGCGAAGGTTACAATATATTGTCATATTCATGCATGATTTGGTCTTGTTTCGGATTCCTTAAGGAATTCATGAGCAAATGGCATTGGGGAGGACACATCATAAGACAAGACGATGGGCATATACTACACGCTGGGACTCTCGGTATAGCTGGAGGAACTAAGGGAGACAGAGGAGAAGATGGTCAGACGGGCTAAGTAAGGCTCTGGACGGGATTGGCCCGAGAGGAGACAACATGGAGATAACTGGGATGCGAACAGCAAAATAAAGATGACGATCCCTAGTCCAACTAATTTTTCGTATAACTACTGTTTTGCTTTGCTCTTATATTCGTTGTATTATAGTTTGTTTTATTGTACAGTTTCTTATAGATATTATTGTGTTGCGCTTATATATTGTCTCGATGATTTTGATGATGTTGCTGTAGTGATTTTACAAATATCAATCAACTGTAAACCTGCTAACGCAGGAGGCCTTAGCCCTTTACAGGACGTTGTAGGCTAATAATAATAATAATAATAATAATAATAATAATAATAATAATAATAATAATAATAAGGTAATAAGGTAATAAGGTATGGTAATCCGGACCTGAATGTCGTACGATTTCAAGCAGAACCCAGTGTGTTATTTAATGAGCGCAGGCCGGCGTCGCGACGCGAGCTGGTTAACGCGTGTGCCAATTCTCAAGCCCCGCTGTCTCTCAAGCACTGTCACTGCCAAGCCTCTCTTATTTAAAATTAAAATGAGAAAATTTCGATGTATTTATTCTTATTTTGCAACTGTTTCATAAACGATAAACGATCGCAAAATGTGTTTAAAAATGTTTGATCAACACAGACTTTCTAAATTCATATCGCACTTTATTTTTATTGAAAAGCTACATTAGAAGATACTCGCTGTAATCTTTTAGAAACTACGGAATATGTAGGCCATTCAGATTTGCATTGAAATGAACAACGGTATTTTCCATGCTAATAGAAGGATTTATAAATAATTATTCAACCAGAGATTTTCAAGCTCAATATTAATTTAGTCGGTGATTGGATGTGGAATGAAAGGATGCAAATTTTTGTATTTCGAGTTACTCTAACTGAAATGGAAATTGCAATTGTCATGTTAATTTTTTGTACTTAAAACTCAATTCTCGGAGGAGTAAGCAAATCATGAATACACCACGGCAAATATTGTTTTCCATGTCGAAATTTTCTGTAACTGAATATGCTCGCAAAACTGAACTTTACAGTTGTATGACTGAGTAAATAACAGTCCTTCAATAATTTTTGACTGCAAAATGCAGATTCGAATTGATGTGCAGAGCTAGAGGAATGACAGCTGGACAGTGTGTTGTTTGGATGGCAGAGTATAGAGAAAGTAGCATCAAATTGGTAATATGTAATAATAATGATAATGATAATATGATAATGATAATAATGATAATGATAATAATGATAATAATAATAATAATAATAATAATAATAATAATAATAATAATAATAATAATAATAATAATAATAATAATACGAGTTTTTACTGCAGTATCCGCAAATTCCCTACCCTCAGACTGTCGCTCTCGCTCCAAGCAGTGGACCAGTAAGGGTCTATCCGTGAGAGACAATCGGTTAGAGGAGTTACTCTAAAAAGGGACCAGTTTGACATGTCCGGAATCAAATGAACATCATGCAGGGCGATAACATTGCAAAAGATAGTGATGAAGAGACAATCCATGAACGGTGGGTCTTTGATACCGAAAAATCACACAATGTTTATATTCCCGACACAATGTTTATATGCCCTTTACAAATGAGCTGTCAACGAATGCACTGGCAAAACGAGTGCATGTGCATAATCTGCAGTTATGTTGCCAGCATTGGCCAAGCAGTGGCTGTCAAAGGGGTCCCTTCTAGTAATCTCTCTATACCTGTAGGCCGAGTGGAATGTCTGTCGTGCGCCTACCTCGCACTTTACCAGGGGGAATTCACCCCGGGATGGGCTCCTGGGCATTAGCCCCTATCCGCACGCCCCGCAGACGTACTACGCCCTTGGACTGGTATCTGGATTCCCCAGAAAGCAGTTGACCGTCACGGTAACCTTCCCATACAATGTCTGCGCCGAGCAGCCCTGCCAGCTCAGAGCTAGGTATCCTGGTATCCTGTCTAGTAGCGGAGACCAAACAATGCGCTACTCACTTGCGTCGGGAAGTAGCCCCTCCTCTTTGCCCAGAGTATCGGGCCGCCGCCACGACCAAACCTAGAGCCCAACCGGGGGTCACCCGGACTAAGGTTCGAGCGGCTCGGAGCCCCAATACTGTCACCTCACTGCCTACGCTTTTGGGCTAACGACGTGAGTATCGCCAGGACCCGGACATTCTGGTGGTTGGTATCCGTTTCCCTGTAGGCCGAGTGCCGTGCAATCTCCTCACTGCCTACACCTTTAGGCTAACGACGTGAATATCGCCAGAATCCGGGCATTCTGACGATTGGAATCAGTTTCCCTGTAGGCCGAGTGCCGAGTGCGCGTTCTGTGCTGGGCGGGCGAGGCGCCTTGCGGAGCGCCAGCAGGATGCGGCGGGGCCCGCCGCTGAGTCGCCGCGCGCCGACTGGCGCTTATTGCCGCATCGACCGCCCCCGCCCCCCAACCATCCGCGCCCCCGCCCCCGCGCCCGAAATCCGGCGCAATCTGATTTGCGGCCGCAGATTTTTAATCGATTTGCAGCCGCCCCTGCACTTCCGGCCCCGCCCTTCCCCCCCACCGCGGGGAGGGCGACGCGCACCGCCGGCACAGCCGACCACGTCCGCCTAAGGACCACGCTCCCCGCCGCGCCAGAAACACGCCTCGACAATTGCCTACCGCTAGTCGTCCCACCCCGCCCCATTGCCATCCTCATCAAATCCCCCATCCATCCCTTCGCCTCAGTTAAACATCTTGTGCCATCTGTACCCCTAACGCTTCTTCCCATCACTCAGCCTCACGATCCCTGCACGGGGGATAGGAGACGACAAACCCAGAAAGAAATCACCCTACGATGAAACAAGCACGAAGAGACCCCTCACGGGATCAGGCGAACAACAACAACAAACAAAGGAGGCTCTCGGTTCTCCGGGTGACGCTGCGTCCGGTGACGTCATTGATGCCGACGTTTTGACCGTCATATCATGGTGAACTTCAGGGCTGGAGTGAACTCCAGCCATTGAACCTCTCCAGCCCTGAAGACGACCACGATATCGGCATCACTGCCCTCGACGCGGCGTCACCCGGAGAGCGGCGAGCCTCCTTTTTTATTGTTTGCCTGACCCCACGTGAGGGGTCTCTTCGTACTGGTTTCACCGTATGTTGTTGTCTTGCAGGGTATGTCGACCCCTGCCCCCCATACAGGGACGGGGATCGGGATTCTGGGTGATGGGAAGAAGGGTTATTTTGTTAGGGCATCACTGTCCTCGACCCGTCGACAGTCGGGCAGCCGAGAGCCTTCACATACCTGGCCGCGGAAGACTACGGTTACAACAACAAACAACGTTTGGCAGTGGCAGTGGCGGCGGGCGGCGGCGCGGCGCGGGAGAAACCCCTGCAGCTCCATGCGCACACGCCACCACGCTTCATGCTCACTTGCGTCGAACTTTCCGCGATTATTAATTTCTTTTGCAGTTTCGACCGGCATTGATACATCAATTGTTGACATTGGGCATTACTTAACGGTTTCATCTTGTGTTTGCGCTGAATTTTTTAATTCGTAGGGAATGACTGCGTAATGGCTGGCTGTTTCTAATCGCCAGTCATAGGGTCGCATTTTCTAAGTACCATGTGTCGCGTCAATAAAATTAACATAATAAGTCAGCGACATATATTTTTTTTCAAGTAAGCTCAGAGTTACGGCTGTACACTCATACAATAAATTACAAAAACAATCCTTCTGCACGATATGTTATAAAGCAAATATAAAATACAAATTATGTCACTTACCACCATCAGGTATGCAAGTGTGAAGTACCTCCTCACTGCTGTTTTGACGTAATGTAACTCGTAAGATTTTAATTTGTTTTGAAGAAGTATTGGAAGAAGTTCTTGGCAGCAATATTGAGAATTCCTGAGTGATTTCGAAAAAAATAGGTAGCTTACAAGGATCGTAACTTCAGTTACGAAGACCTTGGGGCTCTTGGAGGAAAACTGTTGAATAAAGGGCAGAGTGTGATATAGTGAAGTGTCTAGCTAGAAATATAGCTGAAACACGTGCTAATAGTGGATATTATAAAAAAGTTCAATTTACTTTTGGGAGAAAAGGAGACGTGGAGACCCATCAAAAGATAGCTAATTGATCAGAGAGGAATAGAGATCTGGATAGATTCAATTCGTGACTTGGATGCGATTAATTTCTGGAATTACGAACTGTGAACCCTTTTCATTTTCCGATAGAAGGTTTGTGTCGCTGGTCATTCCGAGCAACATAAAAGTGCACGTAAACTTGTCGCGCACATGTCCGACTTCAGGAAATCAAATAATATCGAAAGCACTATCCCCCAAAAATTTCTTTCTTTAACGCGTGTAAGATACCCCTCGAAGGTCCCCCTGCCCTTCAATTGGTGTTTCGGAAGAAGTGATAATTGTAGTTAAGTTTGCATTAATGAGTCGCGCAAACAGATGTTCTCGCTCCTGTCCAAAGAAAACCCCGAGCACAGGTGACCACGGCAGAATCTTTGCACTTGTTTGTTTAGACAGCGAGGTAAGAAAATGCTAGTGGTAGGTGGTTCCATGTTTTGTTTCCATAAACTCTTAAGCGGTTGTTTTCAGCGTTGGCCGTGCCCCAAAAAGGGCATGCAAATGATTCTTAAAACAGAAGTGAGGAAATAATAATCGATCATTGTGATACTATGCAGACCACGGTAAGCGTAGAAATCAATCTTTATACTAAGAACGGCGGAACGTGATTCAGTGGATCTATACCTTTTTGGGGAAATAGGTAAATGGCTTAGAAACAGTTCACTGCGGGGTGCAGTCGGTAAACGCCCAGTTTCCAAATGCTAAGAATATGTTTTACACTAAAGACTGCATTATTTTTAATGGTTTACTTTCCTTTCATTTGACAACTTTCAAAACAGGTTACTTTTGGATATTACTTTTTGTCTTTATTCCATTGATTTATTCTTTTAGAGTAAAAATTCGATCTTTTCTGATTCACTGTTCCTTCGTCCAAATGTCATTAGGCTGGAAGAACTCTGAAATATGTTCTGAAAAGGTTTCTACTTTCTGCTTACTATCTTGCGCCCAAGAACCATTTATTTTGTTGTAAATGGCATTTGAATTATGAATCTCTTTTGAACCTCTTAATTGCTTTTCATTAGCAGTAGACTAATGCTGTATCTGCTGTCAAATTTCGTCTAGTAAGCCAGTGATACTTCTTTCAGTTTCTGAATTTACGTCTTACGTTTTATCAGATGGATTACGGGTCTGTTGCAATCTTCTTCCCCACAAGTCTTTTTTCGTTAAGTAAGTTTCTAATTTCCATAAGATAGTTGTTTCCAGCCGTTTTCAAGATAATTTGTGTTGTTTCCACGCTGCTACTTTGATTTAATTAGTGAATCTCTCAGCTTCCATTTCAAACTGCTAGTAATATTTAACTGTTCTTAGATTTTTATTATTTTCGATTTGAAAACTCTCCCAAACTGTATTAAGTAACTGTATTTATTAATCCTGGTCTTTCATTATATTTCCTCGCCTATTGTTTACGCAGTGTAAACAAAGTATTGTAACGATGCCGAAAAAACGGCGATTTTTTTTAAAAATCTAGTGGAGGAAATATCAATTTTAGTTCAGACGTCGGAAATAGAAAAGGATGGGTTTACGAAACGTGAGCCTTGAAGGAAATCTCCCAGATTGATAGAGCAATAACTGTACGCGCAGATTGATAGAGCAATAACTGTGCGCCACTTACGAAAATGTAGTCTTGGTTCACTGGCCGCGACGTGCGGCCGTGCGCCGAAAGCGGGCGGGGGCGGCGTTGACGTCAGTGGAGAGACCGTTCACCAGCGGCCTCTACCTCATTCCATGCGACCGCCTGCAGCCGCGCTGCTAAGCCACTGTTGCGAGAGCTTCCCAATCCTCTCGATGGAGTTCGGGTACTGCGACTTCACTTGCCATCTGAGTGTAGAGAGATTACTTTGACAGCTACTGCGTGGTCACTCCTGGCAACAGGTATATCCATGCACTAATTTTGTCAGCGCGTTCGTTGACAGTTAGCCCATTTGTAAAGGGCTTCATCACGATCTCTTGCAATGGCATCGCTCTACATGACATCCTTTTGTTTCCCGACCTGTCAAACTGGTACCGGGAGCGGCAGCTCAGTGCATCAACTGATGTCACTGCAGCGCCTCTGACTGGGAGATCCTAGGTTCGAGTCCTGGCGGCGGCAGGATTTTCGACACTAGCTTTCCAGCTAAGTCGAATTCAGTCGCTGTCTGGAGGAGAATTCTAGCGGCCGGCTGCTCTGATCGGTAGTTTTCCGTGGTTTCTCCGATCAACACCAGGCGAATGCCGGAGCAGTACCCTAACAAACGTGCCACGGACCGCGCGCGATCTGTCCTTCCCCTTCCTTGTCCTATCGTCTCCCTTTACACACTCACACTAACATGCACTACACTACCACATATTCCGGGAGACTGGTCGGGAGCTTAGAGCTTGTCCCGGCTGAGGCGGTGCCCTGCTGGTGGGAGAGTCCTGGTTAGGGGGAAACCCCACTAGCCGACGGTAGGTCGGTGCCGGATCTCGCCATCCAGCGAGGGGAAAATCACCGCAATCTCCCGAGAAAAAACATGCACTACACTAACGGGACTAATGACCGAAGGAGTTGACGCGCCCGGAAACACGAAAAAATCAATCAATCAAACTGGTCCCTTCTTAGAGTAACTCCTGTGTACATCGGCCTGGTGCGTGATCTCTTGCTCACTTGGTTCTTCCCACATGTCTCATCGGCTCGGCGCTTGCCGATTGCTCGAGGCAGTAGCGTCCGCGTAGTTGCCTTCCAGGAAGTCCTCCGCCTCCGCGTCGTCGCTGGAAGTGCTTTGCGTGATCGCCCGCCGCGACGCGGGAGGCTGCTCGACGTGGCTCCGCGTCCTCGGTTGGTCAACTCCTGACGACTCCACTTGCGAGGCGCGCGCCGGTCGCAGTCAAATCCCTCGCGGGGACTGATGCGAGTGGGGATGCAACATCGGTGAAGATGTTTTCAAAACGTCTTGGTTTTTATGGAAACGTCGAGGTTTTTAATTGATTCCGGGCGCGTCAACTATTATGGTCATTAGTTCCGTACGTGTAGATTTTGTATGTTTAGTAGTGCATGCTTTTGCTCGGAAGATGGCGGTGATCTTCTTCTGCGGTACGGCATGATCCGGCGCCTACCTACCGTCGGCTAGCGGGTTTACCTCCCACCAACGGGGAGAGGTCCAGTCAGGACAAGCTCTTGTAAGCTCCAGACCGGTCTCCCGGCATGTGTAATAGAGTAGTGCATGTTAGTGGGTGTGTAAGAGGTGATATTGGATAAGGAGGAGGAAGGATAGATCGCGCTCGGTCTTTCGGCCCGTGGCCCGTTTGTTAGGGTACTTCTCCGACTTTCGCCTCGTGTTGATCAGAGAAACCACGGAAAAATACCGATTAGAGCAGCTAGGCGCTAGACTTCTCCCCCACACAGCGACTGAATTCGACCTAGCTGAAAAGCCAGTGTCGAAA
Source organism: Teleogryllus oceanicus (assembly GCA_964035755.1). Lineage (NCBI taxonomy): Eukaryota > Metazoa > Arthropoda > Insecta > Orthoptera > Gryllidae > Teleogryllus > Teleogryllus oceanicus. The sequence goes on along the minus strand of CAXIVR010000003.1, from coordinate 67,662,916 downwards.
CTCTCGCCGCGTCGAGACTCGAACCTAGGTCCTCCCGGTCAAAGGGACTGCAGTGACATTAGTTGATGCCCTGAGATATCTCTCCCGATGAGGTTTTAAATATCGATGTATTAAACCCGATGTTTAAATTGATTTTAATCGAAATATAGGATCAATCTTTAATAGATACCAGAAATTAATGGATCTTGTTAATTTATTTTTGTGCCTCGGCGTTTCGTGCATCATATATGCACCTTTTCAAGAGCAAATCAAGTTGAAGTCCTAATTTAATTTTTCTTTTACATATTTACATGATTAAATTGTTTTTGTACATCACATGAGAAGTTTACGTGGGGAGCTGAGTCCATGTGCCGGTTGTGGCAGTCAGTGCACGACAGGAGAAAGCACAACAATGTATATATTATTATTATTATTATTATTATTATTATTATTAAAGTTTACTTTCAGTTGAATCTTAATTCTATATTAACTCGCCCATTGTCAAATTATATTTCGTTCTGCACGAATGTAATGGTAGAGGTTAGTAAACAGTCTTTAAAACATCGATGGTTTTCGCTTGATGTACGGATTATTAACATCCATATTTTGATTTTGAACATCCATGTTTGTACCAACTCTGGCGAGGGCATCAGTTCTCGGCACACCTCCCTCCCATTCGCGCTCCAGGACATGATCATTTTCGACTAAGAACAGTTCGTCAATTTTCATGAACGCGGGATACCTGTTGAATGTAATTTGTACGAGTTGCGATTTAAGGTTAATAGTTATTGTAGATTTATGGCGGGTTTTTACAAGGCTCATATAACCGCTATGTATTAATAAAATCAAATTTTATTGTATTACCGTTATTGAATCAAGGGTTAACTACTCGCCCTAATTGAAAAGAAGGAAGAGAAATCATTATTCTCGTCTTTTCGTTGCGACTTTTCATGCAGACCACGCTTGTTGCCGGCTAGAGCTGGTTTCATCGCGCTGTGTTGCTATATGGATTACGTGTTGAGTGGTTGCTTCTTGCTGTATGAGTAGAAAATATTCTGCGCGTTGACATTTAGATTTTGCCTCGTGGAAGGAAACGTATGTAAATGAATGTATGTAAATGAAGTGATAAGAAAGCCAACATGTATTCGCTTGATATGATATGCCGCTGACTGATTGACGAGCCTAATTCAGAGGCCTAGATCTTGGGCCCAGAATATAATTAACACGATTTATTAACTAGGCTTCATTTGCATTAATCAATCCTCTTAATTTTACGTGAGTACATCACTTTCCAGCGGAACGCCATATAGTATTGGATTGAGCTTACTCTTAGGCTTTGATTGATTAGTGATTCCGGGCGCTCGAACTGTTAAGGTCCCGTTGGTGTAGTGCATGCTTTTTCCTCGCGGGATACCTGGTTAAGGTTAATCCCGCTAGCCGACGGTAGGTAGGCGCCGGATCTTGCCATAGAGAGAGAGAAGATCACCGCCATCTTCCGAGCAAAAGGTATCGTACCCCGGTGGATGGCGAGATCCGACGCCGACCTTCCGTCGGCTAGCGGGGTTTCCCACAACCAGGACTCCCCACCTGCGGAGCACCACCTCTCAGGGACAAGCTCTAAGCTCCCGACCGGTCTCCCGGCATTTGCGGTGGTATAGTGCATGTGAGTATATCTGTGTGTAAAAGGGATGAGGATAGGGCAAGGAATGGGGAAGGAAATATCGCGCGGTCCATGGCTCGTTTGTTAGGGTACTGCTCCGGCATTAACCGGTGTTCATCGAAGAAACCACAGAAAACTATGAATCAGAGCGGCCGACAGCTAGAATTCTCCTCCAAACGGTGGCTGAATTCGACCTAGCTGTTTAGCTAGTGTCGAAAATCCGCCACCATTGGAACACAAAACCTAGGACCTCCCGGTCAGAGGCCCTGCAGTGACATCAGCTTACGCACTGACCCATCTGAACCGGTTTGCTCATAGGGTTGGCGAAGTATATGTTCTTCCTTATTAACCATTCAGTCTGCATTGACTACTACGATACAAGAAATGGAACTAGAAAGCGATCTCCTCTGCTGTTCTCCGTAATAGTAGTGGTACTAAAACAGAACTTTTTTTGCAATTTTTCTGACTTTTGCAATTTTCTGGAAATTCAAAGAATTCTATGAAAAGGAGACCTGCGTCATTTCGTTAGCTTTATTTGCTCTATCCCTGGAGAGAAATTAAAGAAAAAGTTTGGCATTCTTTTCGAGAAATATAATTATAAATTACATTGACTTCAAGCAGAAATTACGCAAAAACTATTAGTTTTATTAAAAAATTACGCGACTATTTAAAAATTTTACTTTCTTGCATTACTTTGTAACAAGATAACGTATTCTAATCGTCCGTCAGAAAACCCTGCTCTATCTAAAAACTTATTGACGGCTACGAAGAGTGAATTTATCTTGTTCCTACGTATAGTAAATCACATTCTCACGTTGTGTGGTCAGAATCCATGTTTTCCCGATTTGTGTGTTGTTGATACCGAAAAATTTTGCTCCCGCTACTTTAAGTTAATGTTAGTTAGTTAATGCCTTATTTTACGTGGCGAGACTCGGGCCATCAGGCCCGCTCTTCCGTCTAACCACGCAAATTTCGATACGCTCCTTTCACCACCTAGCGGAGAAAGGAGGTATTATCTAGGGGGGCGAAACTGGCGGATCTCAATTTTGCTCAGACGCTTCTTTTAGGCTTGAGGATCTTTTACATGCAGTAAATCTATTACATGGGACTGGCAGCTTTACTTCCCCTCCGAAGGAAGGTGTATGAAGGATGGGGTATATGTGTGTGAGGCGCAGCGGTCTGTCCTTCCGAAAGTGTCGGGGGTCGAGGACAGACGCCGCTGCAATCCGACGCGCATTTCCGGGCTGTTGAGAACGGCAGTCGGCTCGCGCGCTGGTGCCGCGCCGAGTGGCGCGGCATGGCTCTGTTCTCACATGATGGCTTGAGTCCCTATACTTCGAGTTTTTTAACGTGGCATCTCAAGATAACGCACGAAAAAGTGAAAGGGAAGGCAGACTCCAATAGGGAGCCGTAAAAGTGGGGAGCTGTAGTGTCGTTGCAGCTCGCTATTGGTGTCTGTCTTCTCTTTACCATTTTCGTGCGTGACCTTGAGACGCCACGTTAAAAAAACGAAGAATAGATACAGAGAGTAGCGCATTCCATTGTTCTACCGTTCCCGCCATTTTGAATCCAGTTGTCAGGAGATTTGGAATTGTGTGTTGAGAACGTTGAATCTATCCCTAAGCAATATTAATATTCTTGAAAATCTCAGTGATGTTATCAATTGCTATAATTTTCCTCCACCTCCTGATTGCTTTTGCTTGACGGGGTTATCGGGTAAGAGGATATTAAATGGCAGCGGTTACGCTGCTCTCCATATCTAAGGACCCTAATGATAGCTCATATACACTCAAGCTCTTTGTTGATTTTGTGTTGTTACTAGTTGAACGTGTAGTGCTTTGATATGTGCACAGCATTAGTTCTTATGTTTCGTATCCTTGTTTCAGGTGAGTTTCTTTAACTTCTTGTGGATTCTTTCCTGTTCAATAATGGTGAGTGAATAATTTTTAGTTTCTCTGTGACAAGTATAGTCGCTTGATCTCAAGACAAACGAAGGTCATATTTTCAGTTTGTAACGTCTGCGTTTTAAAAAGAATATAAAATGTAGTTTAATATAATCAATATGTCTCATAATTATTGACTTTAAAATCAGAAGATAAAGTGCATCGCAAATAGTTATTAAGTAATTTTGTGATTCTTTAATAGAGCGTTAACTTTCAGGCAACTGAAATGTTATCCTGTTGCTTTACATATTCTAGTGCACAAAGTAATAAACCTGTCATTTCCTTGTATCGTAACAAATGGGCACCACATAATTAACATATAATGAAAATCGATGTTTGGTTAGTTATATCCAGTTTTACCTTGTATTAATTTTTATAACCTTTTGAAGACCGGACAGACTAGATACATTGAATAAGACATCTGAGAATTCAATATATACTTCTATTCCAAGACTTAATGAACGTATCGATCATGAGTTGCTATATAGCACAGTTGTGTTAAGTTTGAGATAAATGCGTTAAAGTTTTCCCTGGAGGTTGAAATCCAGGTAGCACAAGAATCGATGATTATGAACTATGTATTATCAAAAGACTTAATAGGAATTATTATTATTATTATTATTATTATTATTATTATTATTATTATTATTATTATTATTCCTATTTTCTGCGGATATAAACTGATGCTGGGTTTCTCAAAACCACCCAAGGCAAAAATGGGTTGCACGTAAAGTGGTACAAGAACATAATTTTTTTTATATCCGTCAAGTCACGCATAAGAATTTACGTACTATTTGCTGTTCCAATAAAGCAGCTTTCTGAATGGTCCGCAAATGCTTTTCAGTTAGTTTTAATTTCTTCGCGGTCTCCTGCCGTTCCTTGGTGACCAATCAATTCGCTGACGCCACTACTGGAAGCACTTCCACTGCGCGCAATCCATACATTTCCTTCTATTCAATAGCCAGTGGTTGGTATTTCCTCTTTTTCTCCGAAACAGTTGTCAAAAGCCTGTCATCTGAAGGGATCGCAGCATCAATGATGCATGATATTTTAGATAATTTATCAAACAACAATATCTGGTCTGTTTGCATCGGTCAGTGGTGATTATACTATCCCACAAAATTCGAGCTCGATCATTGCTGATTACTTGCTCTGGTTTGCACTTAAAATAATGTTGCTCACTCTCTACGAGGTCGTATCTCTTGGCAAGGGCGACGCAGATGTGTTTATGGATATTCTGTTTGAGCATCAACAGCAAATATGCTGGATTGAGTTATTGGAGTGACTCGTATTATTATTATTATTATTATTATTATTATTATTATTATTATTACAAAATGTTATAAAATAACGGTCAAAACTCAAAATGCGCATGTTTCGACTTTTGTCAGATCTGCTGAGATCGCTCGGTGACAACCATTGGCGCTGCACCGTCTCTGACGGGAAAATCGTAGGGCAATGTCTGGAGGAGAATTCTAGCGGACGGCTACTTTGATCGGTAGTTTTCCCTCGTTTCTCCCACCTTTCCTTCATCATCCTTGTTCCGTCTATTATGCACACACAAACACACGTGACATGCACTCTACTGCTACACATCTCGAGAGCCTAGTGGGGAAGTTGATAGTTTGTCCTGGCCGGTATCCCGCTGGCGGAGGTACGTCGAGGGGAACCACGCCCAACGTGAATAGAGGAGATATTTTAAACATCGATGTTTTTATCAACGTGTTCATCGACAGCGAAAACCTTTTGTTGATGTATCGATGTTTTGCTAAAATTTGCCATGACGAGTGCCAGTTTTTTTTAATGCATATTTATTTTTCATTCGGAAACATATAGTTCACTTTACATTCACTATTTAATATGCATTGAATGGCTTACAACTATTCTTATTTCCTAATGATAAAAACTAACTCTAACTACAGGACGAGGTATGAAGCTACAATCTGCACCTACTGTTAACAATTGTTCGAGAATATGTTTAGGAAGGCGTTAAAAGGGTATCGGTTTCTTCGTGTTGGAGTATAGTGTGTTGAGGCGAGGTTGTAGTGGAAGGCGTGTGGTACAGTGTTGATGTTTGAGTAAAAGTTATTGCAGAGATGAGCTATGTCTTTAGAGATGTTTATTTATTTATTTATTTTACGTTAAAAAACGTTGAAACTGCGTATGACGTGCTATGGGGAGAAGTGAATTCTGTGCACATTTTCAAAATTCTGATCCCTACACTGAGTCATATACTACATAAATTTTGAAAATGAAAAAAAAAAAAAGCTCTCATGTAATAAAATCTCTTTTCAAGGATAAATAAGCAATAAGTTTTGGGCTCTCATCCATGATGTTCTTCGTCAAGGAATAATACTTCCTGCCGCAACAACATGGAAACGATAATTTGAATAACTATATTTCCCAATGAATTCTAGAAGACGTGCACAGATAATGAAGTTGCATTTATTATGATGGATGTTACATTCAGTTCTCTGTGTATTTGCTTCTTCGATATAAACCATGGAGCATGAGTTGCTAATCAGAGAAATCCATTTTCTATTATTCGCAGTTTATTTGCGTTTGTAGCTGATGCGCTCGTCCAACCAGCGTCCGCGCGTCGTTCGGAGGGCGGGGCCGCGCCAGCGCCGGCTCCACCTGTTCCGCGGGGTGGGCGGGACGGGGGGGTGCGCGACGTTTCCTCGTGGCGCAGTGACGTGAGGCACTCCGCGCGTCAAAGGGGCAGCTGCCGGAGCGCGCACTCGCCTGCGCCCACTGCAGGGTTTTCCTGCGAGGCGCCTCGTACGCCTTATTCGCAGTGCCGGACTTATCTGCGCCTAGGCTGTCAATGTTTTAGCGCCCTTTTAATTTAAACATTACATTAAAGCTATTTATATTTGATAAGAAATTGTTGTACACTATTTGTAACCAACGCAAATATTGTGTATGCATGAATAATTGATTATACGTATGCGTATAAATAATTCTCAACACGATATTGATTTAATAACTATACAATATTTTTTGTATTCATTTTAACTCTCTCTCTCTCTCTCTCTCTCTCTCTCTCTCTCTATATATATATATATATATATATATATATATATATATATATATATATATATATATTTGATTAATTAAAACTTTCTTTTGTTACATATATGGAAAGAAAGAAATATTTCTATAAAACATTCAAATGTTCGCCTTTTGTAATTTTGAATCCGCCGAAATTCGTTCGCCCACGAAAATTGCGCGCCCCAGGCTGCAGTCTACTCAGCGTGTTCGGTAATCTGGCACTGCGTCATTCACAATGCAAACTTAAACGTAACGTAAACCTAGCAGTAAAATTTGCACATAAAAAGAAGCATTCACAATGACGAGCGTAAGCTGAAACGTGAATTTCGCCTGAACCAATCAGATTTCAACGTATTGAAGCGTGATCGATTCGTTTCTAGCTTGGTGGAAAGATCTTTTCACCGTGGTTTTTAGCTTTTTCTTCGATTTTCCTATCGATTTGCATTTATATATAAATGCGAGTAGCTTTGATATTTATATATTGCTGTTATATGAGTGCTCGCATTTCCTTTATTTTATAAAGAAGGATTCTCTTGTACCAAATTCACGAGTAATTCGTCGAACATAATTATTTTATTCGCCACGCAAGTTAAAGTCACAAGAAAAATGCCCCAATTCTTACTTTGAATTCACTGCTCGCATCAAAACCGTTCGCAAACTAGTTCAATACATAATGTATGTATGATACGTATGAAATAACAATACTACAAACTACCTGAACACAATCTGAAATCCACCATGTTTGTTTCTTTCATGCTGCTCTCTGATTGGTCTTCGGTAGAATTACGACGTAAATTAAACGTAAAAGCTTGGTGCTTATGAAGTCTTAAGTTTACGGTTTTACGTCTACGATTACGTCAAGGCATTGTGAGTGGTCTCGCTTAATAACTTATTTTTATGTTTTGCGGCTACTTTACGTTTACGTTCAAGTTTGCATTGTGAATTAGGTCTTAAGGCCGGTCTACAACAGTCCGTAAACTGGAACGGCAACGCGAACGGGAACGTAAAGAAAGTTGAAAGTCGGACATCTCAGGCAGGCGTTCACAGCACGACGGGAATGCGAAGCTTGAAGGGATCGGGAATGGGAAGGATGGTCAACATTTATCTTGACCCGGGAACGGGAAGCGTCTCGACTAATGAAAGTGCAGCAAATGGCGGTGAAGTTTTCCAGCTGATCGAGCGCCGATACTGGTCGGGAGCGGAGTTGAAGTGTAGTACGATATTGGGTTAGAGCGTGGATTTGGAGGTTAGGATGAGGCGAGTGTTGTTAGTCATTGTTCAGTTGTTTTCGTTTTCAGTAATCCCAGTAAGTTTTACTATTCACATTAATACTTAGAATTAAAATTTCCTACAAAAAATATTTTTTTAAAATATTTCATTAAAGCTCATTGGAGTTGTTTGTTTATTGATAAAATTTTAGTAAGTTTGTATTTTCGTAAATTCGTTTTTTTTTTTAAATTAACATTCTTTCGTTAAAATATTCATTATTCATAGCATAGCATAGCATAGTATAGCGCGCGCGCACACACACACGCACACACCAGACAGATGACAAAGCAGAGAGTGAGTAGCGTAGTGCTTTGGTTTCAGCAAATGTTTCTTGAAGCTCTCTTTTTTGCCGTGACAGATTCATAGTGCTGTTCCTCTTCCCGTTGGCGTTTACTGTGAAGCGTACGTATCTCACGTTCCCGTTCCAGTCCTCGCCTTCGCGTTCCCGTTCCCGTTCGCTGTTGTGGAGCGTCCTTTACCCGTTCGCGGCAAGAAAGGGAAAGTGCAACGCGGAACCGCATCCCTTATTCTCGGGAACCATTCACAGGAAGTGGGAATGTGTAAATAAGCACCGGTAGCGGTTCATCAACTGATGTCACTGCAGCGCTTCTGTTCGGGAGGTCCTAGGTTCGAGTCCTGATGGCGGCAGGATTTTCGACACTAGCTTTTCAGCTAGGTCGAATTCAGTCGCTGTCTGGAGGAGAATTCTAGTGGTCGGCTGCTCTGATCGGTAGTTTTCCGTGGTTTCTCCGATCAACGCCAGGCGAATGCCGGAGCAGTACCCTACCAAGCGGGCCACGGACCGCGCGCGATCTGTCCTTCCTCTTCCTTGTCCTATCCTCTCCTCTTACACACGCACTTACACTAACATGCACCACACTACCACATATTCCGGAAGACCGGTCGCGACCTTAGTTTGTCCCGACTGGGGCGGTGCTCCGCTGGTGGGAGAGTCCTGGTTAGGGGGAAACCCCACTAGCCGACGGTAGGTTGGCGCCGGATCTCGCCATCCAGCGGGGGAAGATCACCGCCATCTCCCGAGAAAAAATATGCACTACACTAACGGGACTAATGACCGAAACTGTTGACGCGCCCGGAAACACGAAAAAAAATCAATCAATCAATCAATGTAAATACGCTGCGTGTGCTAGACAGTACCATCGCATTAGAGCTTATCTTACAGAAATCGCACGCCTCCGTGGAGAAGTTATTTAATGATGTCTGTAGAAAAATATACCATCTTCGAAGCTATGAATTTGAAAAGCGCACGCAAATTTTGCGCACAGTATTATATTTTGCAATTTTCCTAGGAAAAAAGATAGATCATTTTATAATTAATTGATTGATTTTTTTCGAATTTCCGGGCGCGTCAACTGCTTCGGTCATTAGTCCCGTTAGTGTAGTGCATATTCTCTTTTCTCGGGAAATGGCGGTGATCTTCCCCCACTGGATGGCGAAATCCGGCACCGACCTACCGTTCGCTAGTGGGGTTTCCCGTTAATCATTTTATAAAAATTAGTGTCAAATTGTTAGAGATGATCCAAAAGACGTGCCATGTGACGAATATCGAAAGTAGTGAGCTGAAGATGCGGAATTTACATTGATCTAACGAAAATCAATACTTGTGTGATGATTTATTGAATTAAAATTTTTCTCTAATTGCATTGCTCTACGAGTGTTCCAACGAGATTGCAACATAATCAAAAGGAAAATAGCAATTTGTACTTTCTTTCCTGTTGCTTACATAGTAAAGAGGAAGTATTGTAATGCTGTGGGAAAAACAGAGATTTTTCGGTCGGAAAACTGTTATTTCCGTGTCCTAGTACAGAAAAAGTGGATAAATCTTGTTCCTGTATGTAGCCAATTACTTATAACTACACTGCGGATTTTGCATAATTGCATGTTTTTTTCCTTAAAGTAATGATATGCATAAAGCACACAAATTCATTTCTTGTTTGGGATCGATATACAAGTTCTTATTGTGCATATTTTTGAATGATTATTTATGTGTATATATTTGCATATTTTACAAATATTTATTTTTTAATTTTTTATTCCTTCATAAAATTCGGAGGAACGTTGAGATGGCTTTCGAGTTTGTATCATATCTGTATGATTAGAGCGGTGAAGTTCATCAGGAAGTCGATCAAAACATGTCCTTGGGAACGAAACATGTCCGACTGAACTCTGTAGCAAAGTCATTCAAAAATTTTCCAGGACCAATACGACGAGTCTTAAGAGAAGAAATGAAGAAAATTCAAGTAAAAATCCTGGTTTGAGAACGGTGGAAAAGTTGTGGTATTTTACAGGTTGAAACGCATAGTGTTGAAAATTACGCAACTAAAGAAATTGTCACTTTTAAGTATTGTATATATTAAGTAATAAACTCAAGCGACGTTGCAAGAACTGTCTGTATAAGAACATTCTTGCGGGTAACAAAAAAATAATTCATCCCAGACAATTTGGAAAAATGTATTACAACCTCTTGCAATTGAAATTAAATTCAGTGTGTATCATTCAACATTTAAATTGAACTATTTGGCAGAGACAAAAACACGAACTTTTCTCTTTCTTGTCATATTGTGCATGGCGAGACTCGGGCCATAAGACCGGCTCTTCCGTCTGACCACGCAAATTTCGCTACGCTCCTTTCACCATCTAGCGGAGAAAGAAGGTATTACTCGGGCGGCGATACAGGCGATTTGAATTTAGCATTCATAAGGCGATGTATTGGATGGCCTTCATTTTAATTTATAAGAAAAAATATACCACCATGTCTGTATAAAGTGATGAAAGTATTGTAACACTTCCAGTTTTTTCTTTTTGTTTCTTTTGAAGAAATAAAAAATGATGCCTCGTGTTTGTGTCTGTCGAAATAATAACAGATTTGCACAGCAGAAGCTTCATTTAAATTTGTTTGGTATGTTTCAGTGTTAGTAGGGTAGAAGTCGCAATATTATTATATAATGTAAATGTTTCCAATAGTACGATTGTAAGTGCTTTTATAGCACCTCTAGTCAAAATTATTTTTGACAAAAGCATCCGTGGGAAAATATTGTGTGAGGGGAAGGACACGGCACGAGTGCAGTCATGAAATAAAAAATATGGCGAGTGCGGCGACCTCTTTCGTGGGGGGAAGCTTCAAGGCCTGTGCCTTCCTGCAAAACCCCCATTCTGTCCCTTGCCTTCACGTGTCAAAGGTTAGTTCTCCGAACGGAAGCGCAGGCTGGGGGGGGGAGCGTTTCTCGAACATCGAAGTTGTAGGTGGATGAAGTGATGCGACGTCGTTAGCGTAGAACGGTCAGCCGTAGCTTAGCGGACGACTCCACACACTGTTGATTGTATTGTTGGTCAGGATTGAGTTACACTAAAAGCAAATATAAAAAAGACATTTCAGAAGTATCATAGATCCTACAATAAGACGTTTGAGTATATTTGGTTCTAGGATGATTGTGGTAAGTGTTCATCTTCTACTTTCCAATTTGACACAAAAATGTAATTCCTACCCCTCCGCGAGGAAATCTGTGGTGAATGCGTGAGATATTTCCCCGACTGGGGATGGCGCTGCTCGGAGCGGGCGGGAGGGGACTTCGGAGGGGCCAAGTGCTTCGCGCCCGCGGCCACGCCCAACCCACCCCTTCCCATCCCACCCTTCCCCCTCCTCCCCGCCCCGCCCCGCCACGCCCCTCACGCCTCATCCGCGTGCGCGCGCCTATCGATTTCACACCGCCCCCCCTCCCCTCCCCTCCCGCACCCCGCCCCCTCCCAGCCATGGATCCCCGCCGTTTGTGCGGCTGAGGGCAGCACTGCGAAGCGGTAAAAATAAGCAACTTGGTCACCAATCGAAACCACCCCTTCCCCATTCATACATCACTACAATACATGCCCCGTAGCGCATCTTCACAACGGGCCGCGCTTTAATCTCAAATGTTTGACAAGCGCAATATAACCACTTTTCAGGGGATTACTGGATGTGACGTCAGTTCACACTAAGGCCCCCATCGATTAAACATCCAAAAAACGTACAAATATAGCCTTTCCTAGAGACGAAATCATCTCACCTTTCTCTTCGTACTACTTATTCGCTACAACGTGCGAATGGATGCCTATCAATGAATATCTACCATTATTAGATGTACTTAAACTGGGGGAAACCCCCGATCTGCATCTCTCGTCCGCTTCTACTCCATTTCCTTTCTCACAATTAATAATTCTGAACTATGTGGCAGACATGAGATGGCTACCAGACCGTCCAAAATCCTCTTAACTTGTCTACAGAATCATTGGCTCATCATTTTTTGTACGTCGAGCATTTGTCCATGCGCCAACAATGGAATCAAACACAGTCGTCTCCAGCTCAACTGAGTCTGGTAGTGGCCTACCAGCCGGGGAGTGAGAGACTATTACTCGCTTATGAAAACTGTGAGGTTACTGCTTGGAAGAGAACCCACTTTTAGCTTTACGTCTTTGAAATTGGCGTAAACAGAAGAGAGACGGAAACAGACATATCTAATATAACATTATTAAATATCGTAATTTGAAATTGCCTGTTTTCCACGTGAAAACGTTTTACTGCTCTTTACAACGGTGGCTGGTCGAACTTTCGTATCGAAACGCTCTTGGACGTTCGTAAGCACATGTGCGTGATGGTCACAAATTAACTTTGTGCAGCAATTTACACTAGTTTAGCGCGGTGACGCGTTGAACCAGTCACCGAAAAGCAATGAGCTCAAAAAGTTCGGTCACGCGTGAATGCAGGAGCTCTGGCAACACCGGAAAGCCAACACGAATGTGGAGCAACCCGAAGACGCAGCAGGCCAACGGGCTGAACAGCTCATCGCCCACGCGTCGTATAGAAGAATCTATGATAGCCTAGCAGCATCGCTTGACGAGAATCTACTCAGGATTATTCATTTTAGGTAGAAAAATAATAGAAAAAACCTGTCTTCTCATTTGGATGGACAAATGTTTCTACCGGGAGCGGTAGCTCAGTGCATCAACTGATGTCACTGCAGCGCATCTGACCGGGAGGTCCTAGGTTCGAGTCCTGACGTCGACAGGATTTTCGACACTAGCTTTTCAGCTAGGTCCAATTCAGTTGCTGTCTGGAGGAGAATTCTAGCGGCCGACTGCTCTGATCGGTAGTTTTCCGTGGTTTCTCCGATCAACACCAGACGAATGCCGGAGCAGTACCCTACCAAACGGGCCACGGACCGCGCGCGATATCCTTCCTCTTCCTTGTCCTATCCCCTCCCCTTACACACACACTTACACTAGCATGAACTACATTACCACATATTCCAGGAGACCGGTCGGGAGCTTAGAGCTTGTCTCTGCTGGGGCGGTGCCCCGCTGGTGGGAGAGTCCTGGTTAGGGGGAAACCCCACTAGCCGACGGTAGGTCGGCGCCGGATCTCGCCATCCAGCGAGGGAAGATCACCGCCATCTCCCGAGAAAAAAACATACACTACACTAACGGGACTAATGACCACAGTAGTTGACGCGCCCGGAAACACGAAAAAATCAATCAAACAAATGTTTCTAATGTCATTTTGCTAGGAAATGCTTCTTTTCTGAAAATCCGCTTTTTGCCATTTCTCTTCTGTTACGACCGGAAGGGGGTCCTTGTAGTGAGTCGGAGCGCTGATGATATTTCTCACAGTATTGAATGCGAAAAAATCGAACTTTTTCAGATATAAATGACGAAAAGCGAAAATGTTTTAAGTGACGGAATTGGGATGCATATTACGACTGATCATTTCGGTGAGCGGCTCGCGATCGTGTCCGAACTCGCCAACCGGCCGTCAAAAAAGGAGTGCAGTCGCTGTTCGTAAAGAAACGCTCGAGGTACCTCCAGAGTCTACAACAACGTTCTGAGTCTTGAGAATGTGCAAAAAGTTCCGGGAACTGCGACTAAATTGTACAATTACGTAAACGAGTTTTTACGAAAATCTCGTCTTCTAAGGTCAAAACGATGATAATAATAATAACAATAATAATAATAATATGAGAATAATAATAATAATAATATGAGAATAATAATAATAATAATAATATGAGAATAATAATATGAAAATAACATGATAATATTATGAGAAACAGGATGGCGAGTTTCTTTTCATCTGAAATTACTCGCTCTGTATATCGCGACCAGCATATGCTCTGTGGTGACTCGGCGTCGATGCCCGGCTGACGGTGCGCGTGAGTCGTCGGGAGGGGCTTTCGTGCTGCGATGCTGATGCACAGGTTGTGCATCTCACGAGCGATCCATGCCTGCCGTAGTGGCGCGTGTTCACTTCACAGATGCTTTCAGTGCAAACGTTGGCTCTTCGTGCAGAGTATGCGACTGTTTGTGCTTTGAAAGATAGACATGTACGGATACTAGTACTGGCAGAGGCGTTCCCCATGGATACGGTATCGTTCACAAGTGACGACTGCATGTGGTGCAAGATTTCGTTACAGAGGTTTCCATGTGGACTCGAACTGTTCCCTTCATCCTTTATTTTCATATCGAACCGGGAATGTAGCGCATTTCCACTCGGCACATGCGACAGACGACGAGTTCGGCGTGATTGTATTCCTCCCTGATTTCTGACGTCCTTGTTTTGATTGATTGATTAGTGATTCCAGATGCGTCAACTTCTGAGGTCATTAGTTCTGTACGTCTTGTGCGTGATTTTACGGATGGTGGCGGTGTGATCTTCTCCCGCTGGTGTGCGAGATGCGGCGCCGAACTACGTCGGCTTGGGGTGTTTTCCTCAACCAGATATCTCCCCACCAGCGTGGTACGGCCCCAGTCAGGACAAGATTTAACCTCCCAATTGGTTTCATGTAAAGTGTGATAAGGTAGTGCGTGTAAAAATGTTTGTGTAAGTGTAATTGTGTATAAGCAGTTGGTGAAGATAGGACACGGAAGTGGAAGGAAAGATCGCGCGAGTTCCATGGCCCATTTGCTAGGATACTGTTCCTGCATTCGCCTGGTGTTGATCGGTGAAACCACAGAAAAGCACCGATCAGCGCAGCCGGCCGCTAGAGTTCTCCTCCAGACGGCGGCTGAACTCGACCTCGCTCTGTAGCTAGTGTCTAAAATCCTGGCACCGTCGGGACTCGAACCCTAAGGCTTCCCGGTCAGAGGCACTGCAGTGACATCAGCTGATGCCCTGAGCCACCTTTGCCGTTGCCACCCTTGATTGCTCCTTCGGGTAAAACTTATTATATATTAACGCGTATACCGAGCTAGTGTGCGCCTCTGAGGAGTCTTTGGTTGCACATGATATATTACGCTGCCTGAACTCATCCACATCTTACCTGCTTCTGTGTTTCGTCATGTGACTTCTCGTCGCCTCGTCACCGGAATAGCGTGCGCATCCTCGCCAGCGCCAGGGAACACGCGTGGCGTTCCGCGCGTGTCTTGGCGTCACTCGGCGCAGCCCGCGCCAGCGGCCGGTGGCTGCTGCTGCAGCGGGCTTGACTCATTGGGCGGGGGCGGGGCCCTTGACGTCACTCGCCCGGATGAGGCATCGCCTCCCAGGAAGCGCCGCGCCGCGCCGCAGGAGCCTTTGGATGCGTTGCGAATAACAAAGCGCGCCCGCTTCACCTGCGGCCGGCGGAGATCGGGCCGAAAGGCTGCTGCCTGCCGGTGTGGAGAGATTTGAGAGATTACTACGAAACGGGAGCGCTTTGACGGCTACTGGTGGGCCGCTGCTGGCAATATCGTTACTAGGGGGCGTATTTCGGTGGCCTAAAACATCGTCAGATCTATCTATATAAAAGTGAATTCAACGACGTGTAACCGACATCGATACCGATATCGGTCGATACGTGTAACCGACATCGAAAAGTAGCGTATGAATAGATATGAAATTTTTACAGGCTCTTCTTGACGATTGTCGCAGTGTCCTTGCAAAGTGTGGTAAAGATTAACACAACTCAAATGCGGAAAATAATTAATTTAAATAATATGTTTGTAGACGCACTGCGACTCTTTTTCGCCTCTCGTTTAGAGCACGTGGTTCCTAAGATATTCCGCCAGAGTCCAGTAGTGCTGCATGCAAAACTGGTTCCGCGCACGTTTCCCTGTGCCCTCGCTTCGCTTGTTGCGCGAGGACTGGGAGTTTGGTTATTTTGACAAGGAATTTTATGTCAAATTTAAAGTTCGTTTTTCGATGCAAAATAGTTTCTATTATATGGGACCAAACATTTCTGGTAATCAGATTTTGTCCTTGTTTGTTGCTATCATTGATTCTTGATTCAACCAATGTTGGTAAAGGACAGTGGGTAGGTATTCGAGGGCTGAAGAAAAGTGCGCGTATAATACCTAATTTATTCGCTAGAGGTCAGTAGCTGTGCATTAGATAAAAAAAATCATCTAATAGCAATGTGTTGTAAAATAAAATGAAAGAAAATTATAGTACTTTATTAAAATTTGAACCAATTACGTTAAAAATAATAATCTTAAACACCGTGGTTTGTATAAAATTATCTTTTCGCCCATTCATGAGGATTGAATAAGAAGAAAACCCGGGCAATGCCGGGTATTTTGCTAGTGACCTATAAAAAGCACTTAAAATGCTTTACAAATGCCCTAAAACAAAAAAACAAAAACAAAAAAATGACGTAAAAAATCGTATCAAAACCAGTTCGTATGAACAACTTCAGCTGTTGATTACGTTACTGATGTCATCGAGACTTCTTCCATTCGTTCGAGTGAACTCAACTGGGGAACTTTTGGTTTGGACTGTTCTTTGCCAGGAAATCTCTGTCTTGAGTTATCCTGCAATCGACCGAACTGCTGATATACGTCACAAGAATTATATACTCACAACGGCTGTGAAAACAATTTCTGACCGAACAAATAGAATAGGCTACTGAGTAATTCTATGAAGAACATTTGTTGCATCTCGTAAGTATAATTTGAAGCCAGAACCATTAAAAATGACATTAAAATTGATGAAATCAACAAAAAAATGCATTAAAAATGACGAGAAAAGGTAAAAAATGACTTATTAGTCGAAATCAACAAAAAATGCAAAATAATGACCTATAAAAAGGGTAATTTCCTTTTGTCGTAACATAAAATGAATTTCTATATCAAACGACATTGTTCTAGAGAGAAAAGAAAAAAAATGACATTTCATTAAAATTCGCTCCCTAATCATTACGTTAATCCATCATGCACTCATTTTGTCAGAGCTTTAGTTTACAGTTACCTCATTCGCAAATACCTTCGACACTATCTTTTGCAAAGTGATCGTCCTGCACGGAGTTCATTTGTTTCCCGATCTGTCAAAATGGTCCCTTCTTAGAGTAAATCTTCTACACTCGTCGCTGATCGCTATTCAGCACAGTTCCATGTGGCTGCGGGGTGCAATGCCGCCACACTTCGCTTCACCTCCTGTCCTTACGTACATTTGTGGCTAATCCGTAACAAAATAAAACAGAGGTCAGGAAAGACATTACCGTTCGGCGCGCTTCTGGCGTTGTTTACCGCAAATTTCTTGTTAGTGTTGGCGTTTTGCCCGATCTGTTGTTTCGGGGTTTCCTATCACTCGGGCGCTTGTACTTTGGCTGCCTGATTCGGCTCGTACAAAGGCTTAGTTTTTCATTATGCCATTATTCGACGCGTTTAGTTTTGAATAAAATTTCACGGAGAGAAATGTTTAGTTCATACAATGATTCGAGTAGTAGATTCAACTAAACGGTTACGTATACGATACCCTATTTTGGAAGCACAAAGTGTTTAGTCACGTTCACGAAACTGCTGTTTAATTGAATACACTAATGCACGTATACTAATGTTCACTGAACAGGTGGTAACCTATGACGAATAGCGTTTAGTGGAGATAACTAAACGGATAGGTGCGTTGACTAATACATGTAGTAACATTGACTAAACACACCGCAGTGAAAAGAATTAAACGAATAGTTCATTTTCACAAATTACTAAACGCTGCTCAGTAAGCCCTATTAAGCAGAAACGTGAAAGGGAATTACTTTCTTTCTGTCCCTTCAGCGGTCACCCAACCTGCGGCTCCGTGGACTCCTACTTCTTAACCTCGAATACCTGACAGACCCCAGCCAAGCGGAAGAATTACGGACGCTGGCTGCCGGTATCCTGCTACCTCTCTACCATTAGTTTCGAATGCAACATAATTATTTAAAATTAATAAAATACTAAACACGCCATTTATATAGCGTATAATACTATATACAGAGTTGATTTCTCCCGGTTCACATGGGCTCTATAACCATTCGAATTGGTGAGATGGCTAAGAGCGCGCGCTTACTAAGCAATGTTTAGTAAGTGTGACGACATGAAACGTAGATCTTACCTAATGGTTTTATCTACGAATCAAGTATATCACTGACAATTCTTTGTTCATTCCCTTACGATTTTCAATTGTCCGATTAACTAAATGAAACTAAATCATGTGTAATGAATCTTACTACAGGAATAATTGTATTCATTATACGATCGCTTACTAAACATTTTTAGTACATTCTACAGTGTAGTTCTCTCAGTGTTAGGGCGCTATATTTTTAAAGTGCTCTTCAAGAAGCGCTTTTTTTAAGCTAAATGTTAATCAGTAATTGTAGTGAAACGCGGCGCGCACTGTACACTGCAGAGGCATGCATTTTGAACTATCCCGGTACTCGCGCTTGCGCGAGGAATTCCTTTTGAGACCTTGCCAAAACTGAACCGTGTTAAGTAATTCAGAAGGCAGTAAATGACATGTTCGAATGTTTCACACTTCCGGGCTTCAGGAAAATACCTCACGTAATTGACGATTCAAAAGCTACCGGGAATGGGAAGCCCTGTCGTGAACCGCATGTCTACCGCTGCGATTTCCATTGAAACTAATCAGTACGAAGAAAACGCACCCACACTGTCATAGACGCAAAGCCTATCACTCAAATTCTGCACTAAGGCATTGCCCGACACTAACTCTTTTGAATTCTTCGATACCACCCCACACTTCACTATATTATTCTGTAATGTTTCCTGGGTTAGAGAAAAAGACGCTTAAAGAAATGGGGAAGGTCGCATTTTTGTTTACTCGCTGAATTTTCAAACTTTTGGGGCGAAAGATGAACATCTCATCGCCAGTGAAAGCTGATATAACTTTTTGTTCTGAACAGAGAAAGTCATTTCGATTTTGGCTAGTCTGCTATCGGGGAGTGGAAGTCTAGGAAGACAGAGAAGGGAGTACTATTGATATTGTTAATGGATAACATAATGAAAATAATTTTTCGTCTTTAATTCCGTGCCTCCATGCTTAATTGATGAATTAGATGTATGACTTTGTAAGGAAAAAGTCTTCTAGCTTCTCATCATCGGTCTTGATCATCTCATTATATTCTCTCTTCCTCCCTTTGGATGTTTTCATGTATTTGTAAAGTCCGTTTTTATTTCTGGTTTTCAGAACATTTGTGTTTCAGGAAGATCATTGATAGACTTCAGCAGTTATCGTGTAGTCATTAATAGAGGAGTTCGTGGAGAGGATTATGAAATCGAAGTGCATACTTTTCATTATACCGCCATCTGGATGTTCGAGTCTTGCAGAGATTCTCTTTCGGTGATTTTCAATGTTTTTCAACCGTGTACCTTTGCAAAAGGAGGAACTCGTCGGAAAGGCGGATTCCTCCTCTATCGGTCAGCCGAACGTAGATACCTACGACATTCCAGAACAGATTGAGTATTGTTCTGACGGAAGAAAGGAAAATACCTAAAGTGACAAATAAAGATAGGCGGAAACTACCAGAGTACAGCGGGTATCTCGATGGTTTGCAACCTTCGATATAAAAATGCGTCATAACGAACTAGCATGTAGAGTTTATGACGCAGAAAGAGTCTTCGTGACAAAATATGAAAAATGTAACACGCTTCTAGAGATTAGAACGCTGAAAATCCTGAAAATAAGGAAATTAACAAGCTTTTGGCTTCCTTAACAAGTTAAGGACAAAAACCTTTAACTGCACCTATTCCACCACTACAAACGATCTATGGAGACTTTTTAACAGGAATACATGTGCAAATTGCAAAATGTGTGTTTCAAACTTGCATCAGTCTCAAAAGTTTCGTCATATATGGCAAGTGCGCCACGGATTTGTTGCTTTCCGTTGTTTTTATGGTCACTTCTGAATTAAATCGGTGCGGGGCTGGGCGCATGCGCCAACGCTATTCTCTGTGCACGTCAGCGGAATCAGCGTACTCAAAGTAAGATTTACTTTCACTTTCTTGCCTTTACTTTGTAAGAAGAGAAAGTATTGTAATCGTGTGCCGGTAAACGGCGAATTTTCCACAGAAAAACTCTTATTGCCGGGTCCTGATAACGAAAAAGTAGATAAATCTTTTTCCTTTTAGTAGTAAATTACTTACTCTCGCACGTTGTGTAGCCAGAACCCGTATATGGCGGGTTTTGATACCGCACAATCGATTAACAGCGAAACGTATGTCTGTGGCCAACGCTACTGCCTAAACCGTTCAGAGTTTTTCTTCAAAATTGATATACCTCGATCGATTTAAATGAACTCGAGGCCGTCTGAGTTTGAAACTGATATTTTTATTTTTAGGTGTACTTTACATGAAGTCTGAAAAATAATTCCAAATTTTTCTCACAAATTTTGTCCTCGCATAGCGTTAAGGAAGACGCAGGTCTAAATTTGTTAAATACCCGAAGAATCGAAAATTGTTTAAGTTAATTTTTTCCACGTCTTCCTTTAACTACAGTATTGCAGTACTGTAGATTTTTTCCTGCATGAAATATGTTGTTGAAAGACATCTTGAAATAAGGTCATGTACAATTTTTTGAAAAAAAGAGTCGTTTTCGTGAAATTTTGCGTGAAATTTAGGCAATTTTTGAACATATTTTCTTCGATATGGTTCCCAATTTTTTGTTTAAATTTTCTCTTCTCATGTTTCAAAGAACGGTAACAAAACTGGCGCTAGTCCCATTTCCGGCGAACTCTGTGATTTGGAAAATGCCAAAAGATAACATGGCAAAATAACAAATTTGAAGAAAGAGATTTTTGTCTCAAACAAAATAAATTTCAAAAAATCAGATCTTTAAGAAAGGTCACGTACAAGTTTTTGAAATGAAGAGTAGATTTCACCAATCGGTGAAGCAGTGGTGAGGGCGGACCCGGGTGAGGGCGGACCCGGAGCTGTGCTGCGGCGACTGCGAGGGTGCTCTTGTTGTCGACAACGGGTTTGGTGTGTCTTATCAAAATCAAAGCGATTTTCAGTTACAATAATGCTCGTAAAAATTCCCTCATAAAGAACACGTTCCCTTCTGCATCCCCAAACAACAAAAATTCTAGATGTCTAGAAGTTTGAGTTATTAAGGTTCCGCTTATCGATATTCTTTCTACATTTTAACGACGCTCTTTCATTAGATACATTTATTCATTACACAATTTTGTAATTGCGGAAAATAGTTATTCATGAGCCAACTAACACATCTGTATTGAATGGAACAATGAAATCGTAACATTTTGATACTATTTTGTTTTGTCAGTGTTACTGCTTCCTTGAATTGATAAAACACGTGCAGAGGGTCATTATTAAGTCTTCCTAGTCGTGTGCTGTCTAGTGGCACTGTGATGTCACGGAACTTTAACTACACCAGTGAAGGTAACTCTTGGCAGTAAAGAGATAAGCTTGTAACTGTAAAGAAAGATAACAGAAGCTCTGAAGAGGATTGTATGATATGCCAATGCTACACGCATATCCAATCATAACAAAAATGAGTCAAACGTGAGAAATGTAATAATTTTTGCAACGTTCCGCTCATCTGCATTTCTGTTGTTCAACAATTTACTTTAGACACGCAATACCCCGTGTTGCGAGGCGTTGCACGCAATACTCAGCGTCACCAATAATACAACAAATATATTTATTATTATTATTATTATTATTATTATTATTATTATTATCATCATCATCATCATCATCACAATTTAACTTGTTTCCACTCGTGTATCTCGGTTACCATGAACAAGTGATACACGTTCCAACTGTCATAATCAGCACTGGATCAACCAACAATGTTCAGAAACTTCCTCACGATGTTACACGTGTCCAGTATGACAATCTTTTGCATTTGGATGTATAACCCCTTCTTCAGATGCAGTTCAGCTAGGGATTCATGTAGGAACTTAGGAATTTCACCAGTGGCGCCTAGAATTATTGGTACAATCGTCACCATTTCCACGTCGCTCCACATTTCCTTTATCTCATTATTATTATTATTATTATTATTATTATTATTATTATTATTATTATTATTATTGTTGTTGTTGTTGTTGTTATTATTATTACGTCCTGGAAATTAGTTCCCTCCTGGAAAATCGCTTCAGTGCATCAAATTCCAACATCAGGGAGCGGAAAAAAAAGAAAAGAAAAAAAGAAAAAAGAAAAAGAAATCGTCGCCCAAAGGTCGTAATTGAAGAAGTCTCCCCTGAGGTGAAGGTAGCAGACCCGGAATGGGCTCTTGACTGAGTGATGATCATATGCCACTCAGTGTCTCTGTGGAAACAAAGGCCGTGACCTACAACTGGCAGCGGTGATTGCTTGTTTCGGTTTCAATTTCGGTGACACTTGATATTCCGCGGCGTAAAACGCGTTGAGTTCTACGTAGGCGACAGGAACCACGCGACTACCACAGCCTGGCGATATCCGACGTGTGGCGCGGAAAAGCGTTCGGTTGCCTTAGCCGCTTGCGCCATCCCGCTAACGAAAGCATCTCGTACGTTAGTAGAAGACCGCGGATATTTAGGTATAAACCTATTTTTTTTCCTGGTTACCTTGTACTAAATTAAGTTTTATATATTATTGAACTAAGACCCGTCAATTTGTTAGCACCTAAAAGAGTCTATTTCAACATTAATGCGTATTTGTACCAATTTTACTTTTAAAAACCTAAAATGAGACTAATTTGCTTAATTTCCTTTGTCCGTGGCTTTTAACTTTTCTGTGTCGGCACAAGAGGCAAGGATGATATTACTTTTACGTTGCGTTAATCTGTAAAATAGCGAGAAATGAATACACAGGATAAGGATTTTGCGATAAGTCTCCATGCCACTTCCTGACTTCGTGGGAAAGCCTGCGTCAGCTTCTAAGATAGAGGGATTAAATTTCCGCGAAAGAAAAGTGATCTTGACAGATAAGAGACATTCATTTTCTCTTGAAAACTTGGAGAAAGTATTTGTAATTTATTGTGAAAGGCAAAATACGGTAAGAATAATTTTAACTAGAGGACAAACAATTAAATTTGTTCATAAGTAGTATTATCGCAAAACAGAGAATACAATTCTATATAATATTGTTTTGTTTTCTATCTTTGAGAAATGTATATAATAAATTGTCAAAATGTTTGTTTTTTGTAATTTCCTGTTTTATTCGTGCGTATTCAACCATTTAAAAAGCCTAATTGATGTGCTGAAAGAATCTATTTTAGGCACCTAAAACACGTATTTTAAAACCTAAAAACCGGCGATCTAATTATTAGGCAAGTAAAAGGGCCTTCGGAGAGTGGGACGGTTTTCCAACAGAGCAGATAGCAGAATCAATTATGGAGAGCACGAACTCTGGAGAAGGACCGAGAGAAATTACTAATGTAAAAAGTACGAAGCAAACAGTTGAATATTGTTAATTCTTTAGGAGCAAATAAAGATATTGAAATGTTCAATTCGTGCTGTTAATGTATTTTGCTGTGTCTGTATATTTATTAAATCAATCGTTATGGTGAAATTGTTTTTAAGTTTGACATCATCGGATATAGTGAACCAAAATTGTTAGACCCGTGAAGTTCACTATAACAGGAGTCGACAGTATTATTATTATTATTATTATTATTATTATTATTATTATTATTATTATTATTATTATTATTATTATTAATATTATTATTATTAATATTATTATTATTATTAATATTATTATTATTATTATTAATATCATCATCATCATCATCAT
This sequence comes from Teleogryllus oceanicus, assembly GCA_964035755.1. Taxonomy (NCBI): domain Eukaryota; kingdom Metazoa; phylum Arthropoda; class Insecta; order Orthoptera; family Gryllidae; genus Teleogryllus; species Teleogryllus oceanicus. The sequence continues at coordinate 67,639,036 of CAXIVR010000003.1, read as the reverse complement.
TAAAACCTTGGTTCTTAAAAGGTCCGGGTAGCTGCTGTAGGCTCACCCGGTTGGCAAGGGACTTGCAGACAAATAATACGATGACGATTTTCATACTGCACGCGACGCGACGCGACGCGACGCGACGCGACGCGACGCGACGCGACGCGACGCGACGCGACGCGACGTGACGGGCGTCTTCGCAACGCCCGGGGCGACGCTGCTCCTTTGCGCTCCCTGAAGCGTTTCGTTTGCATTTGTCAAATGCGCGAGCGTTGGCGTTGGAGTGTGTGTATGTGTGTGTGGGGGGGAGGGAGGGGCTGCTCGGTGCTGCGCCAAGTGGGCTGTGGTGTTTGCACCTGCCGCCGTGGCCGGGGTCGTTGTTTTCGCCGGAAAGACGTCACGGCGCCGCCCGCGCCGCCAGCCGGAACCGCCTCTCCCCGCCCCACCCGCTCCCGTAACCCCACCCCACCCCGCCCTGCCCTCCCCCCAACCCGCTCCGCTCGGTCATGGTAAACAGCCGCGGAGGCGGCGAGTGACGCAGCGCTGCACCGAGGCCTTGTGCGAGGCGAGGCGCCGCAGCCAGGCTCCATCGCTCCACGGTGCGAATTGGTGATGCGACATCGTGATAACAACACCTCGGTGTTACCAAACATCCATGCTCAAAATTAAAACATCCGTGCTAATCTACCGAAAATCATCGGCGATTTTAAACAATGATGTTTTAAAGCTGGTTTGATAACCTCGTGCGCAACAAAATTTAATTTGAGAGTCGACATCTTTGTTAATTTAAAAGAAAAATGTAACTAACAATAGAGCAACAAAATAATAATGGAAAAGCCGAGCCTGTCAGCCCAAAGGGCGAGTCCTCATCTCTCCGAAGAAGAAGAAGAAGAAGAAGAAGAAGAAGAAGAAGAAGAAGAAGAAGAAGAAGAAGAAGGGTACGTGGAAAAACGCGGTGGAGGGAGGGGGGAGAGTTTTCCACAAAAACATGGATGTTTTGAGAACATCGTCTTCGAACAGCGATGGCGGTCCCCAGTGCGAACAGAGATGGCGGTGAGGTACATTCCTTTTGGGCAGCGCGGCACAACCACGATACGTCTATTACCTGCGCACATTTTTTGAGCTTGTTGGAAGAGGAGTGGGGAGTTTGGTTATTTTCACTAAAGGAATTTTATATCAAATTTGTAGTTGAGTTTTTCGATGCAAAATAGTGTCTAATGCACGGGAGCAAACATTTCTGGTTATCAAATTTTGTCTCCAACGCTCATTGTTATCATTTATTTCAACTGATGATGGCAAAGGAGTGGGGGTAGGTATTCCCGGGTTCATGAAAACGCGCGCGTACAATATGAGGGAGGGAGTACATGTGTAGTGAACTGCTAAGTCGATTCTAAACAATGTTAGTAGAAAATTTATTTTTCTTTGTTGACTTATTGAGATTTTGGGAAATGGAAAGAAAAAATCAATAATTGTCAAAAGCATTTTTAACTCGTGTGTTAATAGTGAATAGTGATGGCATTGGACCACAATTTGTGTACCTCCTTATCTCATTATTCTCCGAACAAAATATAAGTAGATTTGGCAGGTGATCAACAGGAGAGGATATTCCATTTAAACATTTAAATCGTAAAGAAGCTGCCGATTGGATAACCTCACTTCGACTGATCGCTGTCAAATCGCGCTCTCTGGTAATAGAAGAATAGTCATGGAGAAAAAGTACTGAACGACACGTAACTATATTTTGAGGGTTTCGATTTTTCGAAAAGTGCAAATGTATTTTTCTGTGGTAACTTTCCTGCAGTTTTCCTTTTTGGGCGATGTTATTGTTAGAGTTAAGCTATTACCTATTTATCTTCATATTATGATTCACTTCATATGATGAACCTTTATAGAAAAGTAATAAAAACCAAATTTGTGAGTGTGTCATTTGATATGAATTAAGAAATAATCAATCCACAACAATTCAGTCATTTCTTAATTCATGCCGATCTCTGCTACCACCACTAAAAATATCATCTGTTTCTGAGTCGGTAGTACCTGCGTCACTGTTTTTGGGTGTTGGTAGTCGTCTTTCATCTAAACTCCTCGCTGTTCTTCACAATGCCCGTCGTCATTCGCACTGGCGGATCAAGGGGGAGGGGGCCATGCCCCCTCCAAAAAAATTCCTAGAGTTTTCTCTTATCTTCCTTTATTTGGCAAACTTAATTTAAATATTCATTTATGCTCCAATTATATAATTGTTTACACAATAATATTGTAAAAATTCTGATTGTTCATGAGCTTTAGCTGATTTTGTAAGGGGACATAAATTACAAAATACAGCAGAAACCCAAGCGTTGTACTGGCGTATTTTATTGGCATTGCTTTTTATTTCCAAAAGAGCTTTGATGTTTCCTAGCTCAGAGTTACTTGTAAACCTCATAATTAGATACCATGAAGTGTCTGATGTAAACTTTTTTTTGTTGGTAAATTTAGCGGTCGAATTTAATGACGAAGCTGAATGGGCCAGTCTACACCGTCGAAAGCTTTTCTTCGAATTTATGTGCACCTAATATTTTTTTTTGTATCATTCGAATTACGATATATTCTTGAAGTTTTCCCACCAATCTTGGCAATTAATAGAACCCTGATAACACAACTGAAACATAGTAAAACGCCTAAAAATCAGGGCGCACTCAAAAACAACGTGCCATGTTAGTCACGAGGCGATACTGTGGTTCGAATGGCGCGTTTCGCTAGGCATGACCGGAAACCTCGAAACGGCGGCGATTTTCAGAAAGGAGAGATGCGTAGAAACGCTGTATCTACATATCGCTGTTTCCTCGTAGGTTTAAATGACGTGTTCAAGTTTCAATTCTTGCGCATTTCAAACATTACATTTAATAAATGCTTGTAAAATACCAGTGCTACTCGTTCAATTCAGTTGTTATAAATTCAAAAACATCTTGCTACGCATTTCAATATTTGACTTTCAAGAAAGCCAGGAAGCCCAGCCGAAAATTGAGGAAGGAGTGATAAATATTTAAACATTTCCTACGTGAGAATATTCGCTTTGTATTAACTTCATTGACACATACGGATACGTTTTGTTACATTCGCATAATTTCCCATTGACGTCCCCGCTTCACTGAAAGTAAAATGAGGCGCGCGCAAATGCATACGTAATCCGAAACCGCTCGCAAAGGTGAGAGAGTACGTTACGCGAGGAGTGCGGTCGGGTGATGTGTTTCCCTGCCGCCGCCACCGCCGCCGCCGCCGCCGCCGCCGCCGCCACCACCGCGTCCGCCTCCGCCTCCGCTTCCGTTGGTTTGCGGTCGCGGGCCCCGCGCGCCTCTGCCGGGAAGTGGGTGGCAGGAATTCCTTTCGCCGGAAGGTTGGGCGGAGCGCGCGAGCTAGGTGGTAAGCCCTTTGGCGTTGAGATTGAACGTGTGAAGGAGGTTGAAGTGCGATATTTTCCCCAATAATACGTTGGATTGATTTATATGTTTCTGTCAATGCTTTTACATTTTTGCAAAGCCACGTTTATAGTTATGTCTCCATGTTACAAAGAGTTGGAAAGTTACGCTTCGTGGCTTCACAATAATATGTGATTATTTTCTAAGATAATATGCGGTATGGTGGTTTTCCGTTGCCTTTCCTGACGCTCACGTCGCAAACACACTACGTAGAGCTAACACCAGCAAGGTGTTTCTCCTCGGGAAACTTAAGCAGTATGTGCACAGTGAGGAATGATAGGTTGACGTTATTCTGTTAGCGGCGTGGGTAGTAGTTCGCAATTCCCTCAAAAAGGTGGGGCAAGCCGCTGCCCTGCCCAATTCGCCCTGCCGCCTAAATTTGCCCCTCCCGCTCTCTGCCTAGGCGACCCTAGTCGTAGCCCTCTGCCCGCCCGGGGTGCTAAAGAAGCCCAGGACAACAGAATCCTCCACTGGAGATACACGCATATCGCATTATGACTAACAACGGACTATCATCGTCGAGCTGAAAGTATCGGCGACGAGCTGAAAGTATCGGCGACGAGCTGAAAGTATCGGCGACGAGCTGAAAGTATCGGCGACGAGCTGAAAGTATCGGCGACGAGCTGAAAGTATCGGCGACGTGAAAGTATCACGAGCTGAAAGTATCGGCGACGAGCTGAAAGTATCGGCGACGAGCTGAAAGTATCGGCGACGAGCTGAAAGTATCGGCGACGAGCTGAAAGTATCGGCGACGAGCTGAAAGTATCGGCGACGAGCTGAAAGTATCGGCGACGAGCTGAAAGTATCGGCGACGAGCTGAAAGTATTGCCGACGAGTTTAGGGTTAGGTTATCTAAAAAAAGATCGTACAAACGTTTTCTCATAGGCATTAGTTAAAACTCCACATTTCGACCTCCCAGAGCTATAACTCTGTAACCTTAGAAAGTCCTGTTGAAAAAGAATTCCAATCAACTTTAAAGAGAATAAAATTTCTTATATTTATATAAAACAGTTCTTTCGAAGCCAGTCAGCTACAGCTTTTCAACAAAAAAAAATCACCATTTTTCATTTCTCCAATATGTCTGCAAAATACATAGGTTTATGATTTTATAATACATTTAATAGACAATACATATAATACTTATTATTTATTTGACCGAAAATGCAAACATTGTCTTACAAATGTACCCATGGCCGAAAATATTAAAATATAAATCTATTGGTGATACTACAGAACACAATATCTCGCATATCTAATTTTTGTAATTTTCGAACATTCAGAGAGTTCAACGAAAACGAGACCCATATCATTCTTTAAGGTGTCTCTTGTTCGGTCTATGGAAAGAGATTGAAGAAAAAAATCGTAGCGGTTCAGAAATTTTTGAAAATATGAAGGCCTCATGTAAAGGCGGCAACATATTCGGCATTCGCCGAGCAGCGAGCTACTGTTCGCCCAATCCCGAACAGCTGATGTGTTCGTCGAATGTACGCTCCTTTTGATGTGTCCAAAAGACCGACACGCGGTGGGGAGGGCTAGTACAGAACGTTCGTTACTCGGCAAACAGCAAGCAACTCATCCACACTACTCGGGATTCGGCCAGTGGTTGCTCGCTGCCGAATAACGAATGTGTAGAGCCGTCTTAAAGTTTCCTCAATAATCAAAATATCCGTTTCAAACTCGCAGGACCTCGAGTTCGTTCGGATCCATTGGGGCGTCAATTTTGGAGGAAATCGGCTGAACGGAGGCCCCTCTGGAGGGGATGGCGTCACCCGCCACCGCCGCCACCACCACCTCTGCCGCCTCCTCCGGAAGTGGCAATTAGTTCCGAGCGGGTGGACGGGCAGAGAGGACGCGGGCATTTGCAGGGAAGCGAAGAGAGGAGAGGAGAGGAGCGGCGGTGACAGATTTGGTGACCTTCATGGGAAGTGCATTGCAGATGGCTGCGCTTGTTACTCGCTCCGTCCGCCTTGCCGGAGGCACCGCCCCAGGCCGCTTTGGAGGGGCACAGTGTTGTGGTTATGATGTTACTCTGTAAATGCTGAGAATTAACTATCGACGTCATTACACAGAACAACAAGCTTGTGCACAAGTACGTTTATTGCCATCTCAACACGGTTACTGCCAAGCAAATGCTCAATTTCACGAACAGAAGACAAGCAAGATGCATATTCATGTCGTACAATAAACTTGGATATAACATTAGGGTATCAGTGAAGGTAACGAAATAAGAAATACAATTCCTCAAGCTTCTAAGAACAAATTTATACGGAAATTACAGAAACAGGGCGACTTATAGAGAACAAGTCGTCAAATACTCGTAATGCCTACCATCTTCTGATTTGTTAGCATATCTTACCGACTTTAATCTCATGTCTCACCTTTAGAAATTACCAATACTTATTAAACGCAGCTGAGTCATCTCCACTAGTTTAAGTTTAAAAATGATAATTAATTTAGAGATTCCGAAGTGAATCAGTTAGAAGCTGTAAAATTATCTTGCGTTTAGTTTCATTTTGATATTCTTATATTATACAATAATGGCCATAAATTACTTTGTGGCTACAAATTTATTGGTATTTATGCCATATAACTGAAATAGTTTTCTGAGTGCAGTATTGCTCCCCTTAAGAGATTTGTGCTGTATGTGGTGGTAGTGTATATGGACTTGTATTTAATCATAGGTTCAGTTGACGTAAATCAGCTGTTACGGTGTCTTCCAATCGGGAGATTGAACGTCATTACGGTGACGTCACTAGTGACATGTAAGCTCCCGACTGGATGACCCCGTAACAGCTGATGATCTGTCAAATGAAGCTCTAAATAAATCGAAGTATACAGGGAGCGGCGTCCCTGGCAGTGTAGGCGCACTTCCTCACGGCCGGCGCCGCGCGGCGGTTCATTTGGGTGAGAGGTGGGTGAGGGAAAATCGCGCATATTGTGTGCGGTGTTGTCGCGGCATTCGGCCGAAAGTGTTCAAAGCAGATCCCGATCCGAGCAGACTTCCTACGAAGTGGTTCCGGAAGGGGCCACAAACTCGCTGATAACAATGAACAAACCATCTCATTCGCTGGTGAATGAGGAATGCGCCCAACACATGCATGTCAAGGTCGTGGGCAAAGTAACTAGCTTTCCAGAGTTCGCGGGCATTGCGCCCAAAGCAACTGGCGCGTGGTTTGAACGTAAGGGTCGTACAAAATTCTCCGGGATTGTGCAATCACTGGATACACGTGACCCTTGGCAGTCTCTTGCAGAAGTAGTTACTGTCTGAAAAGCGATATTAAATCACATTTCTTGTACTAACGCAAAGACATGATACATTAAATGAAATACATCAGTCAGATTTCGAATTGTCAGTGGGAAGAAAAATTAAACATTTTGAATCTAAAAGATCCTGGCTTCTTAATCCGTTTACTTAAGAATGCAATAACTGGGTTAACCTATGTTCACGGTAGGAGGTTAAAAAGACAAAGATTATTTTCTGTTAAAAGAGTGTCCGCCCGCAAGAGATACTTGTTATTGTTTTCATATGATTGGCATATATAATAAATAATGATTTAATTAAATATAACACAAAATGAAAACAAGCAAGGGTCGGCCTTTCAAACATATTCTTGCCCCATTGGCTAAAATGTTTGTACAAGGCAGAATTTGAAAAGAAAATAGACCGGAAATATTGCAAGAAGGAGAAAAGTACGTAAATAAAATTTAAATCTCGATTATTTAATAGAAAACGTCAGGCAAACATATTTTCGTATCAAGACACCATTCTTGGTTATACCCGAGTACGTTCTGCGCTTACATTCTCCGCTTCAGTGTGAACACCTGTTTCTGGATTTGGTGGGGAAATGAGAGCGGTGAGAGGGGGAAGTTGCCCGTGCTCGCAGGACCACTGTGCTTCCCAAGCGGGCAAGTTATTCGTGCGGGCGGTGTGACATGCTGGCGTATCAGGAAATAGTTGTGTGTGGCAGTCGGGTTGTTGAGGCTTCTCTTGGGAGCCTTGTGGAGCGCCTGCTCCAACTCCCCCCCCCCCCGGAACTGAGCGCTGGCACAACTGCCCTTTCGATTCAGCGCCTTTCGTCTGTCGGATGCTGTGCGTATTAGAGATGCGACATCGATAGCGATGTTTTCCAGCTATCGATGTTTTTGTAGAAAAAACGATGTTTTAAACATGGATGAATTTTCGGCGATGTTTTTCAACTATCGATGTTTTTGTAGAAAAATCGATGTTTGAAACTTGTTGTATTTCCGGCGATGTTATTTAACATGATGTTTTGTGATCGATGTTTTATTTCGGAAAGAAAATTTCCCATGATCGGAATACGATAAAGGTTAAATATTAGATAATAACTGATGGTAACACTTAGTTCATGTGATGGAACCAAAGAAATACTGTTTACACTACCTTTATCGACCAATCTCTCACCAGAGATGATCTCCATGCCCTTGTATTTCCTTTTTCTTCATATTCATTTTGCATGTTGAGATGTGGTCAACAAATGGGCTCTGGGTGTATGGTCTGCCCCTTTCTTCTCGTACCCTTATTCGACGAATTGATAAACATCGTTGTTTGCTAACATCGATGTTTTGTAATCGGTGTCGCATCACTAGTCCGCGTTGCAATAGCGAGTCCAATCCGGACTGGGATCTCCTGGGCATCCTAATCGCGTGGCGAACTCGCAGCTATGCGGAAGGGGACGCGCCTCGCCGCAGGCCCTTTGCCTTCCTCTCCCCCTCCGCCCTCGCGCTCGCCGCTCGCCCTTCCGCCCCGCGCCGTCGCTCCTGAAATAGCAACGCCTATTAATCATGGCGGGGCGGAGGCGCGCGCCCCATCGCGGCCTCATTAACGCGCGCGGTTTCCCCTTTCCCCCCCCCCCCCCCCCCCCCCCTACGCCATGCACCGGCCGGGAGGGGCATCGGATATGCCCCGCCCCCTTCCCAGGACGGCCCCTCGGGGCAAGGTTGCCATCGGCGCAGCTTTTCTTTCCAGATGAAGCCATGGGACTCTAATTAAATCCCTCAATGCCGCGGTCCTTAATCTCTGCAGCGGTCGCCGACCTCGTGGCTGTTTGTTGCCTCCAAGAAGCGGTCATAAATGCTGCCAGGGCAGTGGATGGAAGCCTTTCGTCGAAGGGCTGTGAATGACCTTCCTGAACTGACGACCAATTCTTGTTAGTCTCAAAAGACCTTATTCTCCAAACGAGTGGGCGCTGTGAGTGACCGCTCTTTCCTAGAATGGAGGTCGGCCACTTTCTTAAGCGTCCCTAATTTGGCCTCTCGTAGAAAGTGCTTTAGGAAATTATACATTTTTTTAACTTTATAGAACTCGCAAATAGAATGCTAATGTCAGACTTTTAATTCAAAATTGTGGCTCTCTTGCGCGTTTGTCGAATTTATTTCTGAATTTCTTTGAGAGTTCCAGCATCTTTGTAGAGATGTTTTTCTGAATAGATGGACACTTTGTTATCTAGAAATATTGAAGTATGCCCTTCTCGCATCAAACTTGTTCAATCCTCCTTCATTTTAGCGACTGACAATCTCAATCAGGTGTATCTGGCAGGGGTCGAAGAAGAGAGAACTGTACCTGATAGCTCTTTCGATCTCACCGAAGGATTGTTTGACTAATTGATTATTTCAGTGCGCGTATTATGTAAGAGTCATAAGTCCCGTAAGTGACGTCCATCCTTTTTGTCACGGAAAGTGGCGGTGATCTTCCCCTGCTGGATAACTAGATCCGGCGCGGACCTTCATGTCGGCTTGCTGGCTTTTCCTCAATCAGGTACCTCCCACCAGCTGAGTCAAGCTCTAACGCTTCCGACTGATGTCCCTGCATGTGTGGTAGTGTAGGGCATGTAAGAGCAAATGTCTGGAAAGAGTGAGGAGAGAACAAGAAAGACGAATGAATGGTCCCGCGCGGACCGTGGCCCGTTTGTCAGGGGACTGCTCCGGCATTCGCCTGGTATTGATCGGAGAACCCACGGGAAACTACCGATCAGAGCAGCCGGCCGCTAGAATTCTCCTCCAGGCAGCGACTGAATTCGACCTAGGTATATACGTTATGTCGTAAATCGTGCCACTGTCGGGAATGGAAATCTAGGACCTCCCCGTCAGCTTGATTGATTGATTTTTTTCCTGTTTCCGGGCGCGTCAACTGCTTCGGTCATTAGTCCCGTTAGTGTAGTGCATGTTTTTCTCGGAAGATGGCGGTGATCTTCCCCGCTGGATGGCGAGATCCGGCGCCGACCTACCGTTGGCTAGTGGGGTTTCCCCCTAATCAGGACTCTCCCACCAGCGGGGCACCGCCCCATCCGGGACAAGTTCTAAACTCCCGACCGGTCTCCCGGAATATGTGGTAGTGTAGTGCATGTTAGTGTAAGTGTGTGTGTGTAAAGGGAGAGGATAGGACAAGGAAGAGGAAGGACAGATCGCGCGCGGTCCGTGGCCCGTTTTGGTAGGGTACACCCCGTCAGAGCTCACTGAAGGAGTACGGCGGCGATATCTGCATTTCCGCGCACACTTGACTGTGGAAGGTAGGAGAGGAGAATTCGCTAAGGGTTTTGGTCTCAGTAGATCGGGAGTGAAAGTGTGGATATGGAGCGGGTGTTCGCTCAGAGACCAAAGAGGAAAATGGTCACTGTTCCAGACTGCAAGCTGTGAATCTTTCTGCAGCTCGTCAGCACCAACGTAAGCAAACACGCTATGCACGTGGTGGATTTCTGCAAATAAACTTCGTTCTCTGCAACGCTTCTCCAAAGAGACGCCAAAGTCAAGGCGTTGCCGCTATTGAGACACAAAGCATCGTCATTGTTTATTGTCTGCTCATACAAATTACTCTGCAAAGTTTAAATATCTTATGAAAATGACTAAATTACTTCTTCTAGCACTTTATGTAGTTAATTTAAAAAGATCAGGTACATTTTTTGAAAAAAATAGTGGTTCTGCGTTATTTTGTAAATCTTTGAACTTGGCAAATTCGAATTTTCTGCCATTGCTTTGCGAACGTCTGTCATGGGTTCTCGGCTTGCAATACACATTGCAACGCCGCGCAACGGCAGTGTGAAAATCTGAGAATTCCTTCTCGATGTTGGGTGATATTTATCGGTGTATGAAACGAAATTTTAATTGTCGAATTTTTGTTGATAATATTAGCTTTAAAACAATTAATTTGCGTACTAAAATCCTACGATTTGTAATGAGTTTTACAAGAGATGTGTTAGATGTGGTAATATGGCAGAAATTGCGTTATTATAATATTACGTAACCGTTACTAAGGCGAGAAAATGATGTCCTAAGTCACACATTCGACGTAATACAAGGCTTCTGTTTAAAAAAAGTGTATTGGGAGGGAAATAAAATGTCGATTTTTGTCACTGCAGTCCCTCTGACCGGATGGTCCCAGGTTCGAGTCCTGACTGTGGCAGGATTTTCGACACCAACTTGTCTGCTAGGTAGAATTCAGTCGCCGTCTGGAGGAGAATTCTAGCTGAGGGCTGCTCTGATCGGTTGTTTTCCGTGGTTTCTCCGATCAACACCAGGCGAATGCCGGAGCAGTACCCTAACAAACGGGCCACGTACCGCGCGTGATATTTCCTACCACTTCTTGTCCTGCTCTCACTCCTTACACACTCACACTAATATGCGCTACACCACCACACATGCAGGGAGACATGCTGGGAGCTTAGAGATTGTCCCGGTCGGGGCAAGCCTCGCTGGTGGGAGATACCTGTAAGGGGAAAACCCCGCTAGCAGACCGTAGATCGGCACCGGATCTCGCCATCCAGCGGGACAAGACCACCGTCACCTTCCAAGGAAAAAAAAACAGTACTACACATTCAGGACTAATGACCGTAGTAGTTAACACGACCGGGATCATTAACAATCAATCAATCGATTTTTGTGTACGTATTCGTACTTGTTGAACGCCCCCTACGGCCTGTAGGTGGGTATACGGCAGCTTCCTGACCTGGGTTGGGCGCCACGAAGCAGAGCGGTTTTCCTTCTCAAGAGATGTGTAATAAAGTCGAAGTATGGCATCGATATGCATTTCTGAAACATATATTTGAAATTCTTGAGAGGGTCGTCTTGTGCAAGTGCAGCGCGGCCGTTTGTCGCGCGTCAGCGCCGCACCGCGCTGTGCTGTTGTTTCCGCCTGCAGAGGCGACGGCGCCGCCGCCGCCGCGAGTCTTCTTGGGAGGCTTCCCGCGATCGCCACGCTCTCTATTTGGCCAGCCACTCACATCGAACCTTTTAAGATTGGCGGGACCGCACACGGAGATAAGACGAGTGGTATTTCCTCCATGTGGAACAAACATTTGTGAAAATAAGAAACGTATCATTCTTAATTTGTGTGGTATGAATGGTTTCTTGCTTAACAATGGAGACAAGATAACCTGATCTGTTCGAAACAATAAAACTTTTAAAAAAATCTTATTCGACAAATCTATCTTTTGAGGTTCATCATGTAGTTTATTCAAGACCTTTTAGGATGCGCCTGTGCTTAAGTCGTGATTGGTTTGAGTCTGTCATTATAGTTCTAGATAGGAATGCAGTGGGGGTGAGTTGATAGTTCCAGATAGGAAGACGATAGGGTGAATTGGTAGTTCTAGATGGGAAAGTAATGGGGTGTGTATGGGTAGTTATAGATAGGAAGGTAACATGGGAGGATTGGTAATTCTAGATAGAAAGGTAGGGGGATTGGTATTTCTGGTTTAAAATATGTTCTTGCGCGCGCGTGTGTGTATGTGTTATTTGGTTTTAAGGGGTTTTGATGGGAAGGGGTTTTGGTATTTCAGATTAGAAGGCGGTGGGAGGTGAATGGGTTGTTCCAGTTTTGGAGGTAGTGGATTTCTGTTGTAATTTCTACCCTAGTTGAACATTGTAGAGCAGACTAAATTAGATAAAATGTAAGAAGTATTGAAGATCAGAGAAATACCATATCGAATTTCATAGAAGAATTAATATCTGTTTCATGAGAACTGGATTCAAAAGGATATGCGTTTTCGTTTGTTTTTTTGGAAATTTTTGTTTTATCATTGGAACGTTCTTAAAGCGATACGATGCATAAGGTGCACATTTCTTTCCTTTTAAGATGAATTATTATCAGAAAAAAATATTATAAATTTTTCTTTGAATTGAAAAACCGCAATATCATTCACAAGAAAAATTATAGGAAAGCTTCTGTGTAGCTACTGCAAAATGGAGAACAGGATATATGTGGACAGAGATCGGTTTTACCGAGTAGGCAAGGATAGGTGTTTCACCAACGCTATTGACCTTTCACAGTAAAATTTCTTTCTGTTGTAGCCGCTTTTTTTTCGCAAGATAAGTCTTGTTTAAATAGGTTCCAATGGTGTATGCACAAGACGTGTATATATCCTCCTGCTTCCCAAAGATGGTGAGAACGCTATCACCGCCCGCCAGGCCGGACCGGTAGCAGTAGCTCAGTGCATCAACTGATGTCACTGCAGCGCCTCTGACCGGGAGGTCCTAGGTTACACTCCCCACTGCGGCAGGATTTTCGACACTAGCTTTTCAGCTAGGTCGGGAGACCGGTCGGGAGCTTAGAGCTTGTCCCGGCTGGGGCGGTGCCCCGCTGGTGGGAGAGTTCTGGTTAGGGGGAAACCCCACTAGTCGACGGTAGGTCGGTGCCGGATCTCGCCATCAAGCGGGGAGGATCACCGCCATCTCTCGAGAAAAACATGCACTACACTAACGGGAGTAATGACCGAAGCAGATGACGTGCCCGGAAACACCATAAAATCAATCAGTCAACCCGCGAGGCCGATCCGGCTCCGGGCTCTTGAGCATCCACTCAGTAACCCCGCTGACGTCACAATATGCGACTAGTGGCCTCGCGTGGGAGGACAATCCGAAACCGTTGCATTCCTGGTCTCAGGGCACGGGACGCAGTAGAACAGCGTCGCGCGATATTTATTGTTGTTATTACTTCTAGTAACAGTGAACAGTTTCTGAACAGAGAAGAATTGGACTTAAAGAAAGTTGTGGGATGTATTAGTTTAGTGTATTTTTTTTTACAATTTGGTTTTCAGAGATAATAAAAAAGGTTGGGGGAAACAGTTGTACTAGATTTCAAATTTCTTGGAGATTCTCTTTTCATATTTTGTGATGAACTTGTTTCATTTTGTGAGAGACTTGAATTTTAAAATCTGTGTAGGGGGTTTGTTCACCTTCAGACGTTAAAGCACTATCAATCTACTGCGCATGCGCAGTTTGTTTCGCATCTGCGTATGTGTAGAAGAACGATAGTGCTGTCCACTATGGCGTGCACAAACTCCTTAATGACCTATTCTAAAATTGTCGTCACGAAACGGTGGATATGAAATCTTGGGTCCACACTGATTTGAACTATACGATGTAAAAACACAACTCTGTTTTCTTTACATGTTTTGACCCCGATGCAGTTCTTCGAATTCCTTCGTCGAAAGTTATCGCTTCGTTCCCAGCCTGATTCTCTTTCTTCGTTGATTGTCACTAGCTCATGACATGATTTCACGCGTACGCTGGCGGAAATACCTAGATCTTGGTATTGGAAGATACCATTTTTATTTACTTCATATCGATGATTTAATCGATTATTGAAAACGATTATCGATTTTTTAAAAAAATGTTTGCATCTGCACCTTGACGCAACGCGTCTCCAAGCCCCTTAAGGGGCGTTGAGCGCTTTGCACTGGGGAGTAATCCTTCATTAATGTGCTTTATTTCTGGAGTAATTCTCCGTTACAGTAATCTCAAGTCAAGTCTCGCACGTCGCAGTGAGCTTTTTATCCCTTCGGCCAGGGGCTCGACGACGTTAGATCCCGGGGTTCCTGGCCGGTCACCCAACTAAGAACCCGCGAGTCTCGAATTCGCTTAACCTTCGTGACTTCACGGAGCGTAGTAAACGAATTCGGCTAGCGCCGCCGGCTTTATATATTCAAATATCTTCTATATTCATTCTATATTCATTATTCTATTCATCTTTTATATTCTATATTCATTCAATATCTTCTATATTCATCTATCTATATTTTATATTCAAATCGAAGAAAATATTTCATAATCATACGTTGTGATTGTAAGGCTTGCACGATCGCATTGCTAGCGAGTTGCAAAACCCTCGTTATTGCCTCATTCACACTGTTAAGAAAGTATACTCCGAAGAGATGAGATGAGATTTGTAACGAGATGAGTCGACAGAGATTAATCGATCGATTAATGAGAAATGTGATTATTGAACTAAAATAATTATGAATATCCAAGTGTTAAACCACCGAAGCAGTGGTTCCTCGTATGTCTTGTACGCGTTGAATAGGCAAATGGGTATTCATAATATTTTAAATGATTTCTATTAGTCAATATTACACTAAGTACTTGAACAGTTTAATTTATAGTATAAGGCTGAATTTACGCTTGAATCGCGAGTGCCCAACAGCACACACTATTCGTTAGACTTTGACGAATGCAGTGAAAAGACTTGGTTTTATCAATGAGCAAAACCGGGATCATGAAAGCGTCCGAAGTTTTGAAGGTAATCTGTACATAAAGAATTCTGTACACGCTTTTAGGTACAAGTGGTAAGAGTGCGATTTGATACATCATTTGTTAGCAACGTAAGGAATTATTTTACATAGATATAATTCAGTAATATAAAATATCCTATTTTTATGTAACTATACAAGACGAGGGAGTGCCCTTTAATCCGACTGCGTTAACGCAGAGAAAGGAAAGGTGGTTGTCTGTGGGAATTGTATATTTGTTCGTATCCACCCAGTGCTCAAGATACGGTACAGTTTATAATCAGGTTAAATCAAACTTACTCTATATTCTCCCGGGAGTAGCATAGGATAGGATCCGTTCTGAAGGCGACATCTTTCGTCTCTCGAACGTCGCTCATAGTAAAACTAGAAAGCCGTGCCAGTACACAGAGTTGAAAAAATATTCTTCCCGATCCTTGTTATGTGGTTTGTTGTGTGTTGAGCACAGCGTGTGCTGTGCGTGTCGGAGGTGGCCCGAGCGGGCGCTGGTAGACGAGTCGCCTCTCCCGAGGGGGCGGGGCAGGGGGCGGGGCTGGGGCGGGGGGAGGGCTGTATTTTTAGCCGCCGCGCGCTGCGGCCCAGGCTGCCTTGCGACATGACCGGGAGAGCCGGCCCAGACGGCGATTAGAGCAGGTACAGGGCGCCCTTCCCTTCATCTCCCCTCCCATTTGTATCGGGTGATGATTCGGAGACTACGGCGTGGACGCCCTGCTGTTGCCAGCCACGGGGGTTTGCGTTCAGGAATCAAGGCGAGGACGAAGGAACATTTGCAATACACTGTCAGAGTAAGCAATTAAAGGCAGAAACTTACACACAGTCTAGTAGTCGCTTTCTGATCATTTGCCAAGGTGGATGGTCCATAGTGTCTTAACACATTTTGTAGCAGAACAAGATGTAAATAATTCTTGTACTGGAAAGCAGCGGCGGCTACGACTTCGGCGCGCGTATATGTATTATATATGTATGTGTGTGCGTATATGTATTGTGTGTGTATGTGTGTGTGTGTCAAAAGAAATAGGCTTTTAAAGGGTACTAAACGTATGTTGATACTTTTGTGAAAGTTGTGGAGTTCCTAAGGCACTGTAAAAGCAAATAGTCAAATTCACGTATCAGTTCCCCCAACAAAGCGATTTGAATTTTATTTGTGATTATGCTTGTATGGTTTGATATTCGCTCGATTGTATTAATATCAATACCTAGCAGATTGGAACGTATAGAAGAGGGCATCTGTGGAACTTTAGCGAGGACCAAATGTGAAGGGGAAATATGGACGTTCCGTGTCCTTGGCTGGACACGTCCCTTATTGTCCGATTTAAATGTCCTCTATCCTCAAGGCCACGAGCTAGAAGGAGAGACGGGACACTGTCTTCCAATCGAGAGCTTCGATACGACGTTTTTGAATTGAAGCTCTCGATTGGATGTTTTTCCTTCTTCCAGTGACCTTGATACAGAGGAGATACTACCTTTAAATCGGACCTTATCTCTCCTGAACTTACAGGGCCTCCGATCGCCGGTGGGAAACTGTATGCTTTTGTTTGTTAAGTGACCCCTCCGACACTCGCAGCGAACAAACTCTCTGCAAGTTGTATACTCCACGCCAGACATGTCAAGGTCGCGGGCAAGGTCACGGGCTTACTAGAGCACGCGGGCACTGCATCCAGAGAAATTGGCACGAGATTTAAAAGTAAGGGTTGCACAAATTCCTCCGGAGTGGCGGTACGTCACTGGATACCTGGGCCATGACAGTCTTCGGGAGAAGTTACTTGCCAGTTATTGTCACAAATTTAGCAATATTTATTCCCATTTTCTCTTTAAGCCAAAATATGATCCATTAAAATGCAATTATACACCAGTCCGACTTCAAATTCTCAATTGAAATTAAAATTAAAAAGTTTCAATCAAAAGTATCTTGATTTTGTGATTGTGATTACTTAAGAGTGATATAGAAGCATGAAATTTCGTCGAGGTTTCATTCTCGGACATGCCACGTTCAGGTTAGGAGGTTCAACAGACAAATATTCCTTTCTGTTAAAAGCGATGTCCGTCGTTAAGCTTATAAAACTTAAGAAACTTATAGAGATTTTTTAATTTATTTCACGTTATTTCTGAATAAAATAAATAAATGAATTATATAATAAACAACACAAAATGAAAACAAGGAATGAATTCGCCATTCAAACATATTCCTGTCACTTAGCAAAGATGTTTATATCAGGGAGAATTTAGTAAAAAAATAAGCATCAAATAGTAATAAGTAGTGAAGAATATAAACAACACAATTCTCGGTTATTTGATAGAAAAAAATCTGGCCAACATATTTTCGTATGAAGCCACTATTCGCCGCCTCGCGCCGCTTCACCTTGTGCATGTACCCCCTTTTCTGGATTTTAAGGGGAAACGAGTACGGAGTCGGGGAAAGTTGCCCGTGCCTCTAGGAGCGTCGGGGTTCCCAGTCGGGCAAAGTAGCTCGTGCATTATCATTCGGATGGTACATATGTTTGTTTCGTATTTTCAATTTCCATTCGACAGTGAAAGAGGAACTTGTTAGGATTGGTTTTTCGCACATCTCCGGTTTTGTTTCGCAAGTTTAGAAGTCACCAGACGTTTTCGTCAACGCGTGTGATTTGAAGTCCAAAGATTGAAGTCGCGAGTGCTTAACCCCACTTTCGCGGGAATCAACATGCGTTGCATGATTAGAATATATGCGAATTTCATGCAAGTCTAACGGTGCTAGGCGTCCAGGAATTGACGTCATTCCGTATACTTAAGTCGTTCTTTCAGATAACTCTCAATATCTCAGTCGTAAAAATATCCGTAAATGCACAGCATGTTTCAGAACTCATGAGAACGCACACGAGTCTGTAAGGTGGCAATTAATCTCCAACCGCTCGGGCATGCCACTTCTTCCATGTTTCCCTTGAAGTCTTAAAGATGGCGCAAATCTAATGAGTCGCACCCACGTGTTGTTGCACGGTATGCATTCTAAGAAGAAATGTAATGATGCAAAAACTTGGAGAACTCTAAATATTTGTCGAAATTGTAAAAATTGCAATAGGGAAGTAATCTTTATTTTTAACGGCAATCAAACTTGAATACATTTATTTAATGAATAAGGATACCTTGATGATACATGAATAAAGCATAAATGGAATTTCCATTATAAATAAAACCCATTATAATTTTAAAAAAAATTTTTTTTTAATGAAATGAAGAAATAAAAGAAGTCATCTCCGTTAACTTAATATTGCATTTTTAATGAAATGAAATATGTTTCATTCTTTCGCAAAACTTCGTTATGACGTTAGAAAAACTGTTACTTCTAAGCGGTGAACTTCCGAGATATCGCACGTGGGCACTAGTTTGGAATGTGAACGTCGTTTTAAGCGCGTGAAGAGGAAATTTCAACAGGACACTTGACCCGTCCAGATGCACACTACAGAGGAAACTGTAATTACAGGGTTCTTTCCATCTTCACATTTTCCGAAAACATGACGCGAATTAGAGTTAATTTAGTACTGCGAAAGGAGGATGCTGTTCATTAGAAAAGCAACAATATTAAATAAGATGACTACAGCGAGAAACAAATATTAAATAAGGTGACTACTACAAATATCAAACAATATGATACACAATGTGAATATTTTGAAAATAGTTTTGTTATGTAGACTTAAACAAAATTTACTATTATATTTTACCTTTGTTATTATTGATCCAACTGAAATAAATAAAACATTCTGCTGGTCCATCTTGTGTTTGGGGCCCTGGAAACAAGAAACATGTGAAAAGTGTTGGGTGATTTTTGATCGAAAACAATTTTTATATTCAATTTTGATCTATGGAAAACGCAGTTAGTTTGCTTATTAATATGAATTGTACAATGGAAATTGTTTGGGCGGAATTTAATCTGTACAGATAAATATGTGGTGTACAATTAGACATTTTTTGTTTCAAGTTCTGAATTGAGCAGTTGCACACTGTTCTGTTACCTTTTGTTTGTTGATTGCTGTACCTTGTTTTTCTTTCTGTACATCCACTTCCGATATCCGACCACAACCTAGTTTCAAACGGAATGAGTGGCGGAAATGCCCCGGCTTCGGGCTCTTGTAATACTTGTGGTCGAAATGTTTGCAGTTCAAATTGTGTAATAAGGAAGTCTTGGGCGTGATTCGACAGTGAACTGAAAGATCGCCACGTGGGTAAAATTTGAAAGGAACATAATCGGAAATCACCAACGGGAAAGACAGAAACAATTGGAAGCAAGATTGCTTCGCGTCAATAGGATTAGAGAGTTTTTGTGGAGTGTAGCGTTAAACTTTAGGAAATAACCAGGAAGTGACCAGTGACATTCAAGTGTACAAGTAGCCCGCAATAATGCAAGCGCTTTCAAATTGTGACGGAAGTGGGTGGTGCTAATTCAAAATTCCTGTGATGTCACATCATTTTGATTGGCATTTGTTCCAGTAGAGCTGCCCACAATCACTTATATGTATATATAATATTTTTTATAATTATTAAATAAATATAATAATTGTTTACAGATATGTGCTTCCAACAGGATGTTGTATCATGGAAATACCTCGTAGTTTGCAGGACAGTCTCCACTATTTGGAATAAATTCGGTTTATCGCGATCACGTGACCGCGATTTAGTGTTCGATACAAGCGACGGGATTACTCTCGCTATTTTTGGCGGCGCTTAGCGTTTCCGCTTTGACTTTAACGACGTCGCAGCCGGCGCATGCGCAGAGGGGCGGGAGGCCGTGGTGCGCTGTTGCTTAGTGAAGCTGCGTGCAGCTAATTGCTCGTCGAAAAGTCCTAATTTTTAAAATGCTAATTCAGTTTTGAGAATGGATTTCTCGTTTCACTAAAATAGGTCTTAAAGGGACCACGAGTGGAAAATGTATAATTATTTTTTTTTTTTTTACAAAACTTGAAGAATGGTGAATTACGAAGTGTCTATTAGTTCCAAATCCACTGCCAGTCTCGTCCGCGTGAGTATATTTTCCTAAACTTTCTTAACGATGGGAATTTGTATCCAGAAACGGGAGTTTTGCAAGCCGAAGTGAGTGGATTGTTTGGCACTGCGTGCTGCGTTATGAGCGGTTGCTTCGCAGTGGGGGAAGAGTGGAAACGGTGCGAGCGCGCGGAGTTAGGAATCGCCCGACTGCATCCCGCGAGCACTTTTCAATTCACCCTCACTTCCCAGCCAATCCCTTTTCCCTCTTCGTTTCCTGAGAAGACCGCCCAACTCCATCCCGTTTCCTTCATCCGTTGTTTGGAAAGGAGTAAAAATTTTAGTCAAGTTTGCATTCAGAAGTAGCGCAAATAGATTTTATCGCACAAGTATAGAGAAAACTTCGAACACAGGGGAACAGGGCAGAATCTTCGGAATTGTGTATGTTAAGTCATCGAGGTAAGAAGATGGTCGTGGTAGCTGATTTCATGTATTGTTTTCACAAACTTTTAAGCGGTGGTTTTCAATGTTGACAGTGCTCTAGAAGGACGTCAAATATTTCTTGAAAACAGACAGAAGTGGATAAATTATAATGGATCAATGTGATTCTAAGTAGACTACGGGAATCGTAGAAATAGATTTTCGTACTAAGGAGGAAAACCGAACGGGATGGAGTCGATCCTTTTGGGGAGGTAGACAAACGGCGGAGGAAAAGTTGAGCGCGGGATGCAGTCGGTATACGCCCCGCGGAGGCAGGGCCTTCCTCCCTCTCGCCAGCCTCCTTTGGCGCCCAGGCACTGCGCGTCCCGCCCGCCCGCCTGCCCGCCGCCGCCGCCGCCGCCGCCGCCGCCGCCGCCGCCGCCGCCGCCGCCGCCGCCGCCCCGCCGCCGCCGCCCGCCGCCGCCTGCCAGCGCAGGGTCGCGTTTGACGTCAGACGTGGCCGCGACTGCCCGGCAGCGGGCCCACTCTCCCGCCCCGCCCCGCCCCGCCCCCTCACGGCCCATTCCGCCCCGCCCCCTTGCCTGTCCCGCGGCGCGCGCGCTCGCCTCGCCTCGCCTCGCCTCGCGTCGCCGGGCGGGCGGGCGGGCGGGCGGAGAGCTCGGTTCCTGGCAGCTCCGTCGCATCCTCCTCCTGCGCAGAAATACGTAATGATGCCTCTGTCACGAATAGGCAGGACGCGTCTGCTTCTCCGCATTCGGATCGCATCAGACGAAAACAACACTCGGCTCGTTTAAGGACTCCAAGTGACATTCATCCACGTACTACTTTATGACTGCCTCTCACCGGTAAGGCCAGGATTCGTTTGTGGAACGACGTCTATGTATGTGAAAGCTTCTGAACGTGGCGAGTAGACTTGAACTGAGAACATACCAAACTACCAGCCTATTTCTTAATTACGATCCACTGTTTAATGTTTAAAACGAACAGAAAAAGTAGTAGTGATGTGAAAAAAGTAGTGATGAAGAGGAAAATTAGACAATGCAGGACATATCTGATGATATACTGGAAGTTAAACAAGCCACTAATGGATGTATTAACAACGCTCCGGGGGAAAATGTACAATGTGAAGGAGCCTGAGAAAAACCTCGATTTTATCTTCACGTTCCACAATGTAACTTCCATTGGGAAGCAAGTTCGTTTAATGTTTAGAGTACATTTTCACACTTTATCACATTATGTGTATTCTAGTGAGAGTATCATGATGTTTACAGTAATGAATGTTTCTAAGCATAGGGTGCGCAGAGGAGTGGGCGTGCCCCCCCCCCCGAAAATTGTGCAACGGGGCCGTTTTCTTACGTAATAAATATTTGTGTCCGTAAATAAATTAAAACCTTGTTTCCCCTTTTTTAAACTCGATAATTCGGAGAACGCGACATTTGGGGATGAGGCTCTCCAAGCATCTGTTAACCCTGTGAATGGTTCAACACAAAATGAATTGTATTTATTTATTAAATCATTGAAGCATATTGTCTCAATTTCCGTATGGTATCTTTTATTTATTTACTTGTAAAATATGTCATGTGTAAATTAAAAAAATATTGGGAAAAGGGGCCCAGAATTGAAGTGCCCCCTCTTGATTTAGACTGCGAAAGCCTTTTTTTATGTATTTTATATAATTGTGAACAATTTTAGCTACGAGAATGTTTTGATTCAATAAGGCTGTTATTTATGAATGTGGAACATTAGACGTTTATTTAATCAAGCAATGGAAGTCAGAATGATGTCAATATGGCGTGTTTTCCCACGCGCATTACACTTTTGAAAGACTCACAGAAAATGGTGGGGAAAATCTATAATAATATAATAATATTAACAGTAATAATGATGGCGAAGATTTTGACGTTGACTATGATGTACCGAATATCATATTTATACATAAATAATGTCCTTAGGGCTATATTTATCTGCTGTAAAAACATGATAGTAATGGAATAATGTAATGATTTATTTCTGGTTTTTGTATTAGGACTCGAACTCATGATAAACAAAAACAAAAACAAAAAAATAATGACAACGAAATTGAAACGTCAAAATATCATCTAATTCTTTTCGAAAACGAAAACGATTTATGAATAGTAGCAAGCCCATGACGATGGTACACGAATGTTAAGTTGCGAAAATCCGTAATGAAACTTCCCTGTTCTGGCGCCAAAACGAACCTCTGGAGCATTGTTAATTTTTTTGACGTAGGAATCGTAAGTACCAATGAGGAAGTTGGCCAAAATTTTTGTTGCGTAGTGTAATGCATTAACATAATTTGACAGTTTTAATCAATACGCAGCGGGACGTTTACTGCCGACTTCCGCACGTGCTCTTGAAGCGGTTGACGTGCGGGTCACGTGGGCGGCTGGCAGGAGGCCCTGTTTGCCCCCTCTTCATGTGAGCACCGCCACCGCCGCCGCCGCCGCCGTTTGCCCGCCAGGCATTCTGCGCAAGTCGTTAGGATGTTCTCTTTCCACTGACGTAACTCCCGATCGGACAACACACTCGGAGCGTAAACTTTGTAGTAAACATTACAGCTTAGGCGAAAATAGAATTGTTTATTTTGGTATTTTCCATCATCTTTCTGATATGTTTCTTGGCTCATCTTGTTGCGTCGTTTACATCTTGCTGGCAGGTATGATTTTGTGATGCGTAAGAAATTGACCAAAACGTGTGTGACCGAGCTCCTGGCTGTCGGGAAGAAACGAGGAACTGAATATTTACTTGTAGACGAGAGTAAGCGCCCGGTGTGGCATATAGCACATTGTCTTATAATGGAAATGCTAAAAGTCTTTTGTCACCAAACGTTTCCTAAAAGACTTAACTAACCCTGAACTGCCAAAAAAGTACTGAACCTGCAGATTTCGGCTCTAAACAGTAAAGTACTGTAAGAAATCTACTTTCGTAACTCCGGAAGTAAGATGAATTTTTTTCTGCGACCTAGTCTAATCCCTAAAACATCGTTGGGGTAGCAATTCAATTCAATTCAATTCAGCCTTGTTTTATATGGCGACGCTCAGGTCATCGAGCCTGCTCTTCCGCCTGACCATGCTAATTTCCTTACGCCCCTGTCGCCATCTGGCAGAGAAAAAAGGTATCACTTGGGCGACGAAACAGGCGATTTCATTTCAGCTCTGAAGCTTCTTTAGGCTTGAAGATCTTTTTCCTGTAGCAAATTTACAACATTGGACAGCCGGTTTTACTTCTCCTTCCAAGGAAGGCATACGGAGGATTTTTTCGCTCTTAAAAATCCACGTCTTCGATCTGTGTTGAACGCGCGAACTTACGTGTAGAGTCCGATATATTAATTGAAGCCGCAAGTGGCAGCCGAGTACCGGTTACCAGCAAAAATATCCGAGGAAAGGAAAGCAAATAATAATAATAATAATAATAATAATAATAATAATAATAATAATAATCTGCATCCTACGAGTCTAATTCAAAATAAAAGGAATAAAGTTTTCCTGAAAGCATGTACAAAAAAGCTGAAATTTGATGTAATTAATAATTGTATAGATGTACCGGTAGATGACAAATTGGCTTTTCAACTTGATTTGTATTTTTATATTTATGTATTTTTTTAAATATGCTACAGCACTTTAATTCCATCAGAAAGTTCTGGTTCATGTTTAAAAGAAAAGCTTTAAAGCTTAATATATATTTTATTTACAGAGACGGTCATACCACCTACGTGCATTCATTAACTAGGGATGATACAGCAGTACATACTTTTTCGCATTATTTCTAACGCTTGCAGTATTCGAAAATTCAGAGTTCAAAGAAAATGTGACCTGTGCCATACTTTGAAGCGGCCTCTGTGTAATCCGTAGAAAAAATTGAAAGAAACATTTTTGAACGGTTTTTGAAAAAAATGTTCTTTTTACAAAATGCATTTACTTTAAGAGAATGCTACTCGTTTTTTCAAACAATTGTATATGACCTTTTTCAAAGATCTGTTTTTTAGAATAGATTTTATTTGGGACGAAAATCTCTTCAATATTGTAGTTTTGGAATGTTACATTTTTGCAATTTATTGCAATTTTAGAAAATACTGAGAATTTGTGGGAGATGAGACATTTTTATCCGTAATACACACGAGGAGAGAATTTCAAGAACGAATTTGGAGCTGTTAATGAGAAATTATTGTTTAAAAGTTGCCTCAGTTTCATGCAGAATTATGCGAAAAATACTCATATTTTCGAAAAATTGTTCATGATCTTCTTTCGACATCTGCCTTTGAAAAATATATTTGAAGAAGATATTTTTCGTCAATATTGTAGTTGCAGGTAAATGCAGCAGGCAAATTTAGGCAGTTCAACGAACATGATACTGTTCTTTTAAGCGTCGACAGACAGAAATTTTGCCGTCAATCGATTTTTCGGCATTAAAAACCACGAAACATGGAATCTGACTACACAAAGGTGTTAGAGAAAGGAATTTACCAAGTTTAGGAACAAGATCTATCCATTTTTTTCGTTATTAGGGCCTTGCAACAGTTTTTCTGT
Organism: Teleogryllus oceanicus; assembly: GCA_964035755.1. Lineage (NCBI taxonomy): Eukaryota > Metazoa > Arthropoda > Insecta > Orthoptera > Gryllidae > Teleogryllus > Teleogryllus oceanicus. The sequence continues at coordinate 67,614,124 of CAXIVR010000003.1, read as the reverse complement.
CGACAATTCGGCGCACGATTACAATACTTTCCTTTCCTACGAAATAAGGCGAGAAAATAAAAAGGAGATTGTCCTGTTTTCCCTCACCCTGGGGTGGCAGCATTCACTTTAGTAGCGTGAGTGCTGCAAGAATGAAGCTTATATTCCGACTCCTTTTATTATGTAACAAATGTTTCTCTCCAGAGATTGAAGATATTTGCGTCCTGCCTCCACAATCCGACATCTGCGTCATAGATGTAATTTACTTCTTATTTGGGTAACAATCGTGACATAAAATTCGTGCACTGAAGTGTTAAAATTGTCATCTTAATAAATTACAGGTTTTATGCGATTTGACAATACCCTCCTTTTAAACCTTAAGTGCGTGTTCCAAGAAATGACTTCTTTTACAGATTTTGTGGAATATGTATTTGACGACAGTGAAAAGAGTCAATGACCGTATTTTTCTTTCAACTAGCATGTAGTACGTCATCTCAGTTGTTTCTTAGAAGTTGCTCTCTTAAGTCAACTTTTTTTGTTGTACAATTTGATTAGCGCGGAAGCGACCACGCAGTGTTCAGAGCGCCGTGAGAAGTCTGCCCTCTCGTGCACCCACGATATGATTTGATTTGATTTTTTCGTGTTTCCGGGCACGTCAACTGCTTTGGTCATTAGTCCCGTTAGTGTAGTGCATGCTTTTTTCTCGTGAGATGGCGGTGATCTTCCCTCGCTGGATGCCGAGATCCCGCGCCGAACTACCGTCGGCTATTGGGGTTTCCCCTAACCAGGACTCTCCCACCAGCGGGGCACCGCCCCAACCGGGACAAGCTCTAAGCTCCCGACCGGTGTCCCGGAATATGTGGTAGTGTAGTGCATGTGAGTGTAAGTGTGTGTGTAAGGGGAGAGGATAGCACAAGGAAGAGGAATGACAGAATGCGTGTGGTCCGTGGCCCGTTTGGTAGGGTACTGCTCCGGCATTCGCCTGGTGTTGATCGGATTGATTGATTTGATTTATTTATAGTCGCATCAACTACATATGGCTATTAGCGACTATGTGTTGATCGGAGAAATCACGGAAAACTACAGATCAGAGCAGCCGGCCGCTAGAATTCTCCTCCAGACAGCGACTGAATTCGACCTAGCTGAAAAGCCAGTGTCGAAAATCCTGCCGCCGAGGGGAGTGGGAACCTACGACCTCCCGGTCAGAGGCGCTGCAGTGACATCAGTTGATGCACTGAGCTACCGCTCCCGGTCGTGCACCCACGAGGGGGTGTCCCTTTACACTGCAAGGGATCAAGGCGAAAACTTCACACACTGCACGAACTCAAATTCCATAAAAACAGTCGTAATAATTAACTATAATCAAGGTTTGATTTCCGGCGGGACGCGACGGAACGGCGTTCCGGTACCTCGGGAAAAATTATTAAATTATATTATAAATATATAATTATTTCTATTAAATTATTAATTAATTAGAGGCGCGTTCCGGGACCTACAATTTTAAAAATCAAACACTGGCTATAATAATAAGTACGATTATAATTATATAAAAAATCTTGATTTCGAGAGAATTGCCGTTGTTTGCAAAACATTATGGCAGTAAATGATGCATACGGATACCTGAGGTCTAACGGGCGTTCAACAGAATTTGTCCTTGTTCGTTGGATTAAAAAGGTGTTTTCTTTGGCAAGTTCCAAAGAACACACACGCGTCCAAGCATACACTTTGATCCCTCAAAGTCTGATTGAACTCCCTAAGAACGGTTCATGCTCTCAGCAAAGTTACTCCACACACGTATCTTACACACGATCAGATATTATTATTATTATTATTATTATTATTATTATTATTATTATTATTATTATTATTATTATTTCCCAATTTCTGTAGATAAACACTGAGGCCGGAGTACTCAAAATCATCCAAGGCAACAATGGGCTGCACGTAAAGTGGAAGAAGAATATATTTTGTTTTTTATATCCGTCAAGTCAGACTTAAGAATTTACGGACTATATTGCTGTTCCCAATAATGCGGCTTTTTGAATTGTCCGCTTATGCTTTTCAGTCAATTTTAACTTCTTCGCAATCTCTTACCATTCCTTGGTGACCAATCCATTCGCTGAGGCCACTACTGGAAGCACTTCCACTGAGCGCAATCCATACATGTCCTTCAATTCAACAGCCAGGGGTTGGTATTTCCTCTTTTTCTCAGCAACAATTGTTACAAGCCGGTCATCTTTAGGAACCGCAACATCAATGATGCATGGTGTTTTAGATATTTTATCAAACAGAACAATATCCGGTCTATTTGCTTCCACTGTTCGGTCAGTGAAGATTACACTATCCCACAGAATTCGAGCTCGATCATGCTGATTACTTGTTCAGGTTTGCACTTATAATATGGTTGTTCACTCTCTACGAGGTCGTATCTTTTGGCAAGGGCTTGGTGGATTACTTTGGCGACGCAGTTGTGTCTCTTAAGGTATTCTGTTTGTGCTAATGCGGGGCATTAATAAATTTATTATGTATTATATATTAATTAATAAAATTTATTATTATTATTATTATTATTATTATTATTACCAACACTTAAATTGTCGACTAAATATGTTAGGTGTCGGTTAAATATAAAATCTTCAGGTTGCATCTACATTCCTAAGGAGCAGATCCAGTAACTTTGGGTGCGTTGACAATTCGTTGCACACGATGCCTTGTTCCCTACCACATGATGTCTTTTACTTTCCGTTCTTTCAACAAGTTCTTACATAGATTTTGTGTGAATGACCTCAGAACTCTGGAATGTTCTCGACGATTTGGTATTTAATAGGATTTAATAGTTTCCATAAATTCAATACGCGGTCGCGACTTTCCATAGCTGTGCTTCGTATGAAAGAACTACGCGCGACTATCTTCAGCTACTTATCGAAAACTCCTCCCATCTACGGAGCTATCCTAAAGTACATCCCCTCGAACACGGACTCTATTTGAATTCGAATTTACAACTATATTAATAAAATGTACAATTACAATTCAGTACAATACCAAGCTGACTAATACGTTCCCGCCTCACATTTAAATAATGCTCCAGCCTATGCTGAAAATCCATTCGCACTTCACCAACCGCTTACGTGTGTGCGCTTCAATATATTTTCAGAGAGTAATTCCTTGCACTCTTCAACTAGATCACGGCTTTCAATTCCCTCTCCACACATTTTGCATTCGGGGCCGTGACTCCCTATCTAAAATGCGTTATGTTACCAAGCACGGAATACTACACTTTATTGATCGGTTGTTCTAACAACGCGTATTCTTTGACTTCGAGCTTGTATAGAATGCTATTATTACTAAATATCGATGCCGATTTTAGCATTCAAATTAAATCCGGAGTTCTTGGCTTATCACAATAATGATCGGTCTTCTCCTTTATTTGTAGATACTCGTATAAGGTGATCAGATCTTAAAAATAAAATAACGGGATATTGCGACAGTTTTTTTACTAAAAAATGGAACAAGGGACGCAAGGACATAACAAAAGCAACTGTAGTAAATTAATCTTTTTAAACATTAATGGAAATGAATAGCACGAATAAAAAGAAAATAAGTTCACAATTTTAAATTTATTTCAAGTATTTATTTGTAGAAATTACTTTTTTGTAAAAGTGGAACATTATTTGCAACGTATTCCTGGAATTCGATAAGTTTCATTTGCACTTTTATTCATTATAAAGTTGGCCTGTTTTCCTCAATTAAGGCTGCCTAGTAAGTCGCGCAGAAACAGAAGCAGAACGTATTATCGAATTTATCGGTAACGACATCGATAGCGATATAGCTTATACAAATTCAAATGACGTGATAGATAATTTTCCTTTCCTAGAACCACCAGTGAATCTCTCCCTTCTTGATTTCAGTAATCTGTGAAACACTTGTTACGTGGTACATGAGCATAGGATTTACTCGCGCTTACTATTTTATAAAATATTGCAAACCCAAAGGAATTTACTATGATAAATTTAAAATGTTGACAGCACTTTAAGCCTATTAGACACTGTCACAAAACCGGGACATTTTGGCGTCCCGTTTTCCTTTAAAAAAGATATTAGACGGGGATTCAAAAAAAAGGGACCTTCTTGGCTAATATGTGCCATCTGGTTACCTTATACTCTTATTACCAGGGTGGGGATTCATATGCGCTTAAAATCTTAAAAATATGCACGCAAATATGCTTTTAAGAAAGGAAAATATGCACTTAAAAAGAAAAATATGCACAGAGAAAAGTGCGTGTTTTAGTCTCTACAAAATAGTTCGATTTAAATGTTGAATGATACAACTGAATTTAATTTCAATTGCAAGAGGTTATAATACATTTTTCAAATTTCGGGTTTTTTTACTGCAAGAATGTTCAATTGCAAGAGGTTTTATTTCAATTTTCTTGAGTTTAGTGGACAATACTTCAAAACTACAATTTCCTTAGTGGTGTTATTTTCAACACCATGCGTTTCAGCCTGTAAAATACCAAATAACTTTTTCACAATTAAGGCGTTCTCAAACGAGGATTTTTTCTTGAATTTTCTTCATTTCTTCTCTTAAGACTCGTCGTATTGGTCCTGGCAAATTTTTGAATGACTTTGCTACAGAGTTCTGTCGGATATGTTTCGTTTCCACGGACATGTTTGGTTCGATTTCCTGATGAAACGTACCGCTCTAGTCACACAGATAAGATACAAACTCGAAAGCCATCTCGACGTTCCTCCGAATTTTACAAAGGAACAAAAAATAAGAAAATGTATAATATGCAAATATATGCTCTTAAAATGAAAATATGCTCAATCATCTAAAATAAGCAAAAATATGCATTATAAGAACTTGTGTATCGACCCCAAATAGTTAGAAATGAATTTGTGTGCTTTATGCATATCATTACGTTTAAGGGGGAAAAAATGCAAATATACAAAATCCGCAACCTACTTATTGACTATGAAATGATTTACCTCCACACAATTTTCATTAAATTCGTTTATTATTATTATTATTATTATTATTATTATTATTATTATTATTATTATTGAATTAATAAATGTATCCATTTAATTAAGAAAGCAATCTAACTAAAACAAATGTTTGCAAAGTAAATGAACTGGAAAGAACATTGAAGCGTAAAGATCATCGTTCTGGGTAGCAGTAACCAATTGAAATATACGATAGTGAAATAAGTATACAGTCAAAAGGCAAGGGAAAATGGAAGTAGTTTTGTTAGAAGCAGCTTGGCTGAAAAATAAGTGGCTTGAAAAGACATCCACTATTCAGAAGAAAAGTTGCAGTGGTTGTAAAGCAATGTTGATATTCTCTCACAAAGTTTGGGGAAAAAATCTAAATAGCTTGCTTCGTTCGGATGGTCCATTGTATTCTGCTAGAAGTGTATCGATTGCTATTCATATCGAAAATGGTACCCGAAGATACCAAAATTGTATATCCTTTAATAAAAAAAATGAACGTTAACACAATGTGGAATCCTCATTTACAAGCCTCAATTCGTCCATGTTTAACATACGTGCCTGAACCCCATGTTAAGTGCTCACTAAAATTATAATCTCCATTTCAAACTCGGAGAGCCTGGAGTTCTTTTAAATCGATCGGGAAATATTAATTTTTGAGAAGATCGACTGAACGATTTAGGCCCTAACGTTGACCATAGACGGATGGACAGACAGAGCGACATTTTGTCGTCAATCGATTTTCCGATATCAAGGAAACAAAACATAGATTCTCACTGGTACCCGTGTTAGTGGAAGTAATTTACTATATATAGGAACAAGCTTTATCCACTTTTTTGTCACCAGGGCGCGACAATACGAGATTTCTGTCGAAAATTCGCTCACGAATACAATACTTTCTTCGACCGAAAGGCGAGAAAGTAAAACATAAGAAAACTGAAGACCAGAAGATGGGAACATATCCAGTTTCCAGAAACGTTATTGTTGTTTCCCTCATGTAAAGCAAGGAAAATAAAGATTAAGTTGCCAAAATGTCTGTTTTTTCTTTTCATTCAATTCAAATTTTCAAAAAATACTAAGGGACTACGTATACTAAGTTTTGACATTCACTACCCGGGTAATGTTTTAAATTTCATGTTTGTTCCTTCCGTTATCTACTGCATTGCGGAAATAATTGTGGCGATACTGATAAAGCGCTATCACTTGTCACAGCAAGCTGTGCGCACTTCCTCTGACGATTGAGCAAGAAGTAGCTTCCTGTGCCGAACAGCGTCGAATTCTGCGGTTTGCAATATTAGCAATATTAATTCAGCTTCAATGCTCGAGGCACACGGGCATTTCACATTTTAAAAATTTACTCTCCTACTAAACCAGTGCAAAACGATTTTTGTTAGAGAATGTGCATGAGATGATTTTAGAATTTAAAAAGATGTAACTGTAGGTGGAATAAATGCAGGGAAAATTAGACAACCGGGTATAAACACGCCCCGAATTTGTAGCCTAGAGAGGTAAAGGCGTCGAGCTTGCTTCATTCAGTCTGGAAGATGAGTTTCCTTCGTCCAGCACACGAGAGGAAGGAAGAGAATTTGCACCCTCAAACTCTTGCCTCCTCAAGAAATCCTAATTAGGTTACTCGAATCTCCGCGTTTGTTCATCTTAGAATTATACCCTTTCGAAAATCTCTGAATTTTGTGCTCTGTTGTCAGGTGGTTTCCAGGACTGTTTCTTTAAGACATCTATGCTTAACTCGATTGGTGAAAATATCACCTAGCTTTCATTAATTCGGTTGTATATTTTAGAATAAACGAAATATTCGAGTACATCTAATTTATTTTCTGCGAATCGTGTTCGACGTTTCCTTCACCATTATTCTGCCTTTGCCGGATACCATCTTATAAAAATTTATTATTCTAATTATACATTTTGCCGACATGGATGGCCGAGGTAGCTAAGAGCGAATACCGACTCCGCGCTTCGGTCCGAAGGGTCGCGGGTTCGAGTCCCGCCTTGCGCATGGTTGTTTGTCCCTTGTCTTTGTATGTATGTGTTGTCGCGGAGGGCCTCGCGTTCTGCTGACCCCAGATCAGAGGTGCCCGCAAGTGTGTTGGTGTCTAGTGTATGGTCGAATATGCGTCCCATCGGGACGCAAAGGGTAACCGGCTGTCGGTTGGATAAAAACCCTAGAAAGAAAGATTATACATTTTGAAGACTCTGGAGGGACTGGAGAGTTTCGGGTACGCGCCAGCTACGACAAGAGCTGTGCGCAGCGCCGCGACCGTGTGCCGCTTGCGTGGAGACCTTGTCCGCGTCCCGTCGTTGCTGAATAGAGCGGCCCGCGGGAGGGGGATTCCAAGCCCAGGACCCCTCTGACTGCGCTCATGATCGCCCCCCCCCTCTCCGCTAAAAAAATGTACTACGAATTCCGTACCGACACTACAAACAGCGGAAAGCGGGCTTTCAACCTTATGTATATTTTATAAATTCATGCCTTAGTTCAATGTAACATACTATATACGTAGTGTAGAGAAAGTTATGTAATGATGCAACAAAAAACGATGGTTTTTCCCATAGCAAAACTCGATATTTCTGGGCCCTGGTAACGAAAAATTGGATAAATCTTGTTCGTATGTGTAGTACTCGCCAATTACTACTTCCTCTAACACATATTGTCAGAATCCATGTTTTGTGGGTCAATGATACCGAAAAATTGGTTGAAAACGACAAAACGCTTGTCTCTCCGACTGTCTCACCGTTAGTCTGCCTGTCCGTTTGTCCGTCCGTTTGTCTGTCCGTCCGTTTGTCCGTCCGTCCGTCCGTTTGTCTGTCCGTCCGCCGTTTGTCTGTCCGTCCGCCGTTTGTCGTCGTCCGTTCGTCCGTTTGTCTGTCCGTCCGTCCGTCTCGTCTGTCCGTCCGTCCGTCCGTCCGTTTGTCTGTCCGTCGTCCGTCCGTCCGTTTGTCTGTCTGTCCGTCCGTCCGTTCTGTCTGTCCGTCCGTCCGTTTGTCTGTCCGTCTGTTTGTCTGTCTGTCCGTTTGTCTGTCTGTATGTCTGGACGTCCGTCTGTCCGACCATGAGCAACGGTAGCGGCTAAGCCATAAGCAGGATTTTGGTAGTGTCGCGGCCCCTTGAAATTGAAACGGAAGATGTAATTTTTGGAGTTACTTTGGGTGAAGCCTGAACGACATTTTCAATTTTTAGAAATTGTCCGATTCAAAATATTGATTTTTCGAAAACTGCAAAAGTTCGAATTTTTTCGGGGTCTTCCCACAACTTTATTATTGAAGAAACAGATTTTTCTTCTGAATAAAATCTATTCTTCAAAATTAAGTCTTTAAATGAGGACATGTATATTTTTTCTAAATATTAATAGTTTTCAAGTATTTAGCGTCAAATAAAGGCAGTTTTAAAAATAAGACTTTCTAAAATAGTCTCCAAAGTTTGTGTTGGGACGTTTTGTATCATAAAATAACTCATAGTTTTTTGATACAACTTTCACATTTTTAATTTGTGCGTGGGGGAGGGGGGTTATGTTTCATTGCCTTAAAATTGTCTAGCTCCGGAACTGGTTATAGAGAAGTGTAAGAAGGGTTCAGTTTGACAGGACGCGAAACAAAAGAACGTCATGTCGGACGATGGAATTGTAAGAGATAGTGTCGAGCCATTTACAAATGAGCCTACTACAAACGATAGACGATAGAGGAATTGAGCGCATGAACATAATCTGCAGTTGTTTTTTGCCAGCAGTAGCAAACCAGAAACTGTCAAAACGGTCCTTCCATACAGTAATTTTTCTATAATAGCAGATTCCCTATGCAAATCGGTCTGAATACAATTCTGTTATATAAACAGTTTGAATATAAAATCGCTGACAAAAATGTATTCCGAACTGCAATTTAAACATTAAGAGAAAGAATTTCATTGTTGAAATACAACATAACCTTTCTGTTTTTAATTCGTTACAAAAATTAATAGTAATTGATAGTAAAAATTAATGGCACTTTCAATAGTAATTTAAATATTCTAATAAATAATCCGCCAATGTTTGTTTTATTATTTGAAGAATCGATAAATTTGTGTATCAGGCTCCAATTACAGCAAGAGCGGAAACCGTCGCGTCTACGGGACCTCGTTAATTTCTGCCTATCTGAGGCGGCGCGGGGCGGCGGTGGGCGGCGCGGGACGGAGTAGCGGCCACAGCATCCGGGCGGAAGTACGTCAGAGCCAATCGCCGTCCGCGCCGGGGAGGACGGGGAGGCGGACGCCGAAAGGACAGGGACGGCGCGGCGTGGCCGTGGGACGCGCGAGGTCTTCCTCGCCTCGTCCTCAGCACCCGAACGCTTCCTTTCAGGAAAATTCAACGCTTCCCTCTGCTAATTAATTGTCCTTTGACTGTTTTCGCAACTGCACGTATTTATTATGAACTGATACGTAGTAAACAATAATATGACAGGGAAAACATATAATTTAGTATCATGTAATACCTACACAATTATTTAATACTTATACGTAGGGGGGATTTTCATGACCTACAACTCTCCCAAAAATGATCAATAAAATGCTCTGAAAATGTTTTAAAAATGCCCTAAAAAAGAACAGTGTCGTAAAAAAATTGATCAAAACCACTTTAGATGAGCATCTCAAGCTATTGGGTATGTTACTGATGTAATTGACGTTTCTGCCTTTTGTTTAAGTAAACTCAGCTTGTAAACTTTTGGTTTGGACTGTTCTTTACAAGAAAATCTTTCTTTATTTATCGCGAAATCGGCGAAACTTACAATGGCGTCGATAGGCGTCACAAGAACCTAAGATTAATTACATAGTACTCACAACTGTTGACATTACTATACATGAGCAAAGAAATTGAATAGGCTGCTCAGGAAATCTGTGGAGAAATTTGTGGTATCTCGTAAATATTCTTTGAATCAAATACCAATAAAACGACATTAAAATCGATGACATCCGTAAAAAATGCATTAAAAATGACGTAAAAAGTTACAAAATGACGATTAGCCGAAACGATAAAAATGCAGAACAAAAATAACATAACTAAAATGAATTTCTTTACTAAACGGCATTGTTCGACAGTGAAAAGAAAAAAAACATTTCATTAAAATCCGCCCCTTCTTATATTTATCAATGTCCTTACAATTATGTACGGATAAGGATAAATCTGATGACATTGACAATTTAATAGGCTCAGAGTTTTATGTTATCTTGGAGATAAAAATGTAGAGCCTCACTAATAAGAATTTACGCTGTTGGCAATGTGTCAATTTGCCAATGACTCAATGTGAACAATAAGAAGATTTTATAATGTTTTATTAAAACTAGATCTTTCACTCACACTAACCTAACGAAATTTTAAAAAATGTGACATACTTCGGAGTAAATATGTGATCACTTGTGGCACTCCAGGCTGCCTCGCTCTAAATTCTAAAGTTTTCTTGAGAAAACCATTCATTTTTATTAATTTGCTGTTTTCAACAATTCTCGGTCAATACTTTTTTCGTGAAGGATACAGTCTAAATCTAAATCATACTCGCATTTGCATCCCGCAGAGATTTAAAAGTCGCGATACAAATCAGGTCGATTATATAAACTTGATGTGGTTTGCCAATATTTGAGATCGAAAATTAATAATATGCAGTTTCCCAAGGAGAATATAATCTCATCTCACATTAGCTAAGTTTTCTGTATAGATTCTTGAAATGTAGCTTCACTATGCGCAAGTTTTATTGAGGTCTCCTTTTGCTTGTAGTGGTAGCAGTAGAGCTGAGGATGACTTTCTATATTGTTAGTAATGCAGAAAAATCAAATCTGCAGTTCGTTTATCGTTGCAAATAGTTTATCTATATCTCATGAATGAAAATGTCTAGTTTTGCAAATCTTGGTAATCTCCTGCTTTTCTAAATTTTTTTTTATTAATTTTTTTATTATTTTATTATTATTTTTATTATTATTATTATTATTATTATTATTATTTTTATTATTATTATTTTTATTATTATTATTTTTATTATTATTATTATTATTTTTATTATTATTATTATTATTATTGTCGTTGTTGTTTTAACTTTCAACTATTTATCGTTAAAATGTTGGGATGGGATTCTGGTACTCAAGAAAACGTGCACAGATAATCTTTTCCCTCATACGTCATATTACGTCATATACGTCAGTAGTTTTATTGTTTTTTGACCAAATAAATCAAGTTGAAAACGTTGCATGCCGCAGGCAGTTAAGAGCGCTCGCGCGTGGGGAGGTGCGAGTCAAAAGTTCCGGCACCGCTCAGTGAGGGATTGAACAAGAACATTGTAGGTCTTCTGGATCAATCAGAATTTCATCTGTGGGCAGGGTGCACTTCACTAGTATATTGAAGCTGAGTGGGAAACGCCAAAAATTGTTCCGTGTAATATATTACACGGAACAATGTTTGGCGTTGTACCGCTGTGAATATCAATGTTTACCCCTACATTTTCGTAGGCCGGAATGCACAGTACAGTTTTCGTACAGATTCTCGTAGAATTTCTGTATAGAAACTTCAAGATTCCAAACTAGAAGTATAAAAGCCAAAAGTCTCGCATACACAATCCGAACGTTTGAATTATGAATCGCTACAAGACGCCGCTAGGGGATATCGGCGCAATTCAGTTGTTTCCCGGTACATCCCAGCAAACAACTGAATTGCGCCGACCGAGTATTTCTGTGCGTGCGTTCTGGCTGTGATCTTTATCAAGTATTAATTAATCATGAACAGCAGAGAGAAGAAAAAATAGAAAGGCTGGAATAGGGAAAGTGGTAATTTATCTCAATATCACTTCACACAATCGCATCTTGACATATCTGACTACAAATAAAAATGACCGACTTCCGTCGCGACGGGTAAACAATTCCGTCAGTGAACGATTTTCTAAGCAGTTCTATTTTTTAAGCAAATTTGTTTTCTAAGCATATCTCTTCTGTAAACAGTTCTGTTTTCTAAATAGTTCTAGAAATGACATTGCTTAATCAGTCATATTTGAAGGAATGTAGCTAAGATACCATTTTAGGATGTACCTGTCGTTTAAGCAATGAAGAAGAAGCAATGAGAAGGAGCCTTGAATATATGTTTAGAATCGATATTATATCTAACTTCGAAACAAGTGTAGTTTTCTTTTTTATTCAATACATTGCTTGAAAAGTAAACCAGTTTTACAAAACCTTTTCTAACAATCAGAAAGGATCTGACAGCGGGGCATATTGAGGTTTCTGTTCTTTCAAGATTGTTTCTAGGTTAATCGTGATCCCTCGTTAATGGTAAAACAGAGGATCTTCTCGCTCTTTTGTTTCGTGAACAAATGCTAAAATATTCTCGACGCAGCTTTCTTTCTTCTTCCTGTTACTCCCGCGCCCACAAATAGTTTCTTCATGATCCCTAACATAAATAACTTCGCATGCTTAGACGTTCAGTGCTTGGTCTTAAGTTCCTGTCAGTGTAGGCCGACCTACATAAAAGTCTTCGTTCCGTTGCCCCCGCGGAAACACGGCCTTACTTCAGTTGAGGACATCTGCTGAGAAAACTTTCTTCTCAGGTAAAAGCTTCCGACCATCATCATTATATTCCCTTTTCCTTTCTGTGTGTGTTGTAAGGAAATGCGATTTCAAAAAAATAACTTGATTATAAAATATATCAATACGCAGGCAAAATGACATTTTAGTACTAATACAATTCAATACAAGAGCATTAAATGTCGTCGTTTCATGACGAAGAGTGTAACTTCGTTATTCTGGAAAAAGTGATTATAAGATTATGATTGTGGCACCTTTGCTGTGATTGTCTGATAAAATTATTTCCACTGCAGGTTTGTGATCTTACAAGATTCCTAAATGACCTTGTCTCAAAGAGACTTAGTCATTTGAGAATGAAGTCGAAAAACTGTTTTATCGAGTCATGCTCGGAAATAAGCTTAAAATATGAGTAAATAGGTTTCTTTATATTTTTGTAAATATCCATCAAACCATTATTAAAGTTGTTCTTTTTTGCATTGTTGCAGGTATGCTTTCGAAGATGCGCTCACTTTGTACAGCAATTTGCAGCGTTTCTTGTGGGTAATGTACAACTTGCATGAACTTCATCGAACGCGCTGTGAGACAGCATGACACTCCTTTTCGTCTTAGGTTTACTTTTTAATTTGAACAAGGACAGCCTCAAAGTGCATCCTATTTTTTACCCGTTGTGAATTTTGCTGTGAGACAACAGCAGGAAATTTCATTTCGTTTTGCGCTCTCAGAGGAGTCTAATTAGCGACGATGTCTACTGTGCACCTTCGCGAAGTGAAAGGTGGAGTTAGGTTGAGAGTGGAACTGAAAGAACCGCACACCATTTAGGTTTATAACGTTATGTACTCTAAAACCTCAATGTCCATTTTCTTATAACATGCGTATTATTAGTCTTCAATAATATCGGTAACATTCCTAATAAAATAAGTTGTCACTAATATTCATTTGAAAAACGAATCTTTTTCAGTTACATCTATATTGACCACTTGACTACCAAACATACAAAAGTTTATTTTGTTTATTTCGGGTGTTAACAACGGTCTGGCCAATTGTTACTTGATGCTCACTAGAAAACTTTGAGGTTGTACGTGTCTTAAGTCATGAATGTAATGCAGATTTTTTTATCTTGGCATATGTTCGGCATTCGGAGAACATTTGAATCGTAAGTTTAAAAAAAATTAATAACTGAGTAATTATATCCCTTAACCTAATTCGAGTTTCGAGAAGCTGCCTTCCAGGACCTCAGAAAACCAAATGCGTTGGAAAACGTGGAAGGCAGTATCAAATGAGTTTCACGAACAAGAATGGAAAAAAGCATATTGCGGAAGATGTATATAATACATTTACATTAAAATTACTGGATAGTAATAATGTGGAAGTGCAATTTGCCTCGTTTCAAACCGGATTAAATTAGGCTAAAACAAACTTCGATATAAATTGTGGAACATTGTGATTCGCACAGAGCATGCTTCTGAGGATTGAAGATATGTGACTTGTCATGTGGCGAGCTGCTTACATGCTACGTCCATCGCTTGCAATGCCCACAGAAATGAAAAAGTAAAGAAACAAAAACATAGAAGTAAAATTCGTAGTAAACTCGTATTGTCAAAAATAGTGTAATTTGCTAACGGATATTCAATGTTCAATTTTTAACCCTTCGAATCCTAAGCTAAATAATTTTCAAGTTTTACCGATTGGGTACATTTGGGACCCACAATTTTGTTTTGAAAATAAATACCCATTTAAAAAAAATGTTTATTAATATAAGTTTCTGATTATATAGATGGAGAAGATAGTAGTTTGCTGGGTATGAAGTTAATATTTATTTAAATTAAAAAATATGTTCAGTCTTTTTTATTTATTTTTTAAAGCAAATTTTACTTTAAGATAAGTCTCTTCAGATCCAGAATCCCTTGTTTCTGTGTGTGAGGGGGTATTTTAATATTTTGTTGTACATTTTACAAACAGTTGTAGATACGAGAGGGTTAAAATAGGGAACGATCTCTTTTATAAAGCACTGTCGATACATGTTTTCTATTTGCCTGTGACTACGTTTTGAAGTATTTAATATTTAAAAAATGTAAAAAACAAACCTGTAAGTGTTATGGAACTACTAATAAAAGCTCGACGGACAAATACACGAACTGCCAGAATTATATTTTAAAACTATCAATAACTTTTACGTATAGTGTATACGTATAAGTGTGTGTGTGTGTGTGTGTGTGTGTGTGATATTGTGTGGGTACGTGTTGTAGGTGTGTTCAGTAATCGTAGGGTTAATCCCCCGTTTTTACGGCTTTTAATGGCCTCATTTTGCTCTTCGCCTCTTGGCGGCCTCCAACACCTCATCCGCGTTACGCTAACTTTTCTTCTCGGCCACGCGCACGCGCACGCGTGTGCGTGCGTGCGTGCATGCGTGACGTGCGGGCGGCACGGGAAGCACCGAGGTCGCACGAGGCGCCGACCACTTCCGCTGAAATAACACTTCCCTTGCGATCGGCGCCAGAAAATTTCCGGGCGGAAAGCACTCTCCTCTTTTCGAGTAATTGTAAATACCATTTACGATCATGGGCACTTTCCTCGAAGATTGTTGCCTTCCATTCATTGCTGCCAATATGAGCAAATGCCTCGTGAGGAAATTTGAAGGAGGAAATGTAGCTGAGAGTCGTCACTTCCGAATGCGGACGGATTCATTGCATGTTTGAGTGCTGATGATAAGTGTTTCGCAATCGTTTTGTAAGGAGTACATTCCACGTGCTTTCAATGTTTTGCCAAGTTTTTGAAGGACAATTAATTTTACACGTCTGAGATTCTTTTTACTGTCTCGGCGTTACTTCGTAAGAAGAGAAAGTATTGTGGTCGTGCACCAGGAAACTGGGAATTTTCGTCAGAAAAACTCTTTTTCCCCGAGTTCTAGTAACAGGGGATAAATCTTGTTCCTAGGACATTACTTCCTGTTACAGTTGTGTAGTCAGAATCCATGTTTTGTGGTCGAAAACACTGAAACATCGATGGACGGCAAAACTTATGTTTGTGGTGAACGCTAGCGCCTAAACCGTTCTGCCGATTATCTCCAAAAGTTGATATTCTTCGATTGATTTGAATGAACTCGAGGCCCTCTGAGATTTCAACTGATATTTTGATTTTTAGGAGTACTTTACAAGAAGTCTCAAAAAGATTTTCTCAATCATGACTCCCAATTTCTTTTATTAAACTTTGTCCTTGGATGTCGTAAAGGACGCTTAAAAGAATGCTGCAGGTCTCACTTTTGTTAAAATATTGCAATTTTCGAAAATTGCAAAAGTTACATTTTCTTTCAAGGCATGTTGAAATAAGGTCTTGCACAAATTTTCGAAAATAAGAGTAGTTTTCGTGTAATTTTCATGAAGTATAGGCAACTTTTAATAATTTTTTTTTCTGAAAAACGGCTCCAAATCTTTTCTTTAAATTTTCTCTTCGTATGTATCAACGGATGGGAAAAAAACTGGATATAGTCTCATTTCCAGCAAACTCTGTTTTGTCGAAAAGTCTTATAGAATGTAGTAAACCGCGTCGCCCTAAACGACTATTTAAAATCGCAATTGCCCACTGGGTAATATTGCTGACAATATTTCAGCTTTCAAAGCAAATGTTTCCTAAAGTGTTACACTGTGTGTACTACCGTTCAAGTGGTCTCATCTAAAAACGACTTTGAAGGAAATTGGCTTGATTTCAGCGATAACGTTTTGTTTCCAAACAGGGCGAAGTACGGAAGCCGTTGATAGATACTTTGTCCGACTTCGGGGCCGGCACAAAGATAGCAAAGTTATCTCAGTAAGACCCAATTTACACGCTGGCTCGTGACGAACGGTTTCAGAGTTTTAGAAAACACATGCATGCGCACAGCGGCTTCTGGGCTGGCAGTGCCTCGCTGCGCAAGTGCGCGCGCGCTAGAACTCTGAAATCGTTCGTATCGGGAACGGTAGCTCAGTGCATCCACTGATGTCACTGCAGCGCCTCTGACCGGGGGGAGGGAGCTAGGTTAGAGTACTGACGGCGGCAGGATTTTCGACACTAGCTTTTCAGCTAGGTCGAATTCAGTCACTGTCTGGAGGAGAATTCTAGTGGCCGGCTTCTCTGATCGGATTCTCCGATCAACACCAGGCGAATGCCGGAGCAGTACCCTACCAAACGGGCCACGGACCGCGCGCGATGTCCTTCCTCTTCCTTGTTCTATTCTATCCCTTTACACACACACACACACACACACACTAACATGCACTACACTACCACACATTCCGGGAGAACGGTCCGGAGCTTAGAGCTTGTCCCGGCTAGGGCTGTGCCTCGCTGGTGGGAGAGTCCTGATTAGGGGTAAACCCCACTAGCCGACGGTAGGTCGGCGCCGGTTCACGCCATCCAGCGGGGAAAGATCACCGCGCATATCCCGAGAAAAAACATGCACTACACTAACAGGACTAATGACCAAAGCAGTTGACGCGCCCGGAAACACGAAAAAGTCAATCAATCAATCAATCAATCAAAGCAAGCGCGCCAGGTGGTACGGGTTGCGGGCGGAACGTACTTGTTCCATTCCGTGGAGACTGAGTTGCGGGGGAGGCGACCTTGGCGGCGTGTGTTTCGAAAAAGTGGAGCTAACGTTGTTTGCGTCCTTCATTGAGTGCAGATGAGGATGCACGTCAAACAGCCCAGTAGCAAGCGCGTATGAGTCACCGCGCTCCAGACGTAAGCTGTTGCGATGTGTTTCCGCGAACTTAAGCTGTCGGTATCGCATGCCCTAGAAAACAGGGTTCTTCTTCCGAAGAACTTAGTGCATTCCGGCAGTTTACTTCCAGCAGGATTTCTCGTGTTACACTTGAAATTGAACTGTAGGTTTCCGGTACAGCGAGAGTACTATCTTTCCTGCCGCCTCGAGTACATCAATCAAAACATTCTCATCGTAAGAACTGACTAATTTGACGAAACTGTGTATTCATAATTAACATAACTTTTTAAAAACGATTTTTCATATTCTTTTGTGTGAATAAAGAAATAAATTGTTGTTTCAATCTTATTCATATCAATTACTGACAAAATGAAAAATTTCATTAAGGCGAGAAGTTTAGTAAGAATTAGAATTTTAGTAAGTTGCCATAATAGTACATTTGCGAAAAATTAAGTTATTTAACCTACAGGGCGCTCTTATTAAATATGAAACAAGGTGCTTCCTTTGCTGGACCCTAGAGCTGAGTAAGTGACTGATGAAATGCAAATCGACATCCAATATGGCTCCATATGACGATGTGGAGTTTCCCACGTGCTCAAACGGAAGCGGATTCATTACTTCTTCGGAAGTAACGCAACAGGAAAATAATGGGACTGATGCGGCAGCAGTTAGTGTCAAGTATGCCACTAAGACTTTGCACGTCGTTTTCTGCATGATGCAAAGACATGGGTGAGCCGCTATGCAGCATATCCGGCTTCAGCCAATGAGCTTCATGCACCAGTTTGCGTTACAATTTTAGCAGGAATTTTCAACGCAACCAGACACCAAAACCATCAACACCTTGTTCCTGTTCGTTGGCTCGACAGCCCGCTACGGGTCTTGGCCGACCGGCGATGACGAAGCCTCTCGGCCATGGGATAAGGGGTTCGTGTGGTTAGCACGAAGACATCCCTTCGTCGTATAAACTGGTCTTCATAGCCTTAGGGTGGGCTTTCTCATCGTCGTACAGCAATAGATACTGGGACATTTGTAAGGAAAGCGCACAGTTTAATTTGCCTCGACCGGGAATCGAACCCGGGCTAGCGCCGTGGAAAGCTATCCAACGAGCTACCATGGGAGGCTCAACACCTTCTTACAAGTGATTAAAACAGGTGTAAGAAGCAATTTTTTAAAGAAATGAAACCTCTTCTATAACAACTACATCTTCATCGCGTTATTTTTGGTTGGTCACCGTTGAAAAGTGTCACTTTATGCCACTTCCAAAACGTTTTTGAACCCTTCTCGCTTGCCATGCAGCACAGCAGACAGCGTGTTGGCTGGCTTTTGAAAAGAAGTGCCCGTGTTGTGGTAACGTGGTTCGTGGCGTATTTGGTTCTGCGCGGAACGAGCAAAACTCTATGCGTGGGAGTGGCTCACCCTTGCCTTCGCATCAGGGTCTTCTGTAGGAGGTCGCGAGTGACGCACGCGGCGGAGCCGAGCGTGGGGCGGGGATGGCGAGGGAGGTGGGGGACGGAGATCAACGGCCCCTGCAGTCCATCCCTGCATCGCTCCTGGCGAACGGCCGCTTTCACTTCCCACGGTACCAAAACGCCATTTCATTCGAAATAACTTTCTGCAGCCATTTGCGGGAAGTGGCTTACTTAGTGATCGCGTCTGAGCACGGCGCAGATGCAATTGAATTTCAAAACTAATGGTGCTACAAAGGCGTAGAATTTCTGATTGTATTTCAGATGCTTACGTAATATTATTTCAGCTTTTGTTCATCTCATTCTCCAGCCATGTCTTGAAAATCTCGTGTCGTGAAAATCGCGGGAGATTCGACATGGCGATTTTAGAAATTTCAGTCATTTAAATTCAAATCGGACTTGCCCCATATGTGTGCATTTCTTCTCCTTACTGCATTTTGGCAACAGATGTAAAGAAAAGAATTCCCTGGCCCCAGATTTGACCGTCACACTAAGTATGATAGCCCATGTCTGTACAATCTATGTTTTCATGACAAAATAGCACAGCACGCTCGTTTTGTGTACAAGTAAAAAAGGAAACTAGTAGTGTTAGACAGCACATACTTTTTCACACTAGTTGTAACATATGATATTTCCGAATTTAACAGATATGAGACCTGTGCCATTTTAAGCGTTCTTTACTCTATCCGAAAAAAACAAGAAAAAAAATCAAGAAAAATCTAGAGAATATTTTAAAGAAAAATATTGCTTTCAAACAAAACATATGCAAAAACTACTTTTATCTTCAAAAAACCAAACGTGTTCCTGTTTAAAGATCTAACATTTTAGAACAGATTTCATTAAACAACACTATTATCAATATTGCAGTTTAGAAACTTTAATTTTTTGCAATATTCGAAAATACATAGTTCATCGAAAATAGGACCTGGGTTTCTTTTTATGAGTGCATTTCTCTCTTTTCCAGGAACCAATATAAAAGAAAGCATCTGGAATTGATTTTGAGAAAATATTAAGTGCCTATATTTCACGTAAAATCACGCGAAAACTATTTTTATTTCCGAAAAATTCTACATGACCTTATTTTAAGAACTTTTCCAGTTAGCGTTTTTAAACCATTATTTTCTCAAAAAACAATACAAATCTTTTCTTCAAATTTTTCCTTGTATGTAACCAAGGAATGTAAAAGAAACTGACGCTGGGCGATTTTCGGTGAACTCCATATAATGTTTCAGCAGAATCCGGACAAAACCATATCAGATTTGACAATGATTTATTATTATAAAATATGACAATTGCACAGAAAAGCATCAATATTATTGTTGAGGTATCTCTGACACAAAATATCATTCAATATAACTGCCATTTTGTTCGATCACTGCACTCTATTCTTTATATAAAGCGTGCACACACCTTTTCCGAAATCTTATTTTCCAGATGTGCAAACGATGCCTCAATAACGGTCTTGATACAATGTGGGGATATTAGGTCTTATTGGAGTCCTGCTCAATTATGCTCCACATGAAATAATCCAGCGGATTCAAGTCAGGGCTGTTGGGAGGTCAATAGTCCTTACTCTAGAAATTGTTCTTGTTGGCCGAGAGCCATTCCTACATTAAATGACTGGTGTGCGCAGAGGCTCCGTCTGAAACAGCCTTCCGGAGGCCACAATGTCAATCCACGACTTCAGAACAGTTTCTAGCACTCTCACAGAAACCCCTTTAGTGTCTGTTTCTCCTTTAAGGAAGAAGTGCGGGAGTATGATGTCAACCTCTCTGGACGATACTCAAGACATGAACACAAGCCGGGAATTTTGTTCTTGCGACAATGGGAACGTACGTTGTCGGGGCCATGAGTGAGGTATCTATCGTTCTTCCTTTTGACTTTTGCGTCAATAGTGAACATTTTCCCGTCAGAGAAAAATCAGAAACGACCAGCTGCTTTATTAATTGAGAGTGCTCAGTAACAGCCACCAGCGAGCATGTCTCTTAGCCTTTGTGTCCTCAGAGAGCATCAATGTCTTACATTAACGAATAAGACTTACACCTGAGGTCCTCATGACCGATTCTACGTATGATAGATACGCTTGTCTTCAAAATGCCTACCAACTTCTGGTAGAAGAGATAATATAAATAAAAGAGATTCCAGGGTCATCAGATATTCATTCTTGTGCCTGCTTGATGATCCTCCCAGTCTTCTAACCTGGATCATCCGTGCGTATAGGAGCCTTTCTCTGGTGTCTCAGAATTTGCATAGCGAGTGGCAACATCATAAACTTTATTTCGGGTAACCGAAGCACTTCAATATTTCGAGTACAGTGTGTTCTGCGCGAAGACTATCCACAATGGCGGTTCTACGATCGAACCCCAGTTGAACTTAACAAGATCGGCCATGATGAGGTTATGATTCTGTTTACAAACGATCAAGCTACATTTAGCACAATCTAGACGGTTGATAAACGAACTGAAAGAGGCATGAAGTTTAATTAAAATATTGTTCGGATTCTACTGAAACACTTTGTATATCCGAAATTTAAAAAAATAACATTGCATACATACAATATCAGTGATAAGAGATTTTTGTTAAATGAAATACGTTTTATACTATTGGTTCTACAACAGCACGTACTTTCTCGCATCAGCGATGTTTACGTAAAATTATCAATACCGCAATTTCTGTTCTTATTAACATGTCAGAATCATTTGAAACATTCATTACCAATTGTAGTGCCTTAGGCGCGCAAATTTAATTCATTTAAATAATAATATATTAATATGTCAACATAAATTCGACAATACAAATCTCCTTTCCATACACCAGAAAATGACGGGCGAACGCACTGACGGACAGACTGACGGACGAACACGTTTTGCCACTAAACGATTACTCAATGTCAAGGACACGCGAAATATGGATTCTGACTACAGAACGTGATAGAGGAAGTAATTTACTATATGTAGGAACTAGATTTATAATTTTTTGGGTTACCAGGGCTGCTAATAAGATCTTTTTGTCGAAAAATGTCCGTGTCCTGGCGCACGATTACAGTACATTCTCTTCTTAAGTTGAGAGTAAGTTGAGAAAGTTAAAGACAAGAATATTCTAAATTGTTTAGTCTAAAAATATAAGATAATTTGATGATATTTATTTTGTTTTTAATTCGAAGAAATCGGTAGTGAATGGGTTATTAGAAATGAGTGTCGATATAAAAGAATATGTTGCAAGATCCAGTTACCAATTACCACGTTGAAATATCTAATTTCTTTGCTCTTCTAAACTGTACAAAAGAAATGCAAATTCGCGCTGGTGGTAGGATTGCAAAAATATACAAGTAAGAGTAATATCAGAAACGTGAGTGGTTTTAACTCCCCTCCCGTTCGGGCTTATATACACGTTTCCGAAGATGTCTACGCAGTGTCCTCTCCGGAGATGTACGAGTGTGTGGGAGCGGGGGCGGGGGCGGGGGCGCGGACGCTGCCAAGAATAGCGCACCACCAATCACCTAATAGGGCGGGCGACTGGCGGCCGCCGCCCGGATATTTGACCTCTCGGCCCCGCCCCCCCCCGCCCGCCCACCGCCCATCCTCCCCGCCCATCCTCCCTCGCCCGCCCATCCTCGCCCGCGTCTCGCCCGCCCCGACCTCGCCCCCTTCGCCCGGCCCCTTCGCCCACCCCCTTCGCCCGCCCCTCGACGCCCCTCGCCCGCCTCCTCGCCCGCCCCCTCCCATTCGCGCCGGCCAATGCTGACGGCTTAGGAGACTTTTCATGACGCTAGGTCTCTCCGTGTTGCGTCCCAGCGGATTAAAAGAACAAGCACCACTTTTCTGTTAGTAAGCAGGTTTGTGTTACTTGCTCTTGTGAAGGCTATGGTCGCAAACGGTGCGCATGTTTTCGGTGTTGAAGGGATTGTTCGTAATACATTCCGTTGTATCTTGGCAGGATTTACTCTCCTGACTTCTTATTCGTATCCTAATCTAAATTGCCTCGGTCACAGAGATTGTCTTTTGTTAGAAAATATTTCTATTTGGGCGCACAATATTTTAAAACAATATATGAAATGTACTTGGAGGAAGGCTGCAAATTAAAATTCATCTATTTCATTTGCAGTTTGTCAAATATCTTAATGTGGTGAATGGTATTCATTCCTAATCACGACCAATGATTAATATGAAAAAAAAAACAAAAAACATGTACTTCTACTCAACGGAGATTGCGAGAGTGCTTAACTTGAAATTCTTAGCTTAAGCAATAATTTAATGGGTAACTGCCGCGCCGTTTCGTAGCTGAAGAGTGTACGGTTTATTATCCGCAATGAGTTTTTTCGTTTACAATTAAATAAAAGACACAGTTGTCCTTTAATGTGTTTATTACGATACACATATCTGTTCTGATCAAAAGACTCATCGTTATGAATGCGTACGAACAAACCTA
This sequence comes from Teleogryllus oceanicus, assembly GCA_964035755.1. Classification (NCBI taxonomy): domain Eukaryota; kingdom Metazoa; phylum Arthropoda; class Insecta; order Orthoptera; family Gryllidae; genus Teleogryllus; species Teleogryllus oceanicus. The sequence continues at coordinate 67,591,018 of CAXIVR010000003.1, read as the reverse complement.
TTTTTGAAAATATTTATTTGCATAGAAACTGATACAAAACGGCCAAAGTCCATAAAATATTCCACCACTCGCAACGCGTGTCCGAAAAGCGAGTAAAGTAATTTTCCATGGGGCAGAGGGTACGCCGTGGCTCAAACAGGCTGTGCGTCGGCCCCCGACCACGACAGCTGGCTCTCTCGGTCGGTGAGCGAGTCCTCGTCGGCCGAGTCGTAGCCCTCGCCCCGGGCCCTCGCCTTCGCTCTCCCCCGCGACCGCGCCCGCGCCCGCGCCCGCACCAGCGCGTGGTACACCACGGCGCTGTGCTGCCGCAGGTGCCGCATGTACACCTCCATGCTCTCCGGCGACGATGGGCCCGACAGCTCCTTCTCGGGCTCCACCAGGCACAGCAGCTGCGAACCCCCGCGAGCGTTACAACACGTCCCAAAGGAGCGGGCATTGCTCCAATTTATTCTAATTTTCACTCTATTGTTGTTTGTTGTTGTTGTTTTGGTTAGATTAATTGTACGCTCTGGTCATGAGCTGCCTGGTTGACGAAAAATACAATTAATTTTTACTCAAGAATATTGTATTAACAAATAAACAATGTTATACCATTAATACAATTTTGTGTATTTGCATTGTTTTTGTTCTAGATTGATAAAATTGCAAATCAGAGTGTAATTATTGGTGGAGCGGGGATTGATCTAATTTATTCTAATTTTCACTCTATTGTTGTTGTTGTTGTTGTTGTTTTGGTTAGATTAATTGTACGCTCTGGTCATGAGCTGCCTGGTTGACGAAAAATACAATTTGTTTATACTCAAGAATATTGTATTAACAAATAAATAAAGTTATACCATTAATACAATTTTATGTATTTGCATTGTTTTTTAATGTTGAATAATAAAATTGCAAATCAGTGTAATTATTGTTTGTAGTCGTTCTTCACAAATCCATCGTTTTATTTAAGATGTTTCTTGATACCTCAGTTTCATCGCGCTAAGTGGTGTACAGTTTAGTAGCATGCGTTTGTAACTGAGTGAGAATTAATTTAATAGTAGTTACACATTTCACTCCCCATTCAGTCACATTCGCGGATATATTTTGCTAGTATTAATATTAAACAAATGAAAGAAGTACTATACTTTGTATTCACTTGTTTCGAAATGTAAAATTTTGAAAGCGTCGACAAGACCTAAGCTTCGATTTTGAGAGCCGTTGACACGACATACTTTTAAAATGACAATCGCGGAGACGATCACGCGCTCTCGCGTTCGCTCTCGTCGCCCGACAAGAACATCGACACGAGACGTCTCACGTAGCCCCAACGTCTCAGCGGCGTACAAAATAAGTTAATGGAATATTCTTTCTATTAAAATATAGTTTTATACGCGATAAATTATTAAACGCCTGTGTACTTATTGTTAGATATTATCATGCTTTCAAGAAAATAAGTTACTTAATATTTTTAATAATTTTGAATGAACTGTAAACATTGACTTTTGTTGGCTTGTGCATTTATTAAAAGGTAATTTGAAAGCGTTTTGCCTTCATAGTTGGAATACAAATATATTAAAATTCTGGTAAATATTGTTCTCCATCGAACATTTTTCGAATGCTAGGAAGGCATCTACTTTTCTCTGGACTGAAAGTCCCAGGAATTGGCTGAGAAGAACTTGCTGCGTATAAAATTTTATTTGCAATTATTGGAGTTATGTAAGTGAAAATGTGGCGGTCTCTTTGTAGTGACTGCTTGTAAATGTATCACGTAAGTTTCGTACGAAGTAGAACCTACATGTTATTACCATTCATACTAGGAACCGCTTTTCTCCCTGAATTTCACTTGCTTACTTTTCCTTGCCCGCAGACCTACTTGCCCTGCAGCCTTTAGTTTTCATTATACGAAAGAGCAATATTGCATATTGGCTATTCTAATATACTTCCGTAATCATTGAAACGTAATTCAGATAAAATGGTCTATAATTTGCAGTATAGAATACGTATGTTTTCTTTGGGGTGGCAGTGAGTTGTATGACAACAGAAATTATGAAAATGGCCTCGCACATTGTGCTAATTAGTGTAAAGAACCCTTTTCCTTATTCATTTCTTCTTTTCTCCCCGTGGCCCCGGTTTGTCGCTCCTCTAATCGTTCGGACTTTTGACCCCTTCGCTGACCCTTCCTCCCAGCCGCTTCCCCCTCTGCCCTTACCTTCTTCGCTCTCATTTGGGGAGAGATCTGCCGGCGCAGCAGGGTCGCCCTTGCGGAAAGGAGCGTCTCACTGGGTCCGTGCGTCGTCTGGGTGATTTACCTGGTCCATCACCTGGTCCCTGTACGCCTCCGCCTTGTCGCGCATTTGCTCCAGGCCGCTCACCACGGGCCCGAGGGCGGCGACGGCTAGTTGCGCCGACGCCTGGTCCAGGACGTCGTCGGCGCCCGCGTCCGCGCCCTCGGCCGCGCGCCGCCGCCTGCTCATCAGCCCCCGCGATCTGCTCCGCGATGCGTTTGAACTGATGGAACGACATCTGCGAGAGCTCCTCCGTTACGTTCGAGAATAGCCCGTCTATCACGTTGTGATAAATGAATGTTCCACCGTTATGCTTGGTTGGGAGAATGCACCAAATACAGAACGCACGCCTTGCGACCGTGTACAGCGGCACGAACCTCAGAAGGAAGTATAGTAAACCTTCCACTGTGGCAAACGCTGCGTATACCATCCAGTAAGTCATGAACTGAATGATTTTGTCTCTGTCATTGTCCTTTAGGGCTGCCACTGAGCAGTAGGAAGGATAGATGAACATAAGTAGGTCGAGAAGAGGTGTCGGAAGTAGCAGATCGTATGCCATTGGAGAGTTGATGAGCCTCTGTCAAACGTTTAACGCCTTGGTCGTTGGGTAGCACTTCGAGATTTTCCTGTATAAGGATGGCTATGTTCAAGTCTGAACCTTGAACCGCACGACATTTTTTTTGTCACAGTGTGGTGCTATTTCATTTCCATGCAACCGTTACACTGTGATGTATTAATACTCCGTTGTATCTCTTCACATCCATACAGTTTTTTCACGTCAAAATTTCACTAATTGAAACCTGCATATCCCACTAGATGCTTCTCCACAAATTAGTTTGTCACTTAAAAATTTCATCCCCTTTTAATAAATTAAAAAAACAAAGAAACAGTTGCCTCATGAGTTTCAAGACATTCGCGATTCATTTAGTTTCGGGTGTTATGTCAACAATGCATCCTGTGTTCGTAAAATTTGATCATGCAGTATTCTCATGGAAGCCGCTAGAAGTGATCCAATTTTTAATCTTAAGTGGTTTTTACTTTTCACTTACGACTTTTTCCGCGGTGATGTGAATTGTAAAGGAGCCCAGCTATTATTTTGGACCAAAGAATTTCATGCACATCTAAGGGATTAATGATTGATTAAAATAACAACTGGAAAAAGTCGTGAGTGAAAGTAACATTACATCACGCCGAAATAGCTCGGAATCATACAAAATATCTCTGAAATGTTAAATTCAAAAGCTTGACGACCGTTCCCTGCACACTTCTTGAAAAATCCATAACGTTCATCTTAACTCTCCGCATAACAAGCGGGGTGGGTACATGTGTACCCCAATGTTCAATTTTATTGTTGTGTACGTTTTGCTTATTACCTAATATTGAAATTTCGTTACATTGCTCGAAATACTTCAATTGACAATGACGAATTAAAGAATGAAGTAGTTTTAAAGTTGTTTTACATGTACTAACTAAAACAAGCACTGGGGTGAATTTGTACTCCGCTTGTTATTCCGCGTCATCAAGTTTTTTTTTTCATAGAACTTATTTTAAACATAATACTCCTTTCATTAGCACGCGCATATTTTAATTGAAATGAAAGTGGCATTATTGAAATGCCTTCAAGTTACGCATTTGAATTATTACGTCAGTTTGTATTGTACTAGTGAATGTGTGTCCTTGTTCATGTGTGTTTGCATTCCAAAACACAATTCCACAATACCAAGGCAACTTAGAACAGATAAAATGTTGTAAAATAAGAAAATGTATATTGGACCGGGGGCAAGAACTTATCAAATCTTATTCTCAAAAACAGAAACTAAATATTGCCTGAAAACCCAATACGGACTGTAATGAAATGTTTTCTTAGAGAGAAAGCGACGACTGTTCTGTTCTTCCATCAGCACTTCTGTAGTTATTGTGTTGAGTAGATGTGTTAATTGGTGAATGAAATTTGTGTTTGTGTTCCCTTCCTTCGGAGGGGAAGTAAAGCCGGCTGTCCCATGTAGTAGATTTACTGCATGTAAGATATCCTCAAGCCTAAATGAAGCCTCTGAGCAAAATTGAGCTCCGCCTGTTTCGTCGCCCAACATAATACCTCCTTTCTCCGCTAGGTGGTGAAAGGAGCGTAGCGAAATTTGCGTGGTTAGACGGAAGAGCGGGCCTGATGGCCCGAGTAAAATAAGGCATTAACTAACTAACTAGTGAGAGGGGCGGGGCTGCGTGGCCAGTGGATGCTGACGGGCGCGTCTTGGCTCGTGTTGCAGCCGGGTTGGGGGGCCAGCGTGGAGGAGCTGTGCGTGGTGGCGCGCTGGGACGCCGGCCACCGCTTCTGTGTGCGCCTCGTCGTGCAGGACGGCTCGCTGCTGCTGCAGGTGAGTGCTTCGCCAAGCTCTTTGACGCGCAAAACGAGTATACTCATGACGAGAGCCCGGAAGTTCAGGCATTTGTTTTACCTACAATAAGCAGACAAGAAAGACTATTATTTTTACTATAATAGGCATAAAATCAGCAGACAAAAAAGGCTGTTATTTTTACTATAATAGGCATAAGATCAGCAGACAAAAAATACAGTTATTTTTACTATAATAGGCATAAAATCAGCAGACAAAAAAGACAATTATTTTTACTATAATAGGCATAAAATCAGCAGACAAAAAATACAATTATTTTTACTATAATAGGCATAAAATCAGCAGACAAAAAAGGCAGTTATTTTTACTATAATAGGCATGAAAAAGGCATGTATTCTGGCAGGGTGAAAAAATCACATTTGAAAAGGAACGATAGCAAAAAATTAATAACTCAAATGATTCACATTTTTATTCTTTCTCTAAGATTTACGTTAGCACACGTGGAAGAAAACGATCATTTTCTTTGTAATCTTGATTGCACATGACTACTGGCTGCATTGTAGCCATCCTTATCCTTGCAGACATCTACGGCTGATCTGAAACAAAATAAAAGAAACGTCGGGAGAGACATTGGCCTTCCGATACGCTCTTGGTGTTGTTTACCGCTATTGTATTGTCAGTACTGGCGTTTCGCCCGCCTCGCTGTTTCGGGGTTATAGAGGAATTACTCTAAGAAGGGACCGCTTTGACAGCTACTGCGTGGCCACCGCATACTTGAATTTTGGAGAGAAAAAAAAGCTCCCATGTAATAAAATCTATTTTCAAGGATAAAAAGGCAATACATTTTGGCTCTTATCCATGTTGTCCTTCGGAATAATACTTCCTGCCGCGACAACATGGAAACGATAATTTGAATAGTTGTATTTCCCACTGAATTCTAGAAGACGTTTCTAGAAGACAGGCAAGAAATTCTAGAAGACAGAAGCAAAACAAGGGGCCCTCTCAGCATTTGCTCAATGGGTCAGGGAAACTGGACGAAAAACCTGATCGAGATGGGGGTCATTGACCCGGAGGCTGCAATACAATACTTGTTACAGGTTGTTTATACACATTTATTAAGTTCAAATGTTAAATAATGCATTATGTATAATTGTTAAAATTAATATTACTTTTCTTGTGATGCTCAGTATAGTCTCTAATTGTATAGAAACAGTTATGCAGCAGAAACGATTTCACTAGGGATTTAAACTTTTCTATCGAACTTAATCGTTTAATGTCATCTGGCAAAGTGTTGTAAAATAATGTACACGTATTGTATGTGAATTTTTTGTAATGAGCTGTTGATACTGTCACCTGATGAATATGATATCTATTTATCAATGCCATTGCCCTGCATGACGTTCAACCGTATCCCGATATGTCAAAGTGGTCCATTGTTAGAGGAACTCCTCTATTCCTTCTGTAGCATATCGCTCGGACGCTTGTTCTTGACCATCGAATTCTGCTCGTACTAGGCTATATTTGTAATTAATTTTTCGTTCTTCTACGTATTTACTTTTCAGTAGAATTTCGAAGCAAAAAGTTTGAAATGCTCTTCGAGGAGCGTTGTTTTTAAGTGTGAGGCGGAGCGCTGGAGAGGGGGTTTGGCGCCGTGGCTGCGCCGGGGCCGCTGAGCCGCTGAGCCGTGCAGATGCTCGCACTCGGCGCAATCTGGCGCTTATCTTATCTCCCCGGGGGTCGATCTCCCGAGGAAAATTGACTCTCTTCCCGTGGGTGCGTCGCCCGCCTCGACTCACTCACCCGGCCATTAGATCACCCACGCGTGCTCTGTCCGTCCACCCGCCCTCCAGACAGCCACAGCATCACGGAAGTTGCATTACGTCTTCAATCATAATATCGATCATTCAATCGTAATATTAATATTAATTTTAACAATTATACATAATGCATTATTTAACATTTGAACTGTATAAATGTGTATAAACAACCTGTAACAAGTATTGTATTGCAGCCTCCGGGTCAATGACCCCCATCTCGATCAGGTTTTTCGTCCAATTTCCCTGATCCATTGAGCAAATGCTGAGATGGCCCCTTGTTTTGCTTCTGGACATAAATGTAACTTCATTTTCTGTGCACGTCTTCTAGAATTCAGTGGGAAATACAATTATTCAAATTATCGTTTCCATGTTGTCGCGGCAGGAAGTATTATTCCCATGGACGACATGGATAAGAGCCAAAATTTATTGCTTTTTTATCCTTGAAAATAGATTTTATTACATGGCACCTTTTTTAAAAATTTAAGTAGTATATGACTTAGTGTAGGGATCACAGAATTTTGAAAATGTGCACACAATTCACTTTTCCCCATAGCACGTCATACGCAGTTTTTACGTCAATAAAGCAACTGCTTTATTGACGTAAAATAAATAAATAAATCAAAAGAATCACCAGCTAACACTATTAACTAACAAATGGAAAGAAGTGCTTACTAAACAAATTCCCGGGAGAGAGAGCGCTGCCTAGATTTAAATAGCTAGCCCCCATTCCCCACTTCTACTTTATCGTTTTTCTGCGTACGTAGAAAAGAAAATGTATACTAATTGTGCGGCGCAATTCGACTCTTTGTAAGTCTCATTGTCGGGCCTTCGTTGCAAAAGGGTGGATGAATCTTGTTCGCATGTGTAGGAAACTCGTTCTTCATCTAACACGGTGTCAGAATCTACGCTTTGTGGTTCCATAATACCGAAAAATCGATTGATGGCAAATCGTCTGTCCGTCCGTGGTCGTCGTCCGTAGCGCCTAAACCGTTCAAAACTTTGTATTCCGCGATCGATCTGAACCAACTCGAGGACTGACTTTGAAGAGGATATTTTGTTTTTATGGGGGTACTTTACATGAAGCCTCAACACTTTCCATATTATCTCAAAACTATTCAACTTTGTCATCGTAAAACGTAGAGAAAGCATGAAAATGGCGCAGGTCTCACTTTCGTTGAAATCTCGTAATTTTCGAAAATTGCAAAAAGCTGGAGATTTTTCCTTAATGAAAGCTGTTCTTTAAAGACAGATCTTGAAATTAGGTGGTTTACAATGTCTCGAAAATGTGGGTAGTTTCGCGTAATTTTGCATAGAATTTAGGGAATTTTTCAACAGTTATTTTCTCAAAAAACTGCTCTAATTTTTTTCTTTCGAACTTTCTATATTTTTGAAAGTTGCAAAAAATTAACATTGCAAAAGTACAATATTGAAAGATATTTTTCTTAAATAAATTCTGTTTTAAAAAATTAAATCATTAAATAAGGTCATGTACAATTTTTTGAAAATAGAACAGTTTTTACGTAATTTCTGCTTGAAGTTAATGTAATTTATAAAAAAATCTTAAAAGCAACTCCAATGTTTTCTTTATTTTTTTAGATAGAAAAAAGGACGCTTAAAAATGGGATGGTGTCATATTCGCTGAACACTTTGAATATTCGAAAATCGCAAAAGTTAAAAATACGAGAAAATATGTAGTGTTGTAATACCATTCGTTTAACCTTGGTTTCTAACATTTTCTTTGTAGCTGAAAGGACTCGATGTTTATCTTCGTTTATTCATCGTGGAATCTTCAGTAGGTTGAATTCAAAGACCTTAGAAGCACCTCAGATGGGGCGCGGTTACTTCTTCGCAGTTAACAAGTTTTTATTTGTGCTTTACAAATTAAAAATAAAAATAAATTTTAGACGTTTAACAGTTGCTCGAGCATTCATTTTTAGGCAGACGCAGTTACTTGATAAGTGTCGATTAAAATAATTGTGTAATTTTTGTTTCATTACAATATTAGGTTTAATTATCATTAATTCAATGAATTAAGTTGATTATATTAAGTAAATTAACGATTATCGTAAATTTAAAAAAGGGAGTACAGTAATTCAGAGTTTCACCAATGAGCTCGTATGTGTATTTAAATCATCAACAACACATGCATTTCTAGAATTCTTCCAATGTATCTTATAGAAACCCGGTAAGAATTATGCCAATCGATTTGTCTCTTTGAAATGAATCGAACGAGCTATTTATGACTTGTGTAGTCTCTTCTGTAAGTTATCAAAAACAGATTTGAATTGGTTACAAAATATTTAAACAAATGACGTTTAGAGAAACATGAAATTTCCTGTATGGATGTGAAAAAAGAAATCAGTTTCCATCAGAAGATCGAAGAGCTTCGAATGACAACTCCTTTGTCTCAATTAGTAGAGCAGAAGCGGTCTAACATGGAGTGATGGACAGATAGAGAAACGCGGGTTACTTCATTAATAAACAAGGATATTCAGCATTTTGGTTTTAAAGAAATAGCTCAAATATGCAGATAGTATTTATTATAAATTGTTGCTTGAGAAAAATCTAATAAAATTATTCACGAAAAAATATTTACATTCTTGACAACAGAAGGAATTTGAGACTCCACGAGATTTCAAACGAATTTCCCTGAGCAGTTTAAAAAATAGCCATGTTTCAATTACTATCTGGAGGAGAATTCCATCGGCCAGCTACTCTGATTGGTAATTTTCCGTGATTTCTGCATCCAATACAATGCGTACGTGCCTTAACAAACAGACCCATTAGCCGCGCACCATCATTCCTCCTGCAGCCTTATTCCTTCCTCTCTCCCTTAAACGCGCACACACAGCTGGATTTCCTGCACTGCACTACCGCACATGTCGCAAGCTACGAACTTTTCCAGTCTGGGGGCGGCGCCCGCGTAGGGGAGATCCTGGAGGAGGAAATCCGCAAGCCGACGTGGAGGTCGGTGCCGGAACCCAGGACCCAGCTGGGGACACGGTACAATACACGTACGGACTAATGTCCAAAGTAGCTGACGAGCTCGGAAACGCTAAATAAACGAGTGGTGCTACAACATCACATACTTTCTCGATTTATTTCTTCTTCTCCTTCTTTGCTGTTTGGTTGACCCTTAGGTGGGTCTTACGGCGCCTAAATTCTTCTGCCACTCTTCTCTATTTTTCCAAGTCCCAGAGGGTACAGACATCTAGCCATTGTCTTCTCTACATTGTCCCTCCATGGTCCAAAGAGGTCGCGGCCGGCCTCTTTTCCTTCTTTCTTGCGGTTGCCAATCCAAAAGCGTCTTTTGAAGTCTATTGTTCTGCATCCTCTGCACGTGTCCAAACCATATCAGTTGTTTCCTTTCAATTTCGTGCAGTATATCCTGCTTCAAACCCATAATCTCTTTAATTCTTTCATTTCGTATTTTCTCTCTTCTTGAGAAGCCAGCAGATCTTCTAAGAAAGTACATTTCCATGACCCTCAACTTTATTCTCATTTGTTCTAAGAGTTGCCATATCTCACCATCATACAGTACAACACTTTGGATTATTACTCGATGTCTCATTAATTTTGTTCTTTTACGTATGTTCTTGTCCTATAGGATAGAATTTAGGGAACCAATGAGCTTTATTTCTAAATTTTCAATTTACGAATATTCTAAGAGTTCAACGAAAATGAGATCTTTCTTTTAAGCATCCCTTCTTCTATCCCTGGAAAAATTTTAAGAAAATATTTGGAACGGTTTTTAGAAAAAAATGGTAAAAAAATATTAATTGCCTATATTTCGCGCAAAATTACACGAAAAATACTCATTTTCGAAGAATTGAACATGATCTTGTTAGAAGATCTGTCTTTAAGGAACATATTTCATTAAGGAAAAAATCTCTATCTTCACTATTATAGTTGTAGGAAGACGCCGAAAAAAATTAAAATTTTGCAATTTTCAAAAAGACATGAATTTCAACGAAAATTTTAGATCTGCCCCATTCTCTTAAGGGTCTTTGACGCCATCTGACAACAAAATTTAATCAGAGGATTTGGAACATTTTTTTAAAATGTCCATGGGGCTTTATGTAAAATGTCCTCCAACATTATAATACATTTATTTAAAATTCAAGGACCCGCGACATCAATCGATTGGGGAACATCATTTTTTGAGAATATCGGCTGAACGGTTTAGGTGGTCGCGTTTACAGACGGACGTTTTGCCGTCAATCGATTTCTCGGTGTCTAGGACCCACAAAACATGGATTCTGGCTACACAACATGTTAGAGGAAGTAATATTTTAGATTTATGCACTTTTTCGTTACCGGGGCCCGGCAATTAGAGCTTTTGTGTCCAAAATTCGCCCTTTTTCCCGCGGCTCTGCAATACAGTCTCCATACGAGAAAGCACCGGAGACCCGAGCGGGCTTTCTTGAGAGGGCTGTGAGAGAGCTGAGCGGCGGCGGCGGCCGGCGCTTGACGTCCGCCTCCGCGCGCACTCGGCGCGGCGCCTCGCGCGGATCGACGCGGCTAAAAATACGCGCGCGCGCGGACGCGTCGCCTGGGCCAATAGCGCGCGCGTTGCCCTCGCGGCCCTCTGCGACTTCAAGGCGCTCCAGTCAGCCGGAATTCTTTTAAGACATACGTCGGCAGGCGTCATTCGCCATGCCGTTTCAGATTGCTCGCGATTTTGCTAGAAACGGTTTTTACTTTCTCGCATTATATTACGTAGTGAAGATAAAGTATTTAAATGCTGCAGCGAAAATATCGTAATGTCAGGCTCTAATATAGAAAATGTGGATTACTCTTCCCATGTGTAGTAAATAACTTCCTCTAATACACTGTATAGACAGAATCCACGTCGTGTGGGTCATTGACACCGAAACATTGGTTGACGGCAAAGTCCGTCTGTCAGCCCCCGTTCGTCTGTTGCTGTCGGTCATGCTTTAATTACTCTCAATTTTTGTGCACCCGCCGCCCGTCCCCCCGTCCCCCCTCCCCCCGTCCCCCGTCCCCCCTCCCCCCGTCCGCCCGTCCGACGTTTAGGAAGAAGGCGGAAGTCTCATTTTCGTTGAATTCACACTTGAAAATCACAAAAAATACTAATAATGCGCGAACGTGTGTGCTATCGTTGTGCCACAACTTTTATCCTGCTTTTAGGAGATCAAACAATTGCGAAACCATTAGAAATTATGTTTCAGACTCCGATAGGCAGCAGCTGGGAAGAGGATGAGGGCAAAGCCAAAAAGGTAGCCCGGACGAATAAAATTAGGAAACGAACTAGTTCGCGGAAGTCTGTGTTTTTCATTAGCACCACTGATTCGTAATGGGTACCATAAATTAAATTCGTCGTCTAAGGGTGTATCATTGTAAAAAATGGACTGTTCACATACAACTACACATTTTCTTCTTTTTTCAAATTTCAACCGAATTATATTTGAAATGTGAATAAGGCTTTGTATGTAAATAACGAATAATCCCTTTTTGGTGCCTCGTATTTCGCAATGGTTCTGTGCCATACCGTTTTATTAGTAGGACAAATCCATTCATAAGGTCGCCGACCTTTGTATGAGCGTCCTAAACAATGCGCGTAAAAATAATTAATGTCCCCATTTTCTGCTAATGGTTCGTTTAACGTCATGTTATAACGCAGACACTTCATGTAATGTTAGGAAATGCGCCATCACGTACTGGCCTGTTCTTTGAGGTTTTCCGTGTGGTGGGCCTCTAAAGGATACGAAAACCTCCATCAAAATTTAGAACTCTGGCATAACATCGGTGTCAGCCGTCCGGACAGAGGAACATTTCACCGCACGCTTATTTAGACTTTTCAGTTTAAAAGACTAAAATATACAAGCTTGAACAACGTAGCAGATAGTCAAAACACTCAATTACGTAAATAAAAAACTTAAATAATATATTTAATAATAGTCGAATGTATACGTACACGAACAATACAATTGTCAACAAAGTTCAATAATTTAGCACTTACTACACGTACTAAGAGCACTAAAATCACAAAAAATATGAAATGAAATGGTTCAAATTTTTACAAGATATTATTATTTACTGTGAAATTTTCCTGCCCCCCTAAAAGTGCCGCCCCCACTGCGCAACGCCACTGATTTAGAATTCACGTAATTTTAAACGCTATTCATTTTCTGATTGCTACCAGTTCAAAATTCGAATTAAACATAAATATTTATCATTGTTTTGCATTGAACTTTAAAGCAATGCACGAATTTCGGGAAGACTGCCCGCGGAGGTCTTCTGCAATGGCTGCCAGTCTTTCGTCTTCCACGAGGCGGCGGTCGGGCCCGCGCGCCTTCACTTCCCCTTCGGGCTGACTGGACAATCAGCGGGTCACCCCACTTGAACAGCCGTGCTTCAAAGGGAAACCAATTTTTCTTCGAATTAAATAGTCGACTGCATTTTCAATACATTGAATGACCAACGATCACGGACGGAAATGTAATAATTTACGAGTTTTATTAATTGATTAAGAGCTAAAACGCATTAGCATTGCACTTCCAATTGTTGTCCCTTTTCTTGGATTAAGAACTATTGACTAATCTGATGCAACGACTTATTCGAAACAAATTGTAATGAAGATAGCTTTTTCGATTTGCTGTTTATTTTTTGTAGTAATGATTTGCTCTTAACGTACGCTGTGGAGTTGGAATTTCAGGAACTTCATCATTCAAAGTGTGGTGAAATTTCAAATTCTGGATCGATCCTATTGGCATGAATAAAGGCTTGGAACACCTCCCGGCCATACAAGGCCGTACAAGCACCTTCGGCCATACATAGCTGAAAGGTGTAAGTTTGAGTCCCCGTGTAGGGCTTGGCACTTTTCACGGTATTTTCGCGGGCTGGCTTCTCATTTCATCCGCGTACCTTACCTTGTCTTTGTACCACCCTTAAACATTCGTCTGTCGCCACCATTCTTCCATCTTGTCCATCCCTCGTTCCGTCGTGCGGTGGAAGGAACAGGCACACCATCTCCGATCAGCTGCTAGGAAAGGGCACTTGCGAACGCCCAGAAATTAGCATGATACTCATCATCATTCATTGTACCATAACTTTGATTGTTCTAAAATATTGAATCAGAAAAGATTACGCAAACGGGACATTATCTTTTATTTCTTTTCCGGCCATCCTTTTTTTCCTTTTCCTTGTGAGAACTTGTGGCGTTTTATTATCACGCTTGTCCCTTCAGCTTCGATTCAGCCCTTCTAAAGAGGTCTCTCTTGCTCTTTCTGCCTAATCCCTCTCCCGCCGCCCTCCCTCGCCCTCCTCGCCTTCCTCGCCCTCCTCGCCTTTTCCTCGCCTCCTCCTCTCCCTCCCTCTCTCTCTCTCCTCTACCCTGCCTCCACGCCTTCCCTCGCCGTCCCTCGCCGTCCCCCCCGCCTCCTCGCCCTCCCTCGCCCTCTCTCGCCTCTCTCGCCCTCTCTCTCGCCCTCTCTCTCGCCCTCTCTCTCGCCCTCTCTCTCGCCCTTCCTTGCCCTGCCTCCACGCCTTGCGTCACCCTCCCTCGCCGCGAGCGCGGCGCCGCTATGCGAGGAAGCGGCCAAGGCCCCCGCAGCCCACTTTCCGCAGGAAGCGCCTCGTCGCCCTTATCGGCGGCCGCCGCGCCGCGCCGCGCCGTGGGCCTCGGGCGATAGCCGGGAGCGCGGGCGCCGCCCTATCGCTTCCTCAAATTGGGCCAGGGACTGGAAACACGGATGGGCCACAACCCACGTTCAGGACAATTTCATTCGCCTTTCCAAATTTATAATATTTGTTACGAGACCAATTTATTCAGTAACTTCTTTACAACCTCGGGACTGCAAACCAAGCTCGTTCGTTTAGTGTTGAGATATTAGGTTTTATCTTTTGGCAATTGTGCTTCATGATTCAGATGTGAAAAGAAATATAGCGAAAATTAGCTTCGGGTTATTACGGTAATTTGAATTCTCTGAATGCCAATGTGATATGATCCAACCGATGGTTTCTTCGATGGTTCGAAGTCTGTTATGTTCCAAAATATTTTCGTTGTGGGTTTCTTCAGTCACCGTTTTAGGTACCTCTGATCGCTTGCCTGTTAGCCAATCTTTCTGTACAGACGTCAGTGCACTGTGGTGCCTACTCCTATGACATATTTTGGAAAGGACCAGCGCAAATTTTCTTCAGACATGACTTAAGTAACAGTATTTCTTCTTGCTGTCGCGCAACCAGCGTCGACTAAGAGCCTCGTCTGCTGTCGCCTCCATGTCCCGCTTGCCGCGCCGCCTCTATCAGCGTCCTGAGGCCTTCCCCTCCGTCCCCTCCGTCCCCTCCGTCCCCTCCGTCCCCTCCGTCCCCCCGTCCCCTCCGTCCATCCCCTCACCATCTCCTCATCTTCAGGATGCCTCTTCCCTACGTCAGCATCATTTCTCATCCTGGTTTCTCTGCGTCAGTAGTTTCTAATTATCTGCTGGAGGCCATTGCGAGGAAGATTGTCTTCAACTGTGCAGGCACTGGCGGATCCGGGTGGTTGGGAGGGGCATGGGTTCTATGCCCATCACGTAAAATATATAGTTTTCGTTTACCTTCCTTTATTTGGCAAAATTGATTTAAATATTTATTTATGTTGGAATTATCTAATTTCTAAATATGTTCTAATCATGTTTACAGTACATAACTAGTATACAAAATAATAAAAAATGTGTATATTATTTAACAAAAATCTACGATCCCCTCCCGCCAATGATCGGCTAGATCAGTCCCTGTGTGCAGGTGGAGTGTGCCATGAGTTGGTCTGAGCCGGCCGGTGGCCGTGCTCTACTTGCGTTCAATCTGTTATCTCCGCTGTGTTCCTAATCTCCACTATTGTCCAGGTTTTGGTACTTTACGTAATTGATGGTCCTCATGTTGAACTTTATTCGGATAAACTTACGGGCTCGTGGTTTGTATTCCCGTCGAGGGAGTCGTCAGATATCTGCGTCCTGCTGAAACTATGTATATAGCTGAAACTATATTATCTCCATGGACATGCGTCGTATTTTCATTTGTATGGATTTTTTATTTTGAGGAGATTGTGATTCTCTTTTCGGTGGATACGCATAATCTGCTTTTGTGCGGAATATTTACTGTCATGTGACTTCTTAACATGTGCGTCTTTTTTAATAGTGACTAAAGCTCCCTTTCAGATTTTCCATTTAACCTGAAATCAATCATATGATCTATTCAGAAGGAATCATCGAGTATACGTGCTAATTTCCTTAATACTATAATTTCTTTATAGTTTCTTACACCTATTTTCCATGACGATTTCGAAAATTAGAGGTAGAGGATCTGCACTGTCAATTATTGCACTTAATTTAGTACTCTTATAAATTACAAATATTGTAATGGAGCATTTGGGTGATGAATATGAATCTAACCCAACAGAAAACATCAATGTAATGGTAGTTAGTTATATTTAGTGTGAAGGGATAGAGAAATCTATGGGAAAATTAATCCTATGGCGGCTCCACACATTCGTTATTCGGCGAACAGCGAGCAACCACTCGCCGAATCTCGAATGGTGTGGATGAGTTGCTAGCTATTTGCCGAGTAACGAACGTTCGGTGCTCGCCCTGCCCACCGCGTGTCGGTCTTTAGGACACATCAAAGGGAGCGAACATTCCCTGAACACGTCAGCTGCTCGGGATTGGACGAGCGGTAGCTCACTGCTCGGCGAATGTCGAATGTGTGTAGCCGCCTTTATAGGAATATCTCCAAATAAGTAGTCACAATTTTTTCTCCAAATCTTGGGTAAAGAATATCGGGTTTATTGGCCATCATCGTACAATCACTGTGGATGTGTTGTTGTTATTGCAGCTGCTGCTGTTGAGAAAGAGGAAGGAAAGCGCGTAGTGCGTCCAGGGCGTTGGCCAACGAGGTGTTAGCGTGAGTGCGAGGGCTGCGGGGCGGAGGGAGGCGGAGACGGCCGAGGCGGTGGCGGGGCGGCGGCGGTTGCGGAGGGGAGGGAGGGGGCGTGTGTGGTCGGCCACCTGCACCTCGCGTTCCGCGGTTTTCTCGGAACTTCTCTGACGCCAAGCAAATAGAATAGCTCTGGACGACCTCCGCATGGCGAGATACGCTTCTTGAAAGCCGTGGTTTCGTCTCCATGCGCAGACTGCGTTCAAAAGGGTACGCGAAATCCTGCCGGGAATCAGCAAAGATGTAGGTTATAGAGGCGGGAAAGTGGAAAGGATGGTCTGTTCAGTTCTTGTGTACAGGTGGATACTAAATAGTAGTAGTAGTAGTAGTAATAATAATAATAATAATAATAATAATAATAATAATAATAATAATAATAATATCAATAATAATAATAATATCAATAATAATAACAATAACAACAATAATAACAATAACAAGAATAATAACAACAATAATAATGATAATATTAATAACAATAACAACAAACTGTCCATATCCTGCGACTGTAGGATACAGCGCAGACTTTCCGGCAAAACACAAAAAATGTGAACGATCGGGTAACAGTGGCTAGTCTTTTTAACCAATACTTTTCGAGAATTGCTGCCGATATCACTAAGGGTCTTCAGACACGAAATTCAATATTAGACATTTCCCAAAAAAATTTAGACCCGATGTTCGTTTCCAAAACTTCTTTCTATGAAATTCTCAAAATAATCGGTAAAATAAGAAAATATATTGGGCCGGTTTAGATGAATTTCCGGATTGTTTGTTACCTACCTGTGCGCCTGCCTTTACACACCCGTTAACCCACATATTTAATGCAACCTTATGCACCGGAACATTTCCAGATATTTTCAAAACAGGTAAGATTAAGCCGCTCTTCAATTAAGGCAACAAACATTAAGTTCAAAATTATCGCCCTATTTCTCTTCTGTCCGTTTTTTTCAAAAATATTAGAGAGAGTTTTTTACGTACGAATGGAAACCTTTCTCAGTAAACACAACGCGATATTTAACGTATTATTTACAATTTTCACTGTATAATTCTAAACTACCATGTAACAATGTAACTTCTAGAATGTTCTCATCTGTGCACATCTTCTAGAATTCAGTGGGAAATTTAGTCATTCAAATTATCGTTCTCCGTGTTGTCGCGGCAGGAGGTATTATTCTTTGAGGAAGGACATGATGAGGGATAAGAGCCCACATTTATTGCTAATTTACCCTTGAAAATAGATTGTTTTTACATCGGAGCGAATATTTTGTTAACAATCCTTGAAAAAATGCTTATTTCCTTTCTGTATTCAAAATTCAAGGAGTATATGGCTTAGGGTAGGGATCACAGAATTTTGAAAACGTGCACAGACATCACTTCTCCCAATAGCAGTCACACACAGTTTTTAACTGTTTTTGACGTAAAATAAATAAATAAATTAAGAAATAGACGTTGACCTTTCCTACAAGTGACTCACTGCGGGGTACCTGAGACCGTGAGACTGAGGGTATCGTGTTCGCAATTCAATATCAAGAAGTTGCAACAAACAACTATCTTAAATACAATGAAACAAACAAAAACAAAGGCAGAAACACCCATGAATATCCAAAAAGTAGATTCGGTACCGTGCACCTATGCCAGAGGCCACGACGATCATGAAGTATCCATTCTGGCTACAGAGCGTAGTGCTGTCGATTTGCGCCTGTACCTTATTGTTGCTAGTGTCATGCACTTTTTCCCTCCTATTCTGTATCCCTCCGTATACATAGTGTGGTATGGTAATAAATGATGTTGTGAATGTTCAAATAATTGCTTATAAGCCCAGTTACTGAGGAGAGGTTCGGATACAAACAAGAATTCCTGTCCCAGACAGTCTTTCTGCAGACAGTGATTCTTTGTACACTCAAAATATAATTTATATTAATAAGAATAAAATTTCGTCGCATGTATTATTTTTCTAGAGTACTTGTATCTAGAATCCCACTTTCGTTATGTACCTAAAATATATTTCATATCAGAAATTTTGGAATAATATAATGTATTTTAGTACATAATATACTTTTTTTGTTTCTTTCGTTGCAATGACGTCCATTCACATTGCATTTGAGCGAGAGCGTTCGTATTGATTCTGGCGTCTTATGGCGTTTGTGGAGACACGGAGGCGATCAAGCTCTCGCGCTGAGACCTGGACAGAAATACTCAACAGCTAAGGATTGGTTGTACGAAATGCACTTGTGTTGTTCTTCCGTGATAAAAGGCGCACGGTTTTCCTTCTGCGTTTGAAATCTAGGAGACCTATGGAATTGCGCAGCTGGCGATCCTCGCCGTTAACACAGTTGCGATAGCGGATGTGGCTTGGCAGCGATGGAATTCCCGGGCGTGGCCTCGCCGATGTGGGCAGGGCCCTGGCGGCTGAGTCCGTGATCTGCGGCCGCCGAAGGGATCAGAGGGCCCCGTTGATTCATTGTGCCCCAGTGAATGTCACTAGGAAGCGGATTTATATGATTTTGCATATTTTTTCCGTTTCTTCAAGGCATAGCTAAGTAACATTTCTTGATATTTGGTTAGAATTGAAAGCAATGGATATCAATATGTCAGTGGACATTTGGCCAATTTTTCCTGTTTACGCATATTCTTGTATTTATAGGAGCATTTTTTGGATATTTCGTTACCAAAGAGACTCATCTGTGAAACGTTTCGTTTTTTCATAGAATCTGTTTACGTGTGAGTTTTCATTGATTAACAAGAGCTTGTCACAGAGTTCTTTTTCTTTTCTAGAGATGATAAAATACTTCTGCAAATGTAGGATATTTCTTGATATCATATTTTTTAAACCATCAGAAAAAAATGAAACAAGACTTGCAATGTACTTCAACTAAGGTGCACATTTACTTCAGTTATTTCTTCCGCGAAGTAAGATGGTATTATGTTTGCGCAAAAATATATATTTTCGTGCCAAGCATGCTTCTTCTGAATTTTATCAAGAAAGGTTTATAGTAATTTTATCAAGTAATTTTCATGGTATCAGGTAATTTTATCAAGAAAGGAAATGAAATATTGTTAATTTTAATTGCATATTAAAGTGCGTATTTCAGAATTTTTAGGTCATAAATGTATATTTGTAAAAGCATATTTCATGATTTTTTAGGGTATAAAAATCCTCTCCCTAAATATCACCGACGTATATATAATATCCAGCAACTTAAGCACATTTACTTTACAGTTTCAAGTCCAAACAATTACGGACCTAAAAGTTCCTTTCTTATAATATTCAGCTTTTGATTGATTGATTAATGATGAGTGATTCCGGGTGCGTAAATGTCTGAAGTAATTATTCCCGTAAGCGTAGTGCATTTTTCTCGGGAGGTAGCTGTAATCTTCTTTCCCACTGAACGGCGAGATCCGGCGCCGACCTACCGCCAGCTAGCGGGGTTTTCTCCAACCAGGTATCTCTCACCAGCGCGGGTACCGCCTCAGCCGTGACAAGCTCTAAGCTTCCTACCGGTCGCCAGGCATGCATGGTAGTATTTTGTGTGTAAGGGGTAGGATAGGAACAGGAATGGGAAGGAAAGGTCGCGCTCGGTCTGTGGCCCAGACTTCGTACTCGTCGTATTCCAACTTCGTACTCTCTTACGACTCATGCGGTCCACGTCCTTTCCAACTTTGCAGTCTCTTTAATTCTTCGTTACGGTCTGACAGAAAGTTGATTTTTCAAAAGATTTTAATTTTCAACCAAATAATAACGTGCGAAGTTTGTTATAATTCAACAATCTGATTTGAGGAGTCTTTTAGCATACTGCTACATCGCAGAATTGTTCAATTATAATGCCCCAACTGAAGAACTTTACTCAGGACATACTGAATTTGTGAAACTAAATTGATTTATTGAAAACTAATAAAAAGTGAAACATGCCTACTAATTTCGGGGAATTGTCTATCTTCATCTCTGATTATCATCTTCATGTTCATCTTTTCATAGGTTTTCTGTATTTTGGTATATTTTAACCTAAGGGATATATATATATATATATATATATATATATATATATATATATAATATTGAATTCATTGTTAATTTCCCTTCTGCTTTCAGGCGAACAACGCTTACATGAGGGACCAGTGGTATCACTCCATCCTGTGGAAGGTAAGCATATATGACCTATTTGTTTCTTGTTATTTTGATTGTCTTATAGATAATTAATTTTAATATATGATACCTTTCATATCTTGACAATCGTGCATTAGTAACTTGTGGTGCTTCAGAACGGCACATACTTTCTCGTACTAGTTATTATTATCTCTTTGATCAGTCGTATCTTTTCGGTTTTGCTGTTTTTAGTAAATACATGATTGTCAAGAAATGAAATGCAAGGGATCATAAATTAAATTGTATGCCTTCTTTATATAGAAGGTACCTTGCATCTATGCTTGAGATAGCCTTACACTGTTAACCATTATTTCTACTGATTTTCTGCAGAACATCACGATTTGGTCATACTAAATCATGGCGCATTAATTTAGTGAGAGTCTTACAGACTTTATTTCAAATAAAAATATGAAAGTTTAACTCGGTATCGTATACATACAATTTAACAAGTTTGTATTTGTCAATAAACTAAAATTATAAGTAGATTGGCATGTAAATCTTATTTCTTGTTAGCAGCAATGTTGTCGTTCCATTAAGAATTTACAAAGAAGAGAATGTTCCTCGAGTGGTAGAGGCCACCCGTGAGACTGTAATGTAGAGCGGGTTGCATTCCTGCAGTAGAGCGTTGTGGTTGCTGGGGCAGGGGTTTGCTTTTATGGGAAAGGAATGCAAGCGGATTGGGTGGGTTAAATTCGTGATGCGCATATATAAGAACTAGCGGAACCATCAAGAATTTGTCCCAGATGAGCATGCGTAGTAGTTCTCGTGTTATATTAGTGGCAGTAGTAGTAGTTCTCTTGTAAGTAGTAATAGTAGTTCTCATGTAATATTTGTAGAGAGAATTGCAGTTCTGTATGTTTTACCTTCCAAATCAAGAGTAAATTTGCCGTTATTGTAAATGTATGATTAATAAGCCTCGATTTCATGTCTCAATTGTCATCAGGAAAATATTGGAACTGAAATTCGTTTATGTTTTTTTTTCTTTTTTTTTAAATTTTTTCTTTTTTATTTTCAAATGTAAGAATTAAAATCTTGATATTGAAGTCAAATGCTTTATTAAAATCAATCTCATCATATCGATCTTACATTCTGCGCAATACAAACGGAAGGTAAAACTCGCATTCTCGGAAGATATGAGACTCCTCTGATTTTTGGAAGGTCGTTGCCCAAATATATATTAGGAGATAAAATATTGGAAACGCTAAATTATTATTATAAAATTTGTTTTGTCGTTGAATTGATGTTAAAGAGAAAAATTGCATCACAAAGTACTCTGCGAGTTCTGAACCAATTTGAATGGAAATTTTACGTTGGCTTCATTTGAAGGTATTTACAAAATAATTACTTTTCTTCACTTTTGTCGCCTAGCGTTTCATTACAGATTCAGAAATTCATTGATGAAATAGTTTGGTTGCGCTCCCCCAGGTTTTTGCCAACGATTGTCATTTACAATTCAGTCCAATTAGTTCGTTTATTCAAAAAGGAAACCGATGAGAGAAGGGGAGGGAGCTCTATTGCTCCTGCGTGCCTTCGCCTCCATTCGCCCATACTAACACAATTTGTTTCCTTTTACAGAAAAGCATTTTTAAGTACCGCAATATACTGAAGAAGTCGACCCGCCCCGAAGTGGTGCTGAAGGAACTGAAGGTAAGACGTCTTTTCCCGACAGATGAGCCATTGTCATACGTGTCTTCATGCGAGACACTCGCCCGAAGGTAGTTGAAACAATAGTACATTATGAAACGATGGTGTAATGATTGTATTAAAACACGAGCATGATATTACGATACTCGCTCGTTTCTCGCTCGTATCGCCAACTTCACACGAGTGTATTAATACTCATTACATCGATTTTCATACGATACTTTTTCAACGACTTTTATAAGTAAAACTTTTACATTGAATCGTTTCTTCGCCGTTGGCATGCAGGATTCAGCCAACACCACCTAGCAGACAGCTCCCTAACCCTACCCTTGCTTGCTGCCGCCGGTGGCTGTGGTTACCAATTCGCCTGGGAGGGAGTACTGCGCTAGTCAAATAGGATCATTATGATTCAATGAAAAAAAAGTAAAAGAAATTAAGACTGACAAGCAAAACATAATATTAAATGCAATTTTAATGTTCACAATCGGACGATGCATTTACTAAAACGATTTTTACGAGAGACGTGATTAATTAAATGTCAATAGTTTGTTTGTAAACTTCTCTCTGATTGGTCAAGAACCTGTATACTGATGAAATCTATATTGTAATGAGTATCATTGTGCAACTGGTTGCAGCCTTTAAATGACAGCATTATACAATGGGAGTAGAAAAAATAATTTTGTTTAGTAATAATTGTGTAATAGGAATATTGGGAGTGACGAGCACAGTGTCGTGGCCTCAGCCTTTTTTTGAATTGAATTGAATGTGCCTTATTTTACGTGGCGAGACTCAGGCCTTGAGGCCTGCTCTTCCGCCTGACCACGCAAATTCCGCTACGCTCCTTTCACCAACCATGGGAGAAAATAGGTATTACTTGGGCGACGAAACAGGTAATTTGAATTTAGCCCAGAGGCATCATTTAGGCTTGAGGATCTTGTACATGCAGTAAATCTACTAACATGGGACAGCCGGCTTTACTTCCCCTCCGAAAGGAAGGCGTACGAAGGATTTTTTCGTCCTTAAAAATCCACAGCTTCGATCGGGTTCGAACCCGCAAACTTGGGTATAACAGTCCGATACGCTAACCTTTACGGCCTTCGGTCTGTCTACGCCACTCAAGACACGAATCCGCTCATAACTACTTGGTTGTTCGGGAGATCCGTGGCATCTCTCCGCATTTCGCCCTGAGGGAGGTCGCAGAATGGTGGGCGAAGCACCTGGCCTAGAACGCGGCGACTCCCGGACAGCCAAGTACTCGTCGTTACTGACTCCGCCCACGCAGTGTGCTTTCCATGAATCCGCTGCTCGCGCGCTGGTGATGCACCGTGGCGTAGCCGGGGGGGGCAGGGGGTCGGTGCTCCCCGGACGACACCATTTTTGGGGTAACACCAATTATAAAATTTTATAGTTCGAATTATATAATTTTAATGATTTATTAAAAAATTACTTATACATATATACATTCATTTAATTGTTCTACAATTAAATCATATATACTAAGAAATCAAAGAAAAATAGTGTAAAGTAAAACGCGAAATTATAAGCATTGAGCCTCAATTCTTCAGTGGTCCAAGAGTCTCGATTTCGGCGATTACTTTATCTTATCTTATCGTTAATCTTGATAAAATAATCTACAAATTATCTTTAATATCGCGCAAATATACTTGTGTTTTTATTAAATAATGTATAAACTATTCAGATATAGATATTTCTGTATTTAATTTAGGGGAGGGGATGACACCATTAGTTATGCCCCGGGTGACACCAACATAAGCTACGCCATCGGCGAGGGCACCTCAGCGCTGGAAGCGAACGCACGCGCGGTCCAAGCTCTTCTCCCTTCATCGCGTTGGGCTGGAGCTCCCGTATCCTGTCCAATTTCAAATGTATTGTGCAGACGATAGCGCGTGCCAACGGGGATATGCAATTCCTGCATTACCAAAGTTCTGTGTGAGAAAATTGAACCATTCACCCTTGTTTTGGCAAACATTTTTGGTTTGTGCGTAATAGCTTTGACCATCGAGGTAAACAATTGAGTATTTCGTTTCATTAAACGTATCATTTTGTGCGCGAGTTGTGTGGTAATTTTACAATCTATACCGCATTCAAGATAATGAAACTAAACATTCAGCAACGTGGTGAAGGAGAGAGGATGAGTTGTGGGCTGAAAGCTTGGCAGCTGCGCGCGTGCGAGCTGAGCGTGGCATAGCTCTTGCTGGGGATTGGGCGGTGTGTGTGTGTGTGGGGGGGGTGTTTGTGTGCGCGCGCGCGTCGTAGAAGGCGGTGCTGGGGGGCGCCCTACGTCTCTTCCGCCTCCTGCTCCGTGTGAGGAGGATCGGCAGCTTTCCTCCCCGCCCCCCCGCCCCGCCCTTTGCACTTCGCCCGCGGGGATCGATGGGCGCCGCTTAAAGGGGAGCGATCGCCCGTCGCCCGCGGGCGGTTCCCCCTCCCCTCCTCTGCCGCCCCGGGTGCAGCGTCTCTGGGACCCGCGGAATCCCCCACTGCGGCGGGCGGGCGAGCGGCCAGGAGGCGTCGGAATGGCGGGCACAAAGGCCGAGAGTTTTCGTTTACCCTCTTTCATTTGGCTAAATTGATGTAAATATGTATTTATGTTCGAATTATGTAATTATTTAAACAATAATATTGTATATTGTCATATCTACAGAACATAAATAATATAAAATGTAATAACAAATACGTTTATTATTTTTCAAAAATATACGATTCCCCCACCTCCCCCAAATTATCGGCAGCATCGAGTTGGGCGGGAGTGGAAGGGTGGAGTGGATTCGGCCCCGGAGTGGTGTGAATGGATGGAAATGTTTCTACCACGGCACGGGAAGGGCTAACGTTGTTTGGGGCAATACTGAAATAGTTCACCGAATTTCGGAGTTTCAGGAGCGAAATAAACTTGTATATTTCTGATTTCACGTTTGTTAACCGTTCGCAAAACGGTTAACAAAAGTTTATTTCCTTCTCGTATCATTGGTAAATTTACGTTATCTTCTACGATTAATAGATATATTTGAATATGCAAATGTTGTGAAACTGCGAAAAACTCGCTAGGACCCGTCCAACAACCCGTACGTTAGATGTATAAACTGCTCAATATTTAATGAAAACTTTTTAGCCTCTCTCCCTCCTTCCCACTCCATTCCCCACCGGGCCTATTGGCCCACCCTCGCGGCCGCTGCAGAAATCGCTTGTCGCCCTACAGGACTACCGGCCGAAGTTTTCCGAATGGCAACCGACAAACAGCGATGTCCGAGCCGCTCCTCCGTGCATTGGAATGAATATATTTTCCTTTATTTTGCGCCTCTTGAATGGTAGAATTGAGTGCGCACTGCTTGGTGTTGCAGAGCCTGGTGGAGCTGGCGACGAGCACCCCGCTGCAGGACGAGTGCGTGACGCATGCGCCCATGGAGATCGTGTCCCGCCTGCTGGAGGAGGTACGTCATCTGCGAAATGACTGTTTACACGCTCGTTTTTTTAAAATCAATTTTCTGTGTGGAAAACGAATGGAAAATGGACGTTCGTTTCTACCAGGTACAGTTTCAGTATTGAAACTGGTTGAACGAATTGGAGCGTTTTACACGATTGTTTCGTTTTCTGCACTTAATCGTAATCACGATATTTCCTCTGGACGCCGCAAACTGCGCTAAAGATAAACAGTTGAAAATTGCGTATATGATTACAAATTAAGTTAGGTTATGTGAGAACTGAACTCGGAACGAGACATTAGAACACGGTGCATGTTTTCTCACTACATAATGACTTGACATTGTATTTCAACACATTAGAACGCTCTCGAAACTACAAAAGGATCGCCCCAGACGTGTAGTAAACCAGAAATAGTTCTGAAAAGTGACGTCAGGAGCGCGGTAGTCGAACTGGATGAAATCTGTACCAAAACATCATGCATGCCTAATTTTTCTGTACAAATTACATCCCATCTGGTTCGCCATGTATTTGTGTCGATGAAAAATGATGATAAAATGACCGTGTAAAACGGGCTTAAGCGAGGCAAAGGTTCCTCTGCAATGCATGCGTTCCAGAAGATGGAGGGCGCCTTCCAGAGGAAGGGAAGCAGTTTTGCGGCCAAACCCTCGCGCTGCTTACAAACATAACGTTACGTTCGTTCTAGTAGTTTTTCAAATTCCTAAAGAAATGAAACACAATGTCGATTCACCTGAGTTGATCGTAGAACAGCTCTGAAACTGCAGCCACCGAAAGTGCGAATGGCCTCTGGAGGGAAGAAGCTGCATTGCGAACCCATGCGCCACATTCTAAATTTTCTAAATAATTTTCACTCATAGATTTCTGAACTCACTTTTCATTGAAATTAAAAAAAATATCATGTTTTAGAATTTATTTAAATAATAAAAAAATTACTTTCTCTAACGTGTGTTAGATGAACACAAACACCATAACGAATCTTTTCTATTAGATGGTTTAGCAGTTTAAAGTTCGAAGATCAAACATGAAGTTTCTCGAATCCGCCACAAAACAGGTTGCAGTTAGCATATTAAGCGACCCCAATATGACAGAATTAAATAAAGCATTTCTCTAATTGATTTTTGTTTTGTTTTTGTC
This sequence comes from Teleogryllus oceanicus, assembly GCA_964035755.1. Classification (NCBI taxonomy): domain Eukaryota; kingdom Metazoa; phylum Arthropoda; class Insecta; order Orthoptera; family Gryllidae; genus Teleogryllus; species Teleogryllus oceanicus. The sequence continues at coordinate 67,564,269 of CAXIVR010000003.1, read as the reverse complement.
ATTCGATGATGCCGCAGCCCCTGTTTTTAGAGACGTTACCAGACGCCTTAATGGTGTTTCTTAAACTACACGAATTTTTATTTGTAAATGCGAGTTCTTTAAGTGACAATTTATTTTATTAAGAGACAGTTCTAGTTATTAAGGTTACAAAGGCAACCCTCTCCCCTTACCGATAACTTATTTTCAGTGTATTCATTTAATTGTTGCGGTGCGTGCGCAGGACGAGGCGTGGACGAGCCGCGGAGGCAGCGAGCAGCTGACGGCGACGCTGGCGCCCCTGCTGGCCAACACGGCGCCGTCGGCCGCGCTGTGCCGCTTCTTCTCGCGCCACTGCGCCGCGCACCCGCGCTCCCCCGCGGTGGCCGAACGCCTCACGCCCGTCGCGCAGCGCATCCTCAAGCACAACGTGGTGAGTCGCCCCGCCGCCGGCGCGCTCACCAGCGCTTGCGACTGCCCTTCGCCTCGGGGCCGGGGCCAGGCAGTTCAAGGGCTCCGTGGAACAAGGGGCTATCGGGCCACATTGACGTAGTTCTGAGATACTGAGGGTTTTACCTGAACTGTCCTAATGTAACTCGGTATATTCTTAAACTTTTAAACACAGTACACTGCATATAAGTCCATACAGGATTTAAATAACATGTTATACTAAAACGATAATATTTGAAGTTTTATGTAATGCTAATAAGTCAATTTCACAAAAATTGTGGGATAGCCTCTTGTTCTACTGAGCTTTTCAATTTTGGGCCCGGGCAATACTGAAACGTAGCCCTCCTCCCCTCCCCTCCCCTTCCCTCCCCCAGCCCCGAAAAAAATTAAAAATCTGAAATTTGTATCAGAAAACTATATGAGTTATTTTATTTCAACAAATAACAAAAATTACAACGTTTAAGCCGGAAAAAGTTTTTGGAAATATATTTCAAATATTAGTTTAAAGTAAAAGTATCTAGCGATCAAATAATACAATTTCCATGGTGATCTTAAAACGCTAAAAATTCTTGTTGTGTTTAGTTAGTGTTTACCAAAATCACTTCTTATATACACAAAATAATAAATGTGAATTTCAGTAGAACCTATTTTAATGTTAGCATAATTTGATTCATTTTATAGAGTCGTGCCTTCTAAGTAATGTCTATAATTAACTATTTAAGGTAAAAAATCAATTGAAAATGTTACGAAAAATCAAACTACTGTACCACAACTTATAAAATTATTATCATGATTTTATGGAGTTCTAATTTCCTTTTCATTTTTGTTACTAATTTTTCCCTCTCAGTCCCATCACTGAGCCGCTTGACTTGCAGGGCCCCAGGCAATCGCCTGGTCTGTCCATGCCTAGCGCCAGCACTGCTTCACCTCATTGCATCTGGTCATAAATGTACCTTCACCATGTGCACATTTTGTTGAGCTCCCCTTTTGCTTGTAGTGGTAGGAGTACATCAAATCTGCATTTCATTTACTAATGCAAACAAGTTTTCTATGAATAACTCAGGAGCGAAAATGACTAATTATTTCAAATGTTACTTATCTCATGCTTTTTTAATTTTTATTATTATTATTATTATTATTATTATTATTATTATTATTATTATTATTATTATTATTATTATTTTATAAATTTATTTATTTATAACAACTGTTTGTGTTAAAATTGTTAGGAAGGAATTCAGGAGCTCCAGAAAACATGCACAGATGGTACCCCTTACCCCACTTACAGCTTTTACTTCTCTTTGAGTAAATAAATCATATTACAACAAATTGGTTGTGATTTCTTGACAATTGTTTTTTATTCAAATAGTTTTTTGTTTTTTTCCTTTCTTCTTCTACTTCTTCTTCTTCTTTTACTTCTTCTTTTACACTCTTCTTCTTCTTTTACTTCTTCTTCTTCTTTTACTCTTCTTCTTCTTTTACTACTTCTTCTTCTTTTACTACTTCTTCTTCTTCTACTACTTCTTCTTCTTCTACTACTTCTTCTTCTTCTACTACTTCTTCTTCTTCTACTACTTCTTCTTCTACTTCTTCTCTCAGAAATTATAAGAGAATTGAAACATTTATGAAAAAGTATTCCATTCATTATAAAGATCTCCAGGTCACTTATCATTGCTATAAAAGTAGTTTCTTTCTCTTTAGTTGATTCATATGTACAAAAGGAACTTATGAATTACATTGTTTCCTAAATATTGAATTGCCATTATCCATGCTCCATATTTTATCCCTTGTTTCCTCTGAAGATATTTGTTGAAATCCTCTCTCATACGTACTATGCATTTTATAATAGGATTTCGGCAAGTTTCCACATATGCGACGGCTAGTCCAAGACTACATCTGTGCCCTTCATATGCAGAATGGAGGAGATGAAGTGCTCCGCCGGTTTGTGGCAAGGTATTTAGAAGAAAATAAATTTATTTTCTCATTGACATCAAAAATTGAAGTATTGAAGATGATCCTGAGATTCAAATTCTAATAATTTTGAATTTTGGTTTAGTATCCATGGGCCTGGAAGCAGCTGTCCTCATCCACGTGTTCTGCCAAATCTTGTTGCTGTATGCTTGGCAGCTGTGTTCTCGAGTTTTGAGGAGCGACGTTCAATTGAAGCACGCAATGAAACTCAAGGCCTAGTTTTGGAACATGCAGATTGTCAGCTACAGTGTTATCTCAGTGTGCTTCTTACTGTGTAAGTATACATCTTCAGTTTATTTATTATGAAGGATTGAATTTTTATGCAAATGTTTATTTCTTCTGCTTAGTCATAGAAGCCCAGAGTTCAGTTTTCTATCCAAATCAGAGGCCCTAGATATTTATCTTAAAGCATTATTATGCATATTTAATGTGCAAATTTAATTCACCCATAAATTGCGTATTTCAGGGCTACACCATGTTATGTTGCAATATTTAAATTACTTCCCTTATTTCCCTTTGAATTGTTTTTCTATTAGTGAAACTCTGTTAATGGAGAAATTCAAGTTTGTCAGGTTATGACCTCTCTTGAATTTTTTTTCTTCTTTTATTTTCTTGAACACTTCACTCTGTGGAGCAAAGGAAAGATTAAATGGCTAAGATTATCACAGAATTGAGTAATGATATGAAGTGTTTAATCACAGTCATGCTTCCTGTTTAACTGTAAGAGGAGCTTACTCAAATCATATTCTTTGAACATTGATTGGGAAGTTTTAAATTTAAACCTTTCACTAGCAGACTCGAATATTCATTTTCAGTTTACAACAACAACCTCACAAATCATGGTCTAGATTTAATGTAGAAAATCTTAAAATATATTTGTTTGTTAATATAAATTTGTCATTTTTTATTTTTGTTCTGATACTTACTTTATAAAACTAATATGTATCTAAGTTTTGAGGGATTCTTTCCATATAATAGATTGAATTGAATAAAAGTTTATTTATACCTTCTTTCTGTTATTTTATTACTTCATTATAATATATTTTGGTGTACGTTTACCGCATTTGAAATCATTTAATAAATTGGTTTTTGCAACTTATCTTATTTAGTAATTTTATTCATTTTGATATTTTATACTGCATACAAATCTGATTCCTATTTATTTTTATCTTCTCCAACTTTAATACTCTTGGTCAGCCTCATTCAAGGGTCCTGTTAGGATGGGCGTTATACCAATAATTAAAAATTATCAATATTCAAAATGACTTACATATTTTTATTTATCTAATGCTATTTAAGCAGCTTTATTCTTCTTCTTTTTTCTTTTTCTTTTTTTTTTTTTTGTTTTCTTTCTTTCTTTTCTTTTTCTTTTTTTGAAAAGAAAATTAACTTGAGACTTAATTGATTACTTTTTTTGATATTTTTCTTCAAAAATATTGTAAAGGATAGCATCAAAATAATCTGGTATACATTTTAGTGTCCTAAAGTCAGTGTTGTGGGTTCTTGCAAGGTCTCTGAGAGTATTCACTTTGGGTTACTTGCAAAACCAAGAATTTTACTTGCATTATTTTTTAAATTATATATATTAAAGTTCAGATGATGATTTTGAGATTCTTAATATTAATTCTAAAGTATAGTCAATTTCTATAATTTTTAAAAGTACTCCTCCCTTCCTTAATTTAATGTTTTTAATAACATATATTAAATTTTTTATACTATATAAAGTATATTTAACAAATATCTGTATCAAATGAATTATTTTATGCCAATTGGGGTGTAATTTATAACTGTGATTTTGCTTCAGAATGCTGGTTTTAATTGCAAAAACTTTTATATTTCAGTTCTGAGTACGATGACTGGCGACCTGGCCTTGCTCAGCTTCTCCAGCCTATTCCCTTTCCTGATGATGCTCTTGCTCATGAGCCTTTCATTCGGTAAGAAAGCCAAATATTAACACAAGAAAAAACCTTTATTTTACAAGATTTGACTGATCAACCCTTCTTAAATAATAAACATGACATTAACTATTTAATAACAGTTTGAAAATTTCGTGTTTTTGAATGTAGCTTCATACCTCATCTTTGTTCTTTGAAGAAATTTCAATGAAATGCAAATGGCTGCATTTTGAATATATTTATAAGCCTTATTTATACATGTGCAACTTGATTGTTGTTCATCAAAGAAAACGTGTTTTTGACTGATAAGAAAGCACTTTTGAGCCATCTTTAAATTGTGTTTTGTTTGAATGTGGGGAGGAAGAATCGTAAGTCACATTATGCATTGTTACAAATGGGTAGGGGTATAAGTTGGCCCTACAAGTTGGCACTTCAATTTATGTAACGGAAACCATAAAAATTTTGTAAAATTTTCTGAAAAGGTGAACTGATTAATAGGTTCAATTAGAAAGTATAATATCTCGTATTAATTTTGAATATTGATGACAATATGAAAGCAAATCATATAAAATAAGCAGGAGTGAAGGAGTGTTAAGAATGAGCATTAGATTACCAAAGGAATATTTGTACATGTGTTAAATGGAGGTTAAAAGGAGATGGTCAGGGGTCAAATGAGCTCAAGTTGCTTTACATAATTTAAAGATGCTCCCTTACATATTATATCATAAGTTCTACATTAATTACATTTCACTAAATAGATCAGAATTATTTAAAATTTAAATACAATAATAATCGTTAAATTTGTTCAAAGGTGACAATTACATAATAACTGTGTTCTGAATATTTTAGGAGTTTTATGCCAGTCATGGAGCGTATTGGAAAAGATTCACGATGCGAAGTTCACCAATTAGTCTTAGGTATTCGTGAAGGCAAAGAAGGCTGGTTTCATGTATACTGCCCTTCCAGTTTGGCTTGTGTAGATGAAGGGGAACTTTGGTGTTCAATGGTGAGTGATAATAAAACTGGATCTATCATTGGCTATAAAAGAACATTTGCTTGTTAGATACTTTTTGTGCTCTTGAAGTTCTTATAAAAATTGAATTGGTAGTTTGGTTTCAAATACAAATTCAGTCAAAGGTTGAAATTATAACATCTGTTTCTCACTACCGAATATTTTTAATAATTTACAAATTTAACTCTCTTATCCTTTAATAATAATTGATTTTTGACCACAATTTTTATTTTCTACAGCTGGAAATTTTGCTTCACTGCTGTTGTCGACGCAAGAGATTTCTTGTGCAATTGGCAAAGCGACTTGGGGCATGTCTCCTGTTAGCCTTACGGGACCACACAGTGGCCCAGGAGGCTTTGTGCCTAATGTTAGAGTGGGAATTGCTGACCCAGGAAGATCAGAAAATGCAAGTGGTCACCACCCTTCAGAGTACAGCTTCAGGTCGAGAGCATTATGCTGCCTTGTGTCGAAGACAAATGCATCTTAAAGAACTGGTGGGTTTGAAATTTTAAGTCTCTATTTATATCTTGTAATTTGAGGTACGTTTCATTTGTTAAAAAAGCTATGTCCGCATGCTATGCATAACATTAAATATATCCATATATCAAAGGAGCACAATTAAAAATTGAAGGAATTATGACTTTATGTATCATAAACATGTCGTTAAAACTAAAACTTAGCTATGTCTTGAGTTATTTTAATTACATTGGCAAATGTTTCAATAATATCATTTCATTGACCTGTTCAGGACTGAGAAAGCAAAGCAAATTTCTATATATAATGGATTGTTTAAAGATAGTTAAGTTTAGTATAAAAATTGTTCATTACTTTTACATTTCTTCATAAAAAAAAAAGAACAGATTTTTTATGTTAAAAAGTCACAATTCAGATTATCTCCTACTTTCTTGATGATAATATACTATATTAAGAATTCTATGTGGGAAGCAACATTCAGAAATCATTAAATGACTCTCAAAGATCTGGATTGCAAGAAAAAGTTACTCGATAAGAAAATTTATAACTATAAATGTACAAAACCAATATGTAGATGTGGGGCATTGAAGTTGGATGAATTAGTAAAGATAAAATTCACCTAAGTTACTCTATGAAAATCTTCCAAATTTAATTCCAGTTTCTTACCAAATAATTCTTACTTGCATTTAGATAATTAAGAATCATATAATATGCTTGAATGTTGCAGTTCATCACTGAATTCATATTATTGTATATTATTATCAAAAAAATTGTGTTGATCTGAATTGTGACTCTATAACCTGCAGAAAGCACCATATTTATCCAAATATAAAATGATTCTGAACTTACGAAAATCCTTGAGTTTGAAGAGCATCCTGAATTTTTTTACTTAACTAATTCTTACTATTTAGTCAAAATAAAATACAAATTGTTTAATTGACTAGAAAATTGTCCTATTGATTAGAAGGTTAAAGTTAAGAATTGCCTGGGCTGTCATTATTTTCTTGTTCTTTAAAATCATCATAATCAATGTTTTGCATTTCCCTACTATCATCTTCACTTATATCATAGAGAAAAGAATTATCTCTTTAGTCTATTCTTATATCATCCTTCTTTCTTTTTTTTTTGCTCCTGCTATATTCCCAGTCTTCCAATATTTTAAGCCACTATGAAAGTTCTGCGTGTTGCATTTGTGTCCGCCTTTCATTGGACGCTACCTATGAACATTCCTACCTGTGTCACCGGATTTTCTTCCTGTAAGGCTATTTATTGTTCATGGGTTTTAACGGCTCTTTCACAATCTTGTATTTGTGTGCAGAATGTACTTGAAATAATACATTGTTTTACGTTTGCATTATAGAGACGTGAACTGTAAACTCAATCTCTCTTTGACCATTTCGCGATTACATGGGAGAGAAAGGGAAACTTCCAAGTTTGAGAAGTTTTTGCTAAGAATTTATCTCTGAAAGTAAATGCAACATGGTCGATACAATTTTTACTTTCTTGCCTTGTCTTTGTAAGAAGAGAAAATATTGTAATCATGCACTTGAAAACTGCAAATTTTTTACTGAAAATCTCTTATTGCTGGGCCCTGGTAATGAAAAAGTGATTAAATCTTATTCCTATTTATAGTTAATTACTTTCTCTAGCACGTGTAGTCACAATCCATGTTTTGTGGGTCCTTGATACCAAAAAATTGATTGATGGCAAAATGTCTGCCTGTCCGACATCTCTTAAGTGGGCACAACCATAATTAGTTACCACAAAAAAAACAAATATGCAAACATTTAAAACCCTTCAATAGCTAATTAATTACAAAAAACAATTAAATTGCTCTGTATTTTTTGCGTAATTAACAGTGACCTGGCTTAAGATTAAGTTGGTACTGCTGAAATGAATGCAATTTATAAAAAATATTTTCTCAAAAACCGCTCCATATGTCTTCCATGGATGAAACAAGAAACACTTAAAAGAATGTCTTCTTCTTCTTCTCCTCTTCCTTCTTCTACTTTTCTTTCTCCTTCTTCAAGGAGTAGGCACATGTCCCTGTTCCGTCTTCACAATATTCTCCCTTTCTTCTTCCTTTTCATATTATTATTATTATTATCATCATCACTATTATTGCTACCTTTTCTTACGTCTTTGACATATCTTTGTCAGTGGGTCGATAGAGCATTGCCAAATGGGGGATTCTCTTGGCATCCATTCTTCATATGTGTTGTCTTCAAGAATCGTTATAATATTCCAGTTCTTCATTTATGTTATAAATATAATAATTTATGTTAATTATACCATATCTTTTTATATATCTTCATTTCTCATGAGATCATATTTGGTGCAGGCTTTAACTTTCCTAAGGACGTCTCATTTCAGCAGTTGGATTTTGCTTTTGTCTCTCACTTTAGTTATCCATGATTCACTGCCATACAAATGAACAAGGATTCTTTTCATGTTGTATTGTAGAGGGTTTTATTTATTATCCCACATACTAATTGGAATCTATTGATTTTATTTTCTATGTCCCTATCGGTGTCCTAACTTATTTCACATTCAAGATAGTTAAAATGAGAAACTTGTTCTATAGGAGTATCATTGATAACTGTTTTTGAGTGGATGAGGTGTTTTCTATTATGGGCCATGACTTGATTTTCCTTTGGAGAATCTAAGATTATATTATTGTTCTCCTAGTTTATGTAGCTTGTATAATGCTCTTTGTAGTTTATCTTCAGTTTCTTCTAGAATTATTACGCTATCAGTGTATAAGAGCATATTTAAAAATTTATTTCTACTTAGTTGTAGGTCTGTTTTGTTTACACTTCTGTATCAGATACTGTTGACAGAAATGAATTAAGGAACATAATCAAGAATAAAAGAATGGTACAGATCTAATTTTTATTGAACTCTTAGAATTTTGACAATTGCATGTTGGCAATAATTAGATGTTTAAGCAACAGTCAAAGTGAGTATGTCTGAGTGACTGCTTAGTGTAGTGGTAACGTGCAAGCCAGTTAACTCGATGGACTTGTGTTCTAGTCTTGGAGCAGAAAAAAAATTGCTATTTCATGTAATAGTATAATATTTTGTAACCATTACAAATAATGTGAGAAAATATGTGCTGTTGTAGCACCTAGTTTTTGAAACGAGTTACTTAAGGGAAAACTCTCTTCTATGTGGGTAAATATTGCAAACGTCCTTCCTTTCTCATGCAATGTGAAAGAAATGAATTATCTACAAAGAACTTTAATATTTTACACTTTCAATTTTTTGTTGTATTCTTAGCCTTACAGAAGTCAAAGAATTTTTATTGATACTTTGGCAGAAGTAATAAAGAAACCCAAGATATAGATAATGTGTACTTTTTACTGAATAATTGGGATATCCAAGGTCATTACTCCAATCTGTGCTTAAAGTTTTCCTGGAGTTCAGTGTAGATTAACAAATAAATGAAGTAGCAGTACTTTCTTTCATGTATTTTTGTTTTAGTTCTGCTACTCAAAATATTGCTGTTATAGAAAATCTAAATAGTATGCAATAAAATATTAAGAATTCGTTATTATTATTGATTTTAAATTGAAATGGCATTTCGCGTGTGCGTACCTAATTTTGCATATTTAGTGCTCATAAAAACTTTCTCCCAGCAGCAGCAGAAAGGTGGGCCTCGTAAACTCACCCTCCCGAGCAGATCAACAGATGCAGACATTGCTCGACTTTTGAGTTGTGGTTCCTTTGGAAACTTAGAGTGCCTGAGCTTGGCTTTTACACATGTCACCAGTGCCTGTGCAGAACAGCTCATAAAGTTGCCTGCTCTTCGCTACCTCAACTTGTGGGCCACACAGGTAAGCTCCAAAGATGATTTAGGTGAAAGTTAGAAAAGTACTCTCACAACTTGTATAATAATGCTATTTGCTCTCTTCTTTAATTACGAGAATAAATGGTAGTACCACAGTAAATAATAAATAAAATAATTAAAATTAATAAGAAAATAAAATAATACGGTTGAAAACATAAATAAAATAGACTTTTCTAATAACAAGCCAGTATGGTTCATAATTTAAATAACTTGTGAATGCTGATTTGATCCTCATTAAAATCAATTTTTTTCAGCCTAACCAAATTAATAAGCATATTTTTGTAAATATCAGACAAGGTTTCTAAATTGAAGGAAAAACTTTGTAACAGTTTTTGAGAAAATAATTGTTTAAAATTTTAAAATTGCCTAAGTTTCACTCAAAAGCATAAAATCTACTCATATTTTCAATAAATTGAACCTTATCTTCTTTGAAGATCAGTTTTTGATGAAGAGATTTCATTAAGAAAAAGTTGATCTTTATTATTGTAGTTGTTGAAAGGTCTGAAAAAAGTTAGTACTTTTGCAGTTTTTGAAAATTGAGGGAGTGCAGCAAAAATGTGATTTACTTTCTTTCTGTCTTTTGCTCTATCAGAGGAAAAAAATTGGAGCCATTTTTGAGAAAATTTTAAAAATGTTGAGGCTTCATGTAAAGTGTCCTCAAAACATCCGTTTCAAATTCAAGGTGCCGAGATATCAGTCAGATCAATCAGGGTATATCAGTTTTATGAAAATCCTACTTATGGTTTAGCCGCTAGCATTGTTCACTGAGGCGGACCAACAGACTGTTTTGCCATCAATCGATTTTTCTGTATCAAGGACCCACCAAACATGGATTCTGACTACATGTTTTAGAGGAAGTAATTTACTACATACAGGAATAAATTTTATCCACTTTTTTATTATCAGGGCCGGTAATAAGAGGTTTTTGTTGAAGATTTACCCTTTTTCCCATGGCATTAAAATACTTTCTTTATACTGCCTAAGCAGTAAGCGAGACATTAAAATTGACAATCAAGTTTTTCGTTCAGCTTCCCTTGATCAAATGTTATGATGACCAAAAATTCTGTACGTTTTGAAAAACATCCTGGGCTCAAGTTCTCTGGTGAATTGCTTGGATTCATAATTTATTATTTGCAATCCCTTTTTGACCTGCCATTATTTTTACTTTGTATATATAGTATTAGTATCTATAAAAGTGTACAGTGTTAATATTAACCAAGTTTATTTCTAGTCTAAAATTACACTAATAGAGTGATTTTGTGTTTAGTTTGGTGACTCTGGGCTGCTGATGATCTCCGAGCACCTGCACAAACTCCAGGTGCTGAATTTATGCGAAACTCAAGTTTCAGATAAAGGAATTGCAGCACTTGCTTGTAAGTGTTTTTAGAATTGTGTTGTTATTATTTCTATTAATCTCATTCTGGTATGACTTAAGTCATTGATGGGCGAAGAAAGATATCAAATTTCTCACGAGCCATTTGCTCTTTTTTCAGCCATGACTAGCCTTCGCAAGTTAAATCTCAATAGTACTAAACTTTCTGCCCACACATTTGAGCGACTGAAGCAGAAGTTGCCGGCACTACAAGAATTTGATGTGAGATACACAGAAGCATGGTGAAAAACATTTTTGCACAATAATTGGGAAACATTTGTGGTGGTGTTATCAAGGAGTAGCTCGCAAAAATGAAGATGAAGACGGTCACGAAGCTAACAAGCACATATCTTTGTAATATACATGTAGTACCACAATTAGGAATTTTATTGTTAATGAAAAGCCTATTCTCTAGTGTTCTACAAATATATTGCAGAAACAGAATCTATAAACCACATGGAATGAAAATGTTAATACACTGCTGCATGCTGAGCTCAAGTCAAGAGTGAAGCAGCAGTATTTTTTACCAATTAAAATAAAATGTTTGTATTGACGATAGATATGTTAACATGTATACTCCTACAGATTTCTATGGTATGTCCAATCTACAACAAAATAATGAATTTAGAAGCGGGATATCTGTTTACCTATATATTCTTACAGTTCACAAAGATTCCAATGTATTTGCAAGCTGCACATGTGGCTTCATAGATCACTGATACAGGGATGAAAGGATGACCAATCAGAGAAAAAACAGGAAAGTAATATAATTTCACCTTGTTCAAATTAGAAATTTATTATAAAATAACAATTTCACAATTTTTTACAGTCAATAAAATTGGTATTTTTCGTCTAGAGTGATGACATTGAATGAAGATAAGAAATTATAAATCAGGGCTCTTTTAAGACTGTTGCTCATATGCAGTATGATCAGTAACATGTAGAATATTTTGTAAGAGAAATCTAAATAATTTCCCATGTTGTTATACTGTTGTTACCAGTGAGTCACACACTCAACCAACATGCTGCACCAATTATTGTTGCTCAGAAGTTGCTTTACTGTTTTGCTTATCAAGGTTGACATATGATTTAAAAATTGTATTAATTTCTCATGTAAAGCTTAATATTGAGTGTTGAGCAGAAAAAGGATTTTCATGCATGATGATGTAAGAATGAATGACAATGTGTGTTGGGTTTGATGATAGAGTATACATAGAATGAGAATACAACAGTACTGAATCTATTTATTTGTCAAGTTATTTATTTATTATACTCTACAATGTAAACATGCTCTCAAGAGACTCAACCAAGTTCTACATTCAAGACTATTGTCTAAAAGATTCATACAAATGAATAAACTGTTTAATGTTATTACATATTTTGTGTTTATTACTCCCAAACAACTTGCATTCCTCTGACTAGCAACACAGTTATTGTTTTACACGGGGAAATAGTTGAACACACCATTCCACTCGGAACACACTATTACATTAGTACCTGGTGATGAACAGCATAGGACTGAGAGTTAAAACTTACACATATTCTAACAACACAAGATAGACAGACCAACTTTTAACACATACAAGACTACAGAACTACCAACTTCTAACACACACAAATCCCATGAAGTGCCACCTTTGGAAGCTGACCGACTTCAGCGTATTTCTAGGGAGGCATGCCTCTTGGAATACTGTGGTGAAGGATATGAGTAGAGAGTGTGGGGAAAGGGGGTCTTGCAATGTGAAAGAAATTAAAGTAATTTAAACCACAGTTTTTTCCTACCATCAGAGAAAGAGGGAGAGAGTGAGTGTGTGTGTGGGGGATGATATGAAAGGTGTTGGAGAGTTCAGCGGGATTTGAGTATCTTAGAGATGGCGGCCTCTTACTACATCGCACCAAGCTCCATGTATTCCTCTAGCGACGGCAATAGCAGTGGTGGAGTCCTGGGGTCATCTGGTCTCTCGTCACACTTCCTCTCCTGTCGACTCTGCAACATTTTGGTAACTGCTGTCATACTTCAGTTCTGCTGTGCCATCCATGGCATTCTCTATCACAAAATGATGTCTTATTGCAATTTGCTTGGTCCTGGATCTGTCCACATAGTCAAGCAGCCATTGCACATGCCAGAACTGTTCATTGCAAAGATCTTGGAGCATTAGGCACTTCAGGAACTTTCTCAAAATGCCTCTCTTGTACAGTGCACTAGGGCTACATTCTCTGCCTCTATGGTGCTGAGTGCAACAACTTCTTGTTTCATTCGTCTCTAAAAGGTAAGAGCACTTGCATGCTTTAGCACATACTCATTCACACTCTTGCGATCAACGTACAACTCGCCCGGTCTGGGTCAGCTTTCATAGCTGTTGGTGACATGATTTCCAATGTAAGCCACAGCATACACAAGTTCACCCAAGCAAACTTAGGTAAGTCAATATTGTTCATTTAGGTTCTCGCAGAGTCCATGAGAGTCCTATTTAATCTTTTTGCCACTCCATTTTTTTGTGGTGTGCATGTCATGATTTTCTCATGCACAATGCCATTACTCATACACAAGACATTCCAGTACTTGGAGCAGAATTCATGACCTGGATCAGTCCGGATCCTCTTTAGATTTCGACCTGTCTGCTTCTCAATGTGTATCGGCCAGAGCTCCTTTAGTTTTGAGAAGTCTGATGAAATCGAATCAGCTGGCATCATCCACTATGGCCAAAACAACTATTACCCTCACGCTCAAAACTTTTAACTCCAATTATTGGGCCCATATGAGCTGCATGGACAATATCATTCACATCAGTCGTGGATGGTTGAGGAATGGTTGACATGCTGCTACCAGTAAGGCAATTGTCACATGAAGTTGGCGTTGTTTTGACATAGTGCAAACCAATGACAGACCATGTGCACACTATCTTCATAATCTGATGCTTCCAAAAATGCAAGCTCAATGGCTCCAATTTATTTTGATTGTCAGTCAACGCATTTGTGACAGTGATATTCACATTAGGGTTTGTTCTAATGAAATATAGGCCCTCCTTCTCCATTTGAATCAAAAGGTAGCTCTTAGTATCATAAATACAACAGGGACGCATTATTAAACTAGAGGTACTACAGAATGGCACAGACTTTCCTGTACCAATTTTTTCTAATTTCGTTGGTGTGGTCTAGCTTTAGGCTCTTGCTCCATTCTTTGGGCAGCTGCCATCTATTGTTGCCCAAAGTACATTTTTTTTTTTTTTTTCATTTTCTCAATGTTTTGCTTTCCTAATAGTACAACCGAAATATTACTTAAAGTATAACAAAGAGGAGTAAAACATCGTCCTAAATAGAAATTTTAATTGAAAAAGTTGAAGCTGTTTTTAAGAAAATAGTGATTAAGCATTGCTGTAAATGAGAAATTTGAAGTTCTTTTTCACAGGAATCTATTGAGCTTTTGAAAAAAATGGTGTTTGAGTGTTTCTGAAAAGGCGGAATTTTGAGCTCATTTCACAGAAAACTTGAGTTTTCGAGAAACTTTACTTGGCATTATTTAAAGCACATGTACTTATAAATATAATAATGTGAAGAAATTGCTCTAATGTAAGTATTGCTGACATGAGAGACAGTCAAAAAATTACATTTTAGTAATTTTTGGGAGAAAAAAAAAGAATAGAGCAAAATGTAGTATATGTAATCGTTTAGGGTCCCTTGGCACTAACTCCACCAAAAATTTAAAGAAAAAATTTGAATTGAATTGAATTGGCCTTATTTTACGTGGCGAGACTCAGGCCATGAGGCCTGCTCTTCCGTCTGACCACGCAAATTTCGTTACACTCCTTTCACCAATCATGGGAGAAAGAAAGTATTACTTGAGCGACGAAACAGGCGATTTGAATTTAGCTCAGAGGCATCATTTAGGCTTGATCTTTTACATGCAGTAAATGTACTAACATGGGACAGCCGACTTTACTTCCCCTCCGAAGGAAGGTGTACGAAGGATTTTATCGCCCTTAAAAATCCACGGCTTCAATCGGGTTTGAACCCGCAAACTTGGGTATAGCAGTCCGATACGCTAACCACTACACCATCGCCGCCGCCAAATTTGGGGCCATTTTTGAGAAAATCTTTTTGTTATTTTTAAAAATTGCAAATTTTGCACACACTATTGCACGAAAAATACTAAATTAAAAAAAAAGTACATGACCTTCATGAAAGAATTATTTTCTGACAACAAATTTCATTTGAAGGAAAAATCTGTCTTCAATTTTCTAGTTGGAGGAAGACACCGAAAGAAATTCAAAGTTTTGCAATTTCGAAAATTCAGTTAACCGTGAAAATCGGACCTATGCCACTTTTATAAGTGTATTTTACTTTATTCTTTCAAGAAACTTAAAGAAAAAGTTTGGAGCAGTTTTTGAGGAAATTTTGAAAATGTCCGGGGAGCTTTATGTAAAGTACCTCCAAATTTTACAGAATGTTTTCCAAAATTTCAGTTTCTACAAGAACCGGATGGACGTTTTTTTTTCTTCAATTTTTTAAAAATCCTACGTATGGTTTAGGCACTAGTAGTGTTCACAGACGGACATAATGGAGAAGCTAGTCAACCAAATTACATTTTTGTAACTTTTTGAAAAAAACAACAACAACAAAAAACAAAAGAATACGGGAAAATGAAGTTTATGTCATTTAATAGAGTACCTACATCACTATCCTTACCAAAAGTTTATAGAAAATATTTGGAGCCGTTTTTGAGAAAATCGTGTTTTCGTTCTTTTTAAAGTTGCACACATATACGCAACATTGCGCGAAAACCACTGAAAGTTAAAAAAAAGAAAATACATTATCTTAATGAAAGACCTAATTGTGAAAATTTCATTTGAAGGAAAAATCTCCATCTTCAATTTTATAGTTGAAGGAAGACGCCAGAAATAATTCTAACTTCTGCAATATTCCAAAATTCAGAGTTAATCGTGAAAATCGGACCTATACCACCTTTATAAGCGTAGTTTACTCTATACTGACAAGAAATTTTAAGAAAAAATTTGGAGCCATTTTTGAGAAAATTTGGGAAATGTGGCAGGGTTTCATGTAAAGTCCCCCGATATTTTAAATAATGTTTTTCAAAATCTCAAAGGTCTGACTCGAGCCAGATCGACAGCACAGACGCGCGTCCGAAAGTCAGCAGCAATTTGCACAGCCGGACGTTCGAAAAAAACACCTTTTTCGGTATCAAGGTAAAAGTTGTATTTCCGATGAAATATCGAAATATTTTGCATTACGTAACTTTCTCTATATTACGTATATTATTCCGTATACGACAAAGTAAAAGCGTTTATTCATTTTACCACGTTTATGTTCATCCGCGCCAGTTGAACGACAGTTTAACTTTGCTGGTTTTATCAGGGCCACCTTCAGCACCACTGAAGATGGCCGTGGTTTTATACATTCGCCTACTAGGGGTTTTGCCTGATGATGTTTGAAAAAAAGAACGGGGTTTTTAAAGGAAATTCGGTTTATTTGAGTTAAGGCATATTTTTTATATCATTTTATATTTGAAAGTGTTTACACATATATGTATGCAACAGTTCTTGTTCAAAAGTTTGTATGACTGTCAATTACTAATTTATTGTAATTGACTATTACAATATATTGTTGCAGTAAAAGAGATACAATACAAAATTGTTATATTTACTGTATTTTGAGTATGTATTAAAATACTAAATTAAAGTAATTTGCCCAACTCTAATCATAGTATTGTGCAGAATAAATAATTACATGGAGTAGAGATGTGGTCACTAACCAAATCAATTAGGAGACGGTTAAAAAAAGGGTAAATAGGATTTTATGTTTAAAATAAAATAAATAATGGAATTGAGGGAAATTTGGGATTTCCTCCTCAATAACAAAAACTTCGGAGAGAGCCCTCATGCAGTATGTTCACACTTGTTGAAGGCCAGATGTCAGGAGGCCAAAGAAATAAAAAGAAAAAAACAACAGAGTTTTGTACTTTCTTTTTCCATAGTTTATTTTATTTAACATTTCCACCCTTTTGGGAGTCTTTTTTAAAAAATTGTATCTAGGATCCAGAATTATAAAAATTTTTATTAAATTTAAAATAACAGAATAGCATTTGATAGAACAAATGTCCATATTAAAGATTGCTGGATAAAAACTACAGGTCTACACATATTAAACACACATACATTTTTTCAGTTTATCACTATAAACATCAATACAACTCAAAATGGTATTACGCTACATGATAGCTGTAAGAGGAAGGGACAGTATTAATGTATGCAGTATCGGCAGAAGGATCACGGCTTTCTTTCCACGAAACCTGAGCTGAATAATCCGTAGGAACTGGCTGCAAAGTGTGCAGATCAGCAGGACTGGCAACAAAGATTTCAGATTCTGAAAGAGGTATTTGAGAACTTGCACTGAAATGAATAACTGTTTCTTGAATGTAAGGTTGAGCTTGAGCTAAAACATTCTCTTTAATAACTTCACTGCGATGCTTTGCATTCAAATGTTCTTGGAATTTTTTTTTTAATTTGAAAGATTTTTTACACATGTTACACGAGTACTTCTTAATTCCAGTATGGGTCCTTATATGAGCCAATCTATTTGAATGATTGGTGAAAGTTTTCTCACAATGAGAACACTGGAATGGTTTTTCACCAGTATGCAGACGAACATGAAGTTTGAAATCATCTTTTCAGCAAATGATTTTGGAAATGGTCAAGCTATATGGTTTTTCCCCCGAATGTATCATGAAATGCCTTTCCAATCTTGACTTAACTGCAAAGCTTTTTGGACACTGTGAACACTTATGTGGTTTGTCATCCGTATGAATCTTCAGGTGAATAACAAGATCTTTCTTCCGAGTAAAAGACCTTTCACAGAAATCACACATAAAAGGCTTCTCCCCCAAATGAATTCGATTATGTTCCTCCAAATAACATTTTTCAGCAAACGATTTATTACATTTCTCACAATTATATGGTTTGTAACCAGTATGTTTTACAGAATGAACTTTCAATGCACTTTTAGTACGGAATGATTTATTACATTCTTTACACAACCATGGTTTTTCACCAAGATGGATCAGCATATGCTCAAAGTGATGGCTATAAGCTCGAAAATCTTTCCTACACACAGAACAACTGTATGGCTTTGAAACACAATCTTTTACACTTTTTCTTTTCTTTTGTAGTACTTTGCACTTAGTTTCGTTAAAACTAACTTTGTCAGAAACATAATCACTAAACTCTATTTCTCCTGTAATAACTGAATTTTCTTTTTCATTAATTATCCCTGAAATCAGTTTATGAGAATTTTCACTCTCAAAATTATAGTATGTTTTGGATTTAACGTCTTGATCTAGTGCATGTTCTGCAGCTGTTTTATCAAAAGTCTTAGAAAGTCCGGAACGAATTGAATGAAGCTTTGATTCTATTGTTGTATATTCAGTCACAAGAAGGAAACATCTATGACATATAACATCACTATGCATAGCTATATTGCCAAGAGATCTGTTTAGAATTTGTCCAACTTTTATAAGAATTGAAGTTTCATACAAACAATTAGGTAACCCCATTTTGCTAAAAATATTGTATGATACTTCATTCTTCTGGTTTATTGCTATATTGCAAACTAGACAATGTTGAATCTGCAAAAACAACAAAATCAAATATGAATTTATGACAGACCTAGTAAAAACAAAATCAGACAAGATAATACAATAACCTCATTGCTGTTGATAAAGATTTCTTCCTCTGATTTTGGCATCACTAAAAGGGGCGGGGGAGAATCAATGGAAATAAATTGCTCTAAAAATGTGAATTATGGTAAATAAAATTCCTTTTCTTTATAAAAAGAATTTCTCTGTTTACATGCATTTTGCGAACTACAAATACATGCGAAAGAAATTTTTGTGGAGTACACTCTGAAGCGGCTTAAATGGATACCGATAAATACTGGGCACAAAATTTGTGCCACAAATGCTAATACACGCTTGGACGTCAACTCCTGACACCTGAATCCAAAGATCTGATCAAGATATCTGACGTATCTGACAATATCCGATCAAATCAAAAGCACCGGATTTCGACGACACACAAAACCTCGATGAATATCGATGTTACAGTAGCTCGATATGACCACTGACAAATGAAGCGCGTGCGTGTTCACTGGTGGTCGTTCACGTTCGATTAAATGGTCTGGAGGTCGTATTATAAGGTTACTGGGGGATTTTTTTAAAAAGATGCTGAAGTTATTTCATTAACTTGTTATTTTCGGATTGGATACCGATTTCGAACATCCTACAAATAGTAAAAGTTAGATTGCAATAAGTTTAATCATGAATCAAAACTTATCTTCAAAATTGGAGAAGAGACTTAGCCTAGCTAGGTCAAGTGATGGGATTGCAGATAGTTTTTACACTATCAACGAACGACCTGATATATCTCTGGAATTTTTTTCAAGCCCCATACTATTACACTGTTAGCCGTTTCAATTGCAGCAGTCATATATTCAGCATTCATTAGGTAACCAAGTGACATTACTCAACAATAAATTAAATTTTTATGGCAATTTTTCTATAATTTTTACATAATTATAATTATTAATGTTTAAAAAATATTTATGAATTCATAAGCCTCTTGATAATATCTATTTGTGATTTTTTTCCCCAGGAATGAACAAAGTATAGAAGATAATATTTGGGCTGGTTTTTGTTGTGTAATTTTCTTCTTTTTGATTGTATCTGTACTTGCATTTCCCAATGGACCATTTACTCGACCACATCCAGCACTGTGGAGAATGGTGTTTGGCTTGAGTGTCCTGTACTTAATGGCCCTAGTGTTCTTGTTATTTCAAAATTATAAAACTGTTAGAGCATTGTTGTTGTGGATTGATCCATCCCTGAAACATTTTCACATAGATATGGAAAAGGTAAGCTTTAAATATCAGTTTTCTTTTTATATTCTGTATTTCATTATTATGATTGTATTGTGAATTTTGCAGGAATATGGTGTCAATTGTTCCGATATTACAGTGGATAGAGTATTGGGACATCTAGATGTCTTTGCATGGGGACATTTTTTGGGATGGATGTTCAAGGCTATCCTTGTTCGCCATATGGGCATTCTCTGGGCAATCAGTGTAATGTGGGAAATCACAGAGGTTTGTTATCATGTAGTGAGAGATATTATTGTCAGAAGGTGATTAGTTTCTTCTTGCTAAAGGATATGTATTCTTGCAGATTGCCTTCGCTCATTTACTTCCTAACTTCATTGAATGCTGGTGGGATGCCCTCATTTTAGACGTGATTATTTGCAATGGAGCAGGAATATGGGTGGGGTTAAAAATATGTAAATATCTTGAAATGAGAGAGTACAAATGGGTCAGCATAAGGTATGTATTTTGTGATATTTGTCTAGTTTTTTTATTCTATTTAGTAGATTTTAATTTTTGCTTCTTGCTTTCTGATAATATGAATGTTATAAGAAAGTGATTTTTGTTTTGAATATCCATCCTAGAAGGCAAATGCACAAAACCTGTAGTAATTTACATCTCAAGGCCAGAAAGTGGATGTTTTCATGACTGGACAGGAGAGATTCCAGATGAGGCTGAGTCCAGGAATCATACTGTGTCATGGAAAGTTCCTTTTGTCTTGTGATGCACTGTATTTTATTAAAAACCTCAATTTTATGACAATTTGTGTGAATGATACACAAATTTAATGGATAGTGAGAAAATCCTGTGTTTTTCTGTTTGGCTGTTGGTACATATGTTGTATTCCAATTGTACTTCTGTACTAGTATTGAAAGTACTTTTGCTACGTTTCCAGGCTGGTGTCGGAAAAAGTTGAACTTTAATGTCTGAATACTGTGCGTGTGCATCACTTTCTAGACAGACATAAATAAAATTGTTTGTTGTTTTCCTCTTAAGATGCTTATGCAAAATCTGGTTCCTGTTCTAGACTAAAAATAAATAATTTTTTATTGTCGGTTTTGTGTTCAAATTGAACTTCCCTCTTTGGTGCAGTGTATATTTCAGTTAACTGCATTTCTTAAATATGTTTAAAAACATTGTACAAAATCTTTGTTATGATAAGTTTAGAAATAAATACATAAATAAGAACTTGTTCTATTTGGCTAACTAGGTTTTTCTCCCAGATTAATTATTTAGTGTCAAATAAGTTGAAGGTACAATTAGTATGCTTGTTCATTCAAATTCAGTTAATTGTTCATGGGCTTTAGAATGCAGGTTTTGAAAAGTAGACAAGTTTTTCATAATATATAAATCACCAGTTCATAGATCATCAAGTGCTTTGGTAACTTCGATGTAGGACATCAACAAAAAAGAACTGCACTTTCTCCATGTTATTTTTGAATTTCATGATCACACTTATACATATTCATCACAATATTAGTTTAAAATGTCCACATTTTCATCAGATTAGAGACTCTTTGTATTTTATGACTTATAAGAGGAAGTTCTGTCTCGGATAAGTTAACTCGTGCATTTGTTATATATTCCGAATTTAAAACAATATTATGAATATAAAATGCTTTTAAATTGCTTATAATACTTGAATTGTTTCAGTTTTGTATGTATGTCTTCTATATGCCCAGGACTTTATATGAATATTTTACTGAATATTTTTATAACCTTATTAATAGTGTTTTCTGAAAATTTCTAGAGTATCACAGTGTGAATAATTTTTTATATCGATTCTTTTTTATCTCCCAATGACATGTGAAAACACAACATTAAGCCCTTATGATATTACTCTACTTGACATCACATTGGAGCTACAGATTTTTACACTGAATATTTAATAAGAGACGATCAATTTAAAAGAATTATTATTTAATAAACAGATTATAAATACCATGTGAAACAATGTAGAATACTTGAGTAAGAAAAAATGAACTGTGAACAATACGAGTGAAAAGGGTGAACATCACAAAATTATTTTAGCATTTACTCTCTTCTTGCTGTGAAAACCATGGAAACATTTTTCATGCACTGCAACCTGGCATGTAATGAGTTTTGCATCTTGTTTTATTCTGTGAATAAATAAATTGATCAGCGTTGTCAAACTGAGAACCTAGAGATATTGTATATTCTACAGTTGCTTTTAGAGGGCCATGTTTTCTTTTGGGAAAACTATATCTCTCCAGCATTTTTACAGATAACCTTTGAAATTCTAATAGATCAAAAGTAACAGATTTTGCAGCTGTTCTTGATCTTCTGTGAAGAAGCAAAGTACAGCTATAAAAGACTCCACAGAAAATTGGGCCATCCCATTTCTTCAACTGCACAATGGATCTGTCAGTAGATGCAGTCTGGTCCATTCCCGCCCATGTTCAAATTATACATTTTCACCAAATGTAGCTGAGAGATGTACCAGCTTCCTCCACTGAATCATATGACTTAATTGAAAGTGGCTGTATGTCTTTGCAATTTGACATGGTAATATCAGAGCTAACATTCTATCTAAAAAGTGTTTTTTGACTTTCTAGTTCGCACAGACTTGTCCTACTGATCATTACTTGCAGTTGAAATATGAGTAGTATCATAAACTTGTAATAAATTTTTGTGCTGTGACTGTATTACCAATTCTGAAGTAACATGAAAGCAATTGGGAATTGAAATTTGTTCAGTGTTTCTCCTCTAATTTCCCTCCCTATCTTCATTGTATCACTACTACGAATATCTGGAAGGTCTAAGAAGACATTCATACTACCACCCAACTTTGGATTCGGTTTCTTCTAGCTCTTGAAGAGAAACAAGTATTTCCGTAGCATAAAAGTTTTCAAAATATGTAAAATGACTGGTTACATGGAAATGATATTGTGTGTGCTTAGTGTTGTGAAAATGCAACACACAAATGTAGAAAGCTATGTATACAATATAGTGAAAGACTGATGTAAAAACTTGTAATAACTCAAAAATACGTTTAGTGTATTTTATAAAAACAAAATATATGTGATATACAATGTGTGTTATATATAAATATATTATCTGATGAAAAATGATATATATGAGATATAAAAATGTTCACACAAGGGGAAAAAATTTGAAAATAAAAAATTTTTCCAATGTACTGACAATTTGTTCATTTTTACAAAAAATTATTTATATATAAATCTCATTCAGTTGTATTAAGATATTCTAGAGTAGGATTGAATTGACAGTTTATCAAACCAATTAAAACATCAAAAATATAACAAAAGGGAAAAAAAACTACACAAAATTAGCATTATTATTTGAATTTATACAATAAGCCTCTAACATCTCCCCGAAACTACACATTCGTACTTTCAGTTAATTCCAATTCACCACTGTTAGCAGCTGTATATTGGATGTTTGGTGAATATTCTTGTACATATGACACAAAAATAGGTCGGTTGATCTTGAATGATGGAACCCTAAAGCCCAACTGTTCTAATAATAATGAGCAATCGATGTTGCCATTGAGTAATCTCCTCACGAAAAACATATCCACAACATCACTTTGTGATCTATGCATTGATCTTTCTCCATATTTGTTGTTGATAAAAGGGTCTGCAAGTCTCGTAGTGCATGGCACTATTCTCAAAAAGTTGTGTTGTAATAAATTTATATGAATTTAAAAAGTTGTGGCAATACTATAGATGAGTTTATCACAAGCTTTGTAATTTCAGTGACAAAGATCTTGAAGAGTGTAACACTTGACACGTTCTTCTAATCAGTCCCAATAGGTAATTCGCTGTGCTAACACCGTATATGGTTTTCAAAAGACATTCTCGAGTCAGAAACCACCCAAAGATTTCTTATAGATGATATCCTCTCCAATGTCATCAATAAAAATCAAAAACAGAATTGGACCCAAGTGAGAAACTTGTGCTACTGAGGATACTTGAATTGCACTTGGAATTGCAATTATGAAGGTCACATATTGAACTCTTCCACTTTAACTGGTCACCCATTAAAGCAAGTGGACCTTTAATATCAAAGAGTTGAAGTTTAGAAAGAAGTATTGAATGGTTGACCAAATCGAAGTCTTTACTAATATCAGTGTAAACACTGTCAACTCTAATTTATCCTTAGCCTCAAGAATAAAATGAATAAAGTTAGCCAGATTTACCTCCATATTCTTCTTTCTCATAAAACCAAATTGTTTTTCAGAGAGAAAAGGATGGATGAGATAACCGATTTTGTCTATGACAATAGATTCAAACAATTTAGGTATAATGCTCAAGATTGTAATAGGCCTATAATTTGAAATACAATTCCTCTTGCCTGTTTTGTAAATTGGTATTATGAAGGAGGATTTCCATTCAGCAGGAAATGTACCTTTCTCAAGAAATTTATCAAAAATCAATTTCAAGGTTTGTGTGAAGACAGTTTACAGTTTTTAAAGAGTTAATGATGAAAGCACAAGAAGTGAATTTTTACAACCAAACACTGAAATTATACATATTTTATATCCCTAAGTAATAATACTCACCCCAACGTATATAGAGTAACAATAAACCAATAGATAAATGTACCCATCCAATAGTCTTTCCTGTAAAGTTTTAGATACATCTTTAAATTCTATTTCTTTTTTTAATAAAAGATTTAACATATTTATATAATATACAGCCTAGTCAAGTGCCAGCTGCAGAGCACTCTGCTCTGCCCTGAATGCCACCACATTGAAGTGATTGTGTGTCTTGCTTGCATGTGCCATGTTAGAATAATGCTTTTAACTGTTTTAGTTCGCTCGACTTGTTAAATTGTTTATTGAATTTTTTATACTGATTTATTAATGCTTTATCATCTTCATTTAAGTGTGTGAGTGATTTTAGCATTTTACAATTTGAAGCAGGTGTCAGAAGTGTGTTTAGCACAGAGCGTCGATGACTTTTTGGAACTTCTTAGGATGTGTAGACTGATGAAGGATTGGTGTATACCTATTTCTGAAATTGCTTTGCTTTGTAATCTCTACGTTCTAATTGGTGTGATTTGGATATCAAGAGAGAAGTGGAGGTCTTGCGGAATAAATGTGATATTTGCAATGATTCATGCAGTGGCAACTCTAGAAAGTTCTTTAAATGTACAAAACTTACAAATCACGTCTATATTATACACTTTTTTGTAAATTGAGAAGTAAATGAAAGGCTGAGCTTGTAGAGATTTTGCTAAATTGATGAGTTTGTTTCATCTGTTCCTAATGATCAGAAAAACTCTTGGAAATATCAATTGCCTATTATTTCATTACGTTTTAATGACTGCATTAATGTTATCTACAATTACACTGGTAAAAAAAGTTGTCAGCCCCAAAGATTTGACACATGTTTCTCTATGTATTTCGATGCACTGAATCTGAATCTTAAGCCAGAATTGTATCACCACCATCCAATTTTTTTTAAATCACGAAAAACCACTGGTGAAATTGTTACCAGACCCAAAGACTTAACACATGTTTCTCTATGTATTTCGATGCACTGAATCTGAATCTTAAGCCAGTAGTGCACCACCACCATCCAATTTTTTTAAAATCATGAAAAACCACTGTGAAATTGTAGATTAAAAAAGGGGGTGGGGCGTAATTCTGGCTTCAGTTTCAGATTCAGTCGCGCTATGTAGAGAAACATGGATCAAGTCTTCAGGTCTGATAACCACTCCCCAAAACAAAAAATACAATGTCACAATGTTTTTTTTGAGGGGAGAAAAAAGGAGGGTGGTGGTGCAATTCTGACTTTAGATTCGGATTCATCCAAAATAGATAAAGAAACAAGTGTCTCTGTGTATTCAGCTGAAATACATAAATAAATATGTGTCTCTGTGTATTCAGCTGAAATACATAAAGAAACATGTGTCAAATCTTTGGGTCTAACAGCTTCTTTTTTTGTGTGTGTCTGTGTTATGACCTGGTAGATAAAATTTCAGATGTGGTTAATGGAATTAATGTAGGTTTCATAAATATTCTCAATAAGATTGATAATCTTGTTAGTGTAATACAGATCCAGATGATATCTCTGTACTGCTTTGTAACTTGCTATTTTGATTGAAAATTAATGTTTGTTTGTTATGAATTTTTAACTTTTGCCAAAAAGAGTACATAAATGCCCAAAATTGCAAAATAATTGCTTATTTTGAAGGCAAAAAATGTAAATACCTTTCAATCTGCCCATGAAAGACGACCTATTTGAACTCAAACCCTCCTAGAAAAACTCCAAAAAAGGCATCTCTAAAATCAAAGAATTGGTTAGGTTGCCAAACCAAAAAATTGATAAATATTAAGTTGATTTGTGGCAGAATTGTTATAGTAATGCATAGATTTTTAACATTTAATTTTAAAAAAAAGTCTATAAATTTGAAAAATTACTTGAAATACAGTAGATACCAAGTTATAAGAGGCAATAAGGGCTGGCCGATGTCCCAATGCATAAATTAGGAACATTTTTATCACGTAAGAGACCCACTTGTAAGTTTTTGACCTATAGTAGATAAAATATTGTTTCTAAAGTAATTTTTTATTTACTTAAGGAGGTAAAACAATAAAGTTTTCCTGATGGCGAGCCTGGTGTCTTATTGATTTTCTCCCAACCACACCAAGGTTGCATAAGAAGGGATTCCCATGTACAAAATTACTCTTCCAGAAATTACCCAATTCAACTGTGAGAGTTGAAAATCTCCTGCCATTTCTCCTGTGTGCAATTTTGTGAAAGGCTCATGTTATGTGAAGATACACAAACCTATATTGGCATGTCCCCACATATACAATTCCCATCATTAAGGGACGAAGTCTTTGCCCCAAATGTCTCTTATAATGAGGTATAGCGTACTATCTTTTTTTTATCAACCAGTATTTTTTGATAAGTAATAAGTTAATTTTAATGATGAGTAGCATTTCATTTCTTATTAGAATACATTAAATTTTGAAGTGTGTCCTTACTATCCTTTTACACAAAATTTGAAATATGTTTGTGTTTTAATAATGAAATCTGAAAATAAAACTCTGAATCTCTTTAAACTCTGAAAAATGAGTAGAGGAAAAGTTAAATTTATTCGCCAAATTTTAATTTTGGAGCCAATATTGTCATTTGGATTTTTGGGCCGTTGTATTTACATGCGATTTTATTTTGTTAAAGGAAGTAATGTATTTGTACAAGTTAAGGAGATGAATATACTCCATTAAGTAACAAAGGGTATCCCTGGATAAGATGGTTAAAAGTTCCCGTTAAACCAAATGACCTATCAGTAGTAACACTATAACTCTAACTTAAAAATAAGATTTTTGAAGGTTTCTTAGCCCCCTTTCCACCACCCACAGCCCTCTACAGCCAAAAACATTTTTCTTTCTTTTTTCTTTTTTTCCCCGGCAACTGAACACTACTTTATATCATTAAAATCAATCAAAAGAAAAAAAAAATATGAAAAATTACAAAATAATTTATACTATCCGAAAAACATTTTTGAAAATATAAAGCAAAAAATAATTTTTACTGTGTTTTAGAACCCTGGAACAGGCTCGAAAAAAATCTCAAAAGTTCCTCAAAACAAATTTTTGTGAATATATTTCAGATTTTCAATACATTGAAAATGATGAGATTTTTTTCAAGCCTGTTCCAGGGTTCTAAAACACAGTAAACAAATTTTTTTTTTACCCAAAAATATTTCTTTTGCTTTTGAATTTGCCACTGAGAAAATATCAAAAAATGTTTGTCTGATAGTATAAGTTGTTTTCTTATTTTTCATATTTTTTTAAATTGAATAAACTAGTGTGAAGTTGACAAAAACATTAAAAAGTGTGTTTTTGGCTGTGGTGGGATGGGGCAGAGAAACCTTTCAAAAATCTAATTTTCATGTTGGAGTTAAGGTGTAACTACTCATATGTCATTTGTTTTAGGGGATCTTTTTACCATCTAATCTGGGGGTACCCTTTGGTAGGTATCTCCATTGTCCATTCAATAAAAAAAAAAAATCTTCACTACACCTCAAGTGAATAGTTTTATTCTGAAGAAAGCAGTAATATTTTAATTCTTTTTATTTTGACTCCTTTTCTGTGCTTGTCAACTTTTTGATTGGCATTTCAAGACCTCTCTTAGCATAAGTTCAGATCTTGCAGAATTGTGTCAGTGTTCTTTAAAATTCAGTTATTTTGATATACAGAGAATGTGAATTCTATTTTATTAATGTATTATTTTTTATTTATTTTGTAGAGATATTCATTCCACATCAGGGAAGATTAAGCGAGCTGTCCTACAATTCACTCCTGGCAGTTGGACCCATGTTCGCTGGTTGGATCCAACTTGCACCTACATGCGCTTTTTTGCTTTGTGCCAGATGGTCATATTCTGGCAGGTATCAGAATTAAACACGTTTTTCCTCAAGCACATATTTGAAATGCCTCCTTCTCATCCCCTTGTGGTTGGTCGTTTAATTCTTATTGGAGTGATTGTTGCACCTTCTGTTCGGTAAGTTTGTTATTTCCATTAGTAATTGAAATCTTGTCAATCATCATTATTTTATTGGAGAAAGCTTTTTTAATCACATTGTGACTAAATTCAGTATTTTGTGGGTAAGGACAAGTGGAGATAATGTAATAATGCAATTATGAACTGACAATAATAGATTGTGGTAATGTTGATAAATAATAAACACAAATCATTACCGGATATATGAGAAATTGTGTGACCCTAGTGACAAGTGAAAGGAGTTATTTCTCCTTGTTCATTAGATCTGTGATTCACAATCTTTGTAACATTAAATTTTAGAGGAAATTAGAATTTTTGCAATAATTGTGTGTAGACCAGTTCCTGTTAATGTACTCATTTAATATGCAATGAAAATATATTAAATGGCAATTACCATCTTAGATTTTTTTTTCCGATTAATTTTTCCATAAAATTATGTAATCCCTGGTTACCGACAAGGCTCATGATGTGAATAGTTTGGTTCTAACTGTGTTTCTGAAATAATTACATTATTTTTTGGGTTGTTGAAAGAAAATTTATTGACTTGTGCTGAGGCCTTGAGTACTAGGAATATCTATTCATTTTTGATATGTTAGGTGTAATTAAATTAACGTGCTATTCAAAAGAACAGTTACCGACTGTACAGGGAAAATTATGGACATCATGAAAATGCAATTTTGTTGCAGGCAGTACTATAGTTATGTGACTGATACCCAATGCAAGAGAGTGGGAACTCAGTGTTGGGTGTATGGTGCAATAATGGTGATGGAAGCCATCCTATGTATTAAGAATGGCAAAGAACTGTTTGAACAAACACAAGCTATTAACATTTTTTTCTGGCTGCTTGTTCAGCTCTTAGTATCTATAATGTGCGTCTATGGATGTGTTGTTTGGCATCGCTACTTTCAGGTATTCATTTACATAG
This sequence comes from Teleogryllus oceanicus, assembly GCA_964035755.1. Taxonomy (NCBI): domain Eukaryota; kingdom Metazoa; phylum Arthropoda; class Insecta; order Orthoptera; family Gryllidae; genus Teleogryllus; species Teleogryllus oceanicus. Next base: position 67,534,915 of record CAXIVR010000003.1, on the reverse strand, counting down.
GTACCAAGATATTTTGCATGACTGAATGTACTTTAGCTGCATGGGTGTTCTGATTTCCTTTGTGTTCTACAGCCTCCTTGTTTGCAAATATTACCACTAATTATTTTGTCCACCAGAATGTAATAATAAATACCCAATGGCCAAAGGAGAAGTTTTTTCTTTTCCACTTTTGTTTCATTGTAGCTTTCTGAGACATTTTTATTAGCTGTGCTGAATTCACATGCATTTCTATAAAAATTGAAAACAGTAGGTCTTAACAAAAGTTCAATTACCTGAAATATCTTTTTTAAAGTTAAACATTTTTGTGAAGACTATTTTATGAAATTTTGAAATCCAATTTGTAAAAAAATATTGCATAAAATTGTTTTACTAAAATACTTAAAAGTAGAATAAAAAATTGAAATTTAAAAAGTTTTCTTTATTTGAATTTTTAATTTCTATTTGGCCTTATTTTCTTTTCTTTTTCTTTTCTTTTCTTTTCTTTGGAAGAGATTTATATTAGGAGTATATCTGAAAATTAACTGCAGCTTGAAGAGAGTTTTTAAGGTATTTGTACAATTTGTATTGTGTTTGTTAATTGTTGCTATACTCTTACTTTTGTTATTATGATTGTTTATGATTATGATTATGATTATTTACACTTCTTTTTCCTTCAAACGATTACCATTACCATACCTTGATGCTTGCATGCCAGTGGAAAACTGATTGTACTAGGTTCACTGGATCTTTTTCAGAGTGAGGGTGACATTTCAAGGGAGACCTCCCCTTGCAAAGGTCCTGACTTTGGATTTAAAGACCGTCAACCTGAATTTTTACCTAAGGAATCTGAGCAAATAGGTAGGAGGACCTTCTATAACACGGCCAATATTATCCCTGAAAGAGAACATGGAGTGTTATTTCAAGCCTTTCATATCCTGCCTTTATTTATTGTTTATGGCTAATGTTTTTAAATAACAATTTGTTTTGATATGAATGACAAAAATATATTTTTTGTTGCATGATTAACATTGTAGATCTTTGGTATCATAGTTGAAATCATTATCTATTATGTAATTTATGAATGCCCTTAGTAGTATAATTGAATTAGAAAGTTTTGCTTAAAGTTGTAATGATTTTATTTCTGGACAGTAACATAAAATATGTCAATATAATCATGTGTAATTGTTAAATATTTTGATTTGTTATTTTATGACATTAATTAAATAATATTATACAATATAACTCACTGCTGTATCCTTATAAACTCAGCATTATATTCATTTTGAGAAATGACCAACTGAATCTGAATTTTTCATTTGTTTTAGGGACCATACCTAGCTATCCGCAATCGGCTGGGGATCTAAAGAAGAGGAATGTAACATTTAGAAATGGTGAAGCTGATGTCAGCCCATAGTAAATTCACAGTTGTAAAAGTTAAACAGAGGTAAAACTTGTCAAAACTTCTGGCAGCTTGAACAGTCACACAACACAAACAATTCATTTAAACAATTGTTTCTAAAGAACTGGTAACCCTTATGCTCAAACTTCAGTGTAAATATTTCCTGATGAGAAACAAAATTTAGGATTGGACTTAAATTGGTAGTGCTCTTTGGCAGAAAAGTAGTTTTTGTGTGCTGCCTTCTTTTCATTACAAATGTTTGGAAGTTTTTACTGACGTTCTTAAGAAATGTGAAAGAGGACCTCTATAAAAAGGAAATCATGGTATATTATGTCTGCCTTTTATTTTTAAAATCCTGGGTTTTATAGGGTGCATATCTTTTTTCTTCCAATGAGAATAGGTACTCAGAACTATTATTCTAAAACATATCTAATTAATGTCATGTTATGTTTATAACAGAGGTTTCCATTCTGTTGTCCCCATACATACTGTCATTCCATTCTTGGGAAGAAAAAATTACTAAATGTCCCCTAGAAAATATATTTTCTTTAAACAAAGATGTGGAGGAAATTTGCCTTCCTATCTCCGTCATTACTGAAGTTTCATCAGGGGCCACTGCTGCCTTTTGGATTGCTCTACTACCTGTCATAGGGTGGAATGTCTGCAAGTGCGGTCTTCTGTGGCCAAGTCAGTGGATACTTTGCTGTCTGGGAGATGCCACATCTGTGCCTAGGATGCGGTGTCTCCCAGCCAGCCATGTTTCTGGGTGGACCATCTGCTTTGGAAAGCAGTGGGATGGAATAAAAAGCAATTGCATTTGGAGTGCAAGCAAATTTTGTGCCATATACTTCAGAAATCTGTTTGAGAATCAAGATATTTTTCACTTTACATTGCCTTTAGAACACGACAATTTTCTTGAGATTGAAATTATAGGGCAATTGAAATGCATAGATAATTTCTGCATATATTTTTGTCACGTGTGTAAAATTGCCAATTGTGTGTTACTAGTTAGATCACTCACGAGTCGTTTGATTTTTAGCTGTAGTGGCTAGGATACTTTTTCTTTTCTGTCTTTTTTATTTTTTTGCAACCTGACATGTATTTTTTTCTTTCTTTTTGGTGAAAATACTTTTCATTTATTTTAAACTTACATTTAAAAAATAATGAAAAGTTAACTATTTTTAAATAGAAAAAAAATTCAAACTACATGTTTGAAAAATCTGTTTTTTATGGCATTTGTTTGATATAGTTTATCACATTTTAGATGTAGTATAGTTTATGTAGTTTCAAGTCTTGAGCCATGGTGAAGCCTTGGTGTAGACCTGAGGATGTCTAGTCATGTTTGCCAAAAGATGATGTTACTCGAAACTTCCTATATTCTTTCCAATTTTAAATCATGATGATATTGATCTTGTAATATGAGATGAAAAGTTTTTTTGGAAATTTGTAATAAAAACAACATCATAAAGAAGAACATGTTTTTCTGAGGCTCTGTTGATTGCCCATTCTCCCCCAAACTGCCTAATTGACTTTTATTACTGGCTGTTTTGCAGAGATCTGTGAAAAAGGGGTCTTGTTTGAAATTTTTGCTGAGTTTTTTTTAGTCATGTATCGAGTATTTCTCTTCAGTAAAATGCATAAAGGGTATGATAGTGCATGCATTATAGGCGAAGTAATTTATGGGGATACTTTTTCTTTTTTTTGTATTTTTTTTTTAATTTGTAACTAGAAATTTTTGGGACATTGGGAATTTATTGTGACATTTATCCACTGAGTAAAAAAGTTTGAGTTTGTCCAGCTTCTTTTAAAAGAGATTAAAAATGTAGGGACCCCTGTACACTCTGCATGTATTCAAGTGTTTAGTCTGTCTCCGCTGAGGTAATTACTTTTATGAGGGAGAAGAAAAGAAATAAATTTTTGAGACATACAAATAGAAAAAGGGAAAAAGGGGGGATGGTTTTGTTGAAAAATTAAGTATTAATCAGTATTCAGTAAAAGTCCCCACCTTTTTGCCCATCAGTCTAATCCATTTATAAAATTTTTTGTAGTATGTAGTAAAATAAAAGTCCCTTTGGATGTATTTTGTTTTATATGATATTTGAATATTAAGTTTTTCTGTAACCTTTGAAAGCGATTAAGTTCAAAAGATCACGTGATTTTTTAAATTTTTCCCTTTAAATCTAAATAATCATTTTTAGGACATTTTGAATGTAGGTGAATGTTAAAAGTGATGAAATTAAGAGATTACATGTTTTGTGTACAATTGAAGAAAATTGAAGCATGTGTTATTTCTTAAATACTAAAGACAGTCATGGAGCAAATCAAATTTTTGTGAAAATTTTTCCCTTTCTTCTTTTTTTAATTTAAAAAAAACCTTTTTTTATTTGGTTGACTTGGAAATTTTTTGTATTTATTTTTTAAATTATTTTCAGATGGAAGGGAGTGACATGGATGTATTATGAGTGAAGGTGAGAAAAGAGGGAGAAAAAAAGGGACTAATGTTTCTGATTTTTAAAAAAGATTCTGTTTTTTTTTTTTTTTTCAGTGTTCTAATGTTTAACATTTTCTGAGTTGGAGGTCTGGAGACTGAAAGAAATATTAAATGCAGAATATTGAAATATTAAAATTTTTTTACCAAATGTTTTGATGAGTTATATATTTTAACTGTAATTTTATCTTCCATAGATAAACTCAAGTTAATGTAGTTCTATTTTTGGAACTGGGGATATTTGTCTCAGCATAAGCAGGTGAAGTCTTTGCCCCGTTCTTTAACCTTCATGGTCCCCTGACATTGCCCAGTTCTCGGGGGTTAGAAGGTCTATTTGCTCTCTCATGGCTTTTTATTATTATGTTTTGGCTTTAGTATTAAGTTGTCTATTTTTGTAAAAACTAATTTTTCTTTTTAAATTTAAAGGAGTTTTTGAAAAATGAGAACATTATGAGACCTCCTAAGTACTTTTTCTTTAGCTGCCAGATTGCGATAGATTGAGGTCCTGATTTATGATGTAACCCAAATATTAGGATAATTATTTGAGAGCTAATTGATTGGTAGGATTGTATCCTTTCCCCAAGTTCTTGAATAGGGGAATATTTTTAAAAGTTTTGTTGACTTTTCTACACATAAAAGTACATTCATTGCAAGCTGTGATTTTTTAAAGATTTTTTCACCAATTATTATGATATTAGTTTCAAATGGTTATACATTTCATTTAACTGGATTTTTAAACAATTCTGGTTAAGGGGACTTTTTTTTGTGTCAGTAAAGGTGCTGGGTGTATTTCCCCTGTTAGCAAATATTTTTCACCAGTTTTGCATTTGGGATTGTTTTTACTAGAGAGTTTTCCCCCTTGAATGCTAAAAAAAAAAAGAATCATCTTCAGGGCATCGAAAGATATAGTATTTTCAATTGCTGTTCACTAAGGCATAAAAACCCCTCTGGGCATTGTTATGCAGAAATATTATTTGTGTTCCAGGAAAGTTCTTAAGTCCTTAATAAATTTATACTTGGAATGATTTTTGCCCAAAATTATTTTAGAAGCCTTTTTTTTATTAAAACATTGAAAACAGGAAAAATTAAACAAAAACCCATAATTTAGATTAAACCATTTTCATTAAAATGTTCTATTAGTTTTTCAAGTTCTTGCATCTCTATGTTTCAAGGACTTCTTTTTGTCATCTTCAGGAGTTACTCTAAATTTAAGATAAACAGAAACTATTATAATATTAATATCGCCTTAAGACAATAAAACAATGTTAAATTTTTTAACTTTAAAATTTTACTAAAACTCACATAAAACAAATAGAAATTATTATAAATATATACAAGGTACAAATGAACTCGCTTCAGAATAAATTTTGTCATTTTTTGAAATATATTTCATAAAAAGGTTTTGTTAATGTATTACTATTTTTAATGAAAAATGGCTGTCTAAAATAATTCTGGAAAAAAAAATCAATAAATAGAATCTTACTGACAGTTTGAAGATAATTACAAACTTTTACTGTGCTACTGCAGAATTATTTAGGATATCCCTAAAACATGTTCAGAAATTTTGTGTTATTATAAACCCTAAAAGACTATTGATGATGTATACTAATCTTTTGTTTCTCGTTTTTTATTTTCCCAAATTGTAGGGAAAGGCCCAAATTTCATAAAATTTTTTTTAATTGAAATATCATATTTGGAAATTTCATATTAAAAAATGTCATACATTAAAATTTGAAAGAAAAAGGGGAAGAACATTTAAAACTTTGTTTTTCAAAAAAAAAATTTTTTTATGATATTTATTTTTGGATTTTTACAATATTTTTTATTATATTTAATTTGAAAAATTAAAAAAGGCCCAAAAAAATTCCAAAAATCCAGAAATCTCAAATATTTTTTTTCAAAAACCTTGAGTTAAAATATGATTTTCAAAAAGAAGGGGGAAAAATGTGTTTTTGAAACACCCATTTCCCCACCCAATAAAAAATTTAAATTTTTTTTAAACACAAATTTGTTTTTTTTTGTTGGTGTGGGTGACAAATTTTCTTTTCTTCTGTTTATTTTTTTTTAAGAATGACACCTATGCTATCAGCTGGTTGACATTGCATATCACTGTGTTGTTTTTTATTGTATACTAATCGGTACCCTGAAATATTGTTTCTGTCTTAAGAACATGATTAAAAGAAAATCACACGATGTAGCTTGGTTTTTTATTATATTATGGAATTTAAAAAAAATCGGATTTTGTTTATTGGAGAAATAATCAATGTGATACACAGCTATAACTTAGAATATTTCTTATGATGTTAAAAATATATTTTAATTTCAAAACCCTTATAGAAGATTACAAATGGATAAGTCTTGGATACAAACTTGATTGGGATCATGCCCATGTGCCCAGTTCATCCCAACTAGGAACATCTCACTTATTGCTTCCAGTCTGTATGCCCTCAAAATGCAGTACCAAGCTAAGTGTCAAAAATGAAACTTTCCTTCTTTTTGTAACTGATTGTCTAAGACAAGCACCTGAATAAAAATAATTTTTAGTGGCTCAGTACTGTAATTAGTGATGATAATCTTTTTTTTTAAATTGAAAATTTAGATTGTTTTAATGGGAAAATCTTTTAATGAAATTGAATATTTGCTAATTAAGATGTGAAGAAAAAAAAACTTTCTTATAAAATACACTATTATTTGCTCTATATAGATCTGTTCTAGAGAATAACAGATTGAGCATTTATTGTTTTATTCAGTGGAAGTAAAGTGAAATGTTAAAAAGAATGTATACAATGTATCTAATGGTTACTACTCAGATGAATTGTGGAAGAGTTGTAATATTGGAGACTGACCATGACATTCCAGAATCATCACCTATTCAGTCACTTGGTATCCTCTCCCTCTGCACCATGTTATTCTGCTCTTCCCTTATCACTATTGTTATTGTCTCTGAAAGCTGCAATATTTAAGCAAAATGCTTACATTCATTCTAAATGAATATTTTCCCAGTTTTTAAATTAATTTTTAAAAAGAGTTCAATTTAAAAATGTCCCATTATCTAAGATTACTAGTCAGCCTGTAATGAACCTGTCCAATAAATATTGTTTAATGTTGAAATGTTGTCATTTTGTAGACTATCGCCATGGATCTGTTTCCCTTGAAACCCCTTTCCCCCTTTGATTTTTTTTGCCTGTTATGAAAATAAATTTGATTTAATCATAAAGTTTAATGATAAAATCAAGACAGTATTTAAAAATATGATAAGTTTGACAGAACTCTTTAAGAAGTTTGGAATCTTAAGAGAAAAAGTAGAAATATATACCTTCACTTAGGTTGGCAATGATGCATTGCTTCCTCAGGAACTCTGAACACAGCTCTTTAGTTAAACCAAACGCGTGCATGTTGTATGTAAATGTTCTGAAAAACAAATATTGAAGCAAATTATTCTCTCCTTTATTCATAGACATTTAGATTTGAATTCTTAATATAGAAGGTGTCTCAGAAAAAGTGCAAAAACACAGAAAACAGGTAGATGCAGTTATGGGAAGCAATTTTTGTCAGTATATTTGGGGTTTTAAAAGCCCAATTATGTGTTGAGCCCAAAAACATGATGGGCTTTTCCTGTGAGGTTGGTATACAAATGTACTTGAGCCTTCAGACATACAGTTCCAGACAACTGTTTGGTAAAAGGGAAAAGGGAGGTAAGACTGATCTTAAAGCCAAAAGTATTGTAGGAGGATTTTCTATTGAATTGAATCATAAAAAGCTATGATGAAGTTATGCTTCATATTCCAGTATCTCTTTGCCTTTTTCCTCTCCAAATGTGACACTCCTAAGATACTTCTGCTGCAATGTTTATGGTCTTAAGTTCTTCCTTATGCCTCTGAAATAAGGACCACTCAACATAGCCTAGCTCTGAGCCCTGGCCTTTTTGCATCCTGGTTTCTCTGAAGAAAACTGCTACCCTACCCTGCTCTACCTGTCCTGGCTGGAATTTTGAGGCTGTTTTTTTGTGGACTATTTTACTCAGTTGAAGGGCACTTACATATTTTGCTTATAATGGGAGAAAATTAGAAAACAAAGGTAGAGATTCAAATTTTAAAAAAATATAATTTCTTTACCCATCCAAAAATTTTATCATTCTGTATATTTCTTATTTATTGAAGAAAAAAATTTAAATTTGTTGTATAACTGTAGTTTAATATAAACCGGTGTAAATTATTGTGGTTGTTCATAACCAGAGTAGTTGTAAAGTGACCTAAATAAATAAAAAAATAAATACTTTTAAAAAAGAAAAAATTGGGTAGCACATATAATGTTTAGACAGTCAAATTTTCATAATTTTGTGTCATTGTCACGAAGAGTTGTGATTGGATTTCAAGTAGTTCTGTGAAGACCTTCTAATATCAGGGTGAATAAGTGTGTCTTTATTAACTCATGAAAGATGATATCAGGGCTTTCTTGGGATTTCAATTCACACCAGTCAGCCTGTAGCCTGTTACCTTCTTTACTGTAAGGTCAGCTGTGTACACCGTTTTAAATAAACAAACAAAAGAGTAATAAATAATACTGATTATATTTCATACCCTAATTGACCAAAGGTAATATTCTCTTGATACTGTTTCTCATCAGTAATAGCCTCCAGGCTGTTGCTTTGGATGTCATCACGAGTCACAACAGGACGATGCACTCTTTCACATTGCAGTGCATCAAAAAGGCGGTATTCCCAAAAACGCAGGCTGTGCCAGATGGTCTGCTCACGTAAATAGGTGTACAGGTACTCTTTGTATGGTTCACACCCAGGAACATCCACTGTAATGAAGTAGTTTATGATGAGTTTGCCATTCATGCATATAGACATTTTTAAAAGATCTTAATGAAGAAAGTGTTTTAAAATAATCAAATGCTATTATGTCCAATTCTATTTACATTTGATTTTCCCATTGTGAAATGCATATAGACTTTAATTTTATGCAAATGAATGTGCATATAACTTATGTGTGTGGAGACTACTATGTAGTAGTTTTGTTGTCATTGTATTTCATTGTAGCTTTCAAAGGTCAAATGGTTGATGCATTTACTTACAAAGAATTTGATATTATGAGAAAATTTTTATTTTAATGAACTTCTAAGGTATTGTGGGGTAATTATATTACAAAAATTTACCAATATTAAAATAAATTTCGTTGACTTTAAATGATTTTAATGTTTGATTAAAGAAAATTTGGGTAATTTTTGGGCTAAAAATTTTTTGGATTTTTATTACCTTCATGGTGAATGTCCCAAATGTTCAAGGAGTTTGGTTAAAAGTCATCTGCATCAGCACTTTCAAAGAGAATATAGAAAGTCTGATAGTTTGGGTTGATTCATAACTTTCTTGAAAACCCTGAGATTGCAAATGGGGGAAAACCCATTCGCCCCTTATGCTGTTTTGAAAAAAAAAAAAAAAAACAAAGGGATTTCTTTTAAAAAAATTATGATGCTTAATTTCTTTGCAAATCGTTGAATGAGACTACAGTACCTGTGCTAGCTGCCCAAACTTCGACTTCTGATCCAAAGGAATTGAAGCACTGTCTTTAAATAAGTCCTAAAATGGAAAATTCCAAGTTCAGCGTTTTTTCATTGACTTTCAAATTTAAAACGTCCCCAAGATTGTACACCCTTAGGCCTGAAATTTTAGATTTACATTCATTGGTTTCTGTGAGATAAAGTTTTTGAAAAATGTAAATTATATGAAGATTTTTTCATAAATGGTTTTGTAACATTATCTTTAAAAATGTTATTTTAACTTTACCAATTAACATACATATACAAGGATAACTTACATATATAAGAAGTAATATGTAAAGAAAATTATGCAATTTTGCAGAAAATCAATGCCCAGATTTTAATAAAAAAAATTTTTTTTAAAATGTCTGAGCATTCATCTGTAAAAAACAGTAGTGCCTAAACCATTTATAAGTTTTTTTCAAAAATAAAATTTTCCTTTATCTGATCCATCTTGGGCCCTGCAAATTGAAATTAATTCTTTAAATTTTCTTCACCTGAAGCAATTTCAAAATTTTATAAAAAATTGCTCTAAATTTTTTGTTATAATTTCTTGCTCAAAAAGAGTGCCGTTTTCTAAAAAGATGGCTTTGGTCTGACTTTTTCTGAAACCTCAGATATGTTGAAAATAACAAAAGTTTAACAATTTTTTGGAACTCTTCTTCAAAATCATTGGGGATAGAGATTTTTCCAATGAAATTGGTTTTTTATTATTAGTTCTTTAATGAATGTAATGTTAATTTTTTTGAAAATGAGAATTTTAAAAAATTTTCGAAAAAAAAATTTCAAAAGACAAAAGGGCTTCAATTTTTTCTTTATACTTTTTGCACAAATAGAACTAAGTACATGGATTAACACAAAAACAGTGATGAGACACATTTTGATGTCAATTTTTGATTTTTCACACATCTATATTTTTTAATATCCATGTCATTAATATTTACATTTAAACGTTTTTTTAAAATTATTTATTGCCCTTTGAGTAAAAGTGCTTCAAACGATTTCTTATGAATTATTTTTTGAAAACATTATCGGTGAAAGTGAGCTCAAAATTGCACATTTTCAGAAATACTCAACATTTTCTCAAAAGCTGCGCCAAATTATTCACTGGAAATTTGCAATAAAACAAGTTTTACTATTTATAATATTTTTAAAGTTCTATTTCAATTATTGTTTTAGGGAATCCGAAACTCGGAAAATTGAAAAAAAAAAAAAAAAAGAAAGTTCCATTTGTCATAAATAAACCCAAATATTACTTAAAATACACCAAGAATTGTGAATTGATAGTTAAACAAAATTTTTATTTGTAGCCACTTTTTTTCCCCATATTTCTCGTAATTTTTGGGGGGGGAAAAAAAGAAAAAGATTATTGAGTTCGATGTGAATAGATTTAAATGCTGACGGTATGCGAATGCTGGCGCCGATAGCAGAAGTTCTTAATTTCGTTCCGTCGGGTTTCAATCGCAATTTTCCCCGTCCGAAGGGGAACGAACCGCGGGTTCCTGGTTGGGTGAACGGTGAGTCCCTGGTCGAAGGGATGAGTGACTACGACTGACGATGACTGACTTCTACAATTTCTGAGGATTCCCAGTTGACGCCAGTAAATTGTTAAGGGAATTTTTTAAAAAAAGGAAACAATAAAAAAAGAAAAAAAAAAGTTTACACTTGGAAACGAATGATGCGTCGGTAAATACCTAGATTTTTTTGCAAAGCTCATTACTTTCCAACGCCTAAAAATATTTTAAAAAGTTTTAGCTGTTTATCACATTATTAGTCGTTTTTATCAAATCGGTGTTGTATTACTTAATCATAACACATTCACAGTATTTATTTAATTTTATTAATTTATTTAGTCAAAACTGTATGGAGGGGAAAATCATCTGGCACGTTTTTTAGTTTCAAGCCCCTTCCAACAATTTAACTATTAATAGTTGAGAGATGAAAAAAATAATGTAATAATAACAATAAATTTAAAAAAGCGAGAGATTAAAATTTAAAAAACTAGATATTTTCGTTGCCGAATTGTAGAAAATTTATTTTTAACGGTAAACGAAAGATTAGATTTTTTGATTGTTAACAAAAAGTCACCCTTTTGGCTTTATACCACTTCGAAAAAGGGGAAAACTTTGAAACGTGCATAATAAGCTCATTTACGTCCAGAAGCAAATCAAGAGGCCCTCCAGCATTTGCTCAATGGGTCAAAAAGACAAAAACCCCCCCCTCAGATGGGTTTTACCAAGCTGAAGCGCATTACTTTTACAAGCATATTGAGTCTTTTTTCAAAATTATACAACAAAAGTAAAACAATTCATTATACCTATCTTTTTTGTTGTAAACATTTTTTTTCTTTTTTAGATCACTATAGTTCCCAATTTTATAAAACAGTTTTGCAGCAGAAAATATTTTACTTTTTCAAAATTTTTGTTCCAATTTTAATTGTTTAATTTCATCTGGCAATGTTGTAAATGTACATGTATTGTATGTGGATTTCAGTGAGATGTTGATACTGACCGAGAAATGATTTCTACGTTGAGGTTGTAACTTTAAAAATCAGTATTCGAAAATAAGTTCACCGTTAAGTAAGTCATTTTTTAAAAAACACAGACTGTAAATAAATGGAAAAATGGTAAGATTCCAAACTCAATGAAAAGGGAAAGGGGTACGGGGTGGGGTTTTTCATTTACGGATAATTTTTTTTTAACAAATGTCTATAAAGGATGAGTTCCCGAAATTTGATATCAGGGGAAAGTACATTTTTAAAAAACACGCAAAAAGCTGATGAAGGGGAAGAATTTGAAAAATTTAAGAAGCATAATGGCTTAATTTAGTGTTTAATTTATTATATGTACATTCCATTTGAGGTTTGATTGAATTGAGAGACCTAGAAAAATTTTTTACCTTAACATCAGCTAATTGCATAGTGTTTTTTTTTCAAGGGTATGGGTTGGGGTTTGAAAAAAAATTGCATTGAGACAGTTTTTCCTTCAACTGTTAATTTGTTATTACAAACCAATTTGAAACCCAAATTTACTATTTTTTTTTCTTTTTTTCAAAAAAAACATTGTTCATGGCAAAAGAACTGTTCTTCCATTTTTCTGAGAGATATCAGGTAGGGGAAATATCGGACTATAGTAGTTTAGATATGTTTAAAGATCATTACAAAGAAATTAAGATTCCAAACGAGGCCCTTAGGGCCCAGTTTGAAAAACGAGTTTGAATAAGATGTTACGCCAAAATCGTCAATTTTTTTCCACTTTGAAAAAATTTGTTAGATTTAATCAAAAAATCGTCCACGCGTTCGTTTAGTACTAACGATTTATTTTAAAAGGGGGACACTGTTTCAACAATGATAAAATTGAAACACATTTGGTGTAACCTCAACTTTGTGTATTCTTTCCCCGGTGGTATTTTTTTCCCTATGAGTGACAGCAGCTTTACGACATCGAAATAACAGCAAATGCTGCTCTAGACACGCTATTTCCAGAGAAATCACGAAAAATAGGCGTGAATACACTTTTTTTAGAGACTGGGTCAAACAAACATATTAAAAACCCTTTCGAAAAAAAAGGGGGTGGCGTACTTCGGTAAGTCTAAAAGAGAAACCCCCAAGTCTATGGTCACATTTTCCCGAAAGGTACTTTTCAATAAATGGACAAAATAAGTTACACAATACTTTTTAAAAAGAAAAGGAAAGGGTACATGAGCAAAAAATTAAAATATTTGAAAGACATATATAAATTTTAATAGAGGGAGATAATGAAATTTTTTAATGATGAAGGTGAATTAATAGTTGGCGTTTTTGGGGCTTGCCTGAGAGGAATTGAAAAAATTTTGAATTTGGGAAAAGAGGATAAGAATACGTATATTTAAAATATACCAAACACCAGACATTAATTTCAAGAAAATTTTTATTTCGGAAGTCAAAAAATTCAACTGTTTGGGACTTTTTTGTCAATTTCGCCTTCGGGGGAAAAGTCAACACGATCTTTTTTTTCTCCTACAAGAATGGGAAAAAGTTCTTCCCAAACCCGTTGGGGTAAATACTTTTGAAACATTCCAAAAAAAAAAGCAATTATCTTTTTTGAAGAATTTGAAACTTTTTCAGGACATTGCTTTGCATCATCTCTTCTTTTCCCCGGGGTGCAGGTGCTGGGCATGAATTTTTAAAGAGGCCCGGGGGGGAAATCTTTTTGTAAAGGGTTTGTCGAAACATCAGTGCAAAATAAAAAAAGAAGCTATAAAAATTAGGGGGAAAAAATTTGAATTGGGGTCTAAATATTTCAAATGCAAATATGAAATTGAAGTTCAAATCATCGGGGAAATTTCGGTATCAAATTGCAGCAAATTTGTAATTAATTTTACAAAAATAAGCATAGCTATTATTATAATTTGAACTCTTATTCTTTAAAAAATTTTGTCAATAAAAATTTTTGAAAATTGTTTTTTTTAAATAGGGAAACCTTAGTTTGGGGAAAAACCCCTTTCAAAAGAGTGTCGAATGAAGTACTTCCAACGGGGGCGAAGACCTTAGACACTGAAAATGTCGAATGTTTGGCTTTACCTAACCAAAGGGGTAAAAATAGGGGCACTGGGCACTGGCGGCAGCACGTGTCACACTATCAGTGAGTTCCTGGAAACGAATTAGCTTTGCAACCACCGTATTCGGTGAGTAAAAGTCCTCAAGCAGTTTAGTTAGTGGGCCGATTTTTTTGATTTTTGGGTAAGAAGATAACTTTGACATTTGAAACTTCTTTGAGGGGAAAAATTTGCTTGAAAATATTTAATTTTTCAAAGTTTTTATTTGTAATGAGTTTTAAAAACGAAAGACTGAGATTTTTAATTAAAAAAATTGGGTAAATTGTTTACATAACCCACTAAAGGGAGAAAGTCGTGCTGTTAAAAATGTTCAATATAAGCCATCGTTTTGTGGAAGAAGAATAAAAAACGTATTTCTTGAACAATGGCAAAGAAATTGACAGCTTCTAAGCATAAATCAAAGGCAGTTCGATCTACCAGGTTCAAAGAATTTCCAGCACAAGCAATAGTTAAAGTTTTTATGTTTCAAAAATTTTTGGTGCTCTGTATTTTTGACAACACAGGTGACAAAAGTCATGTGATCTCAATATGCAAATATACAGATGGCAGTAGTTTCGCATACAAAAGGTATGCAATATTTGGGCAGGTTATTGGTATAGCTTTCATTTATACTGTGATATATCAAAATCACGAACGATTTTTATTATGGAAATGTCATTTTATATGACAGAGTATGGGGACGTCAATAGACCATCGCGAGGGGGACGCTATGCGACAAATAAACAACCGGCGTTAAGGATCATTTTTGTCAGGTTGAAAACAGAGCAGAGTCTAAACAACCGGCGTTTTTAAATTAACTATCGTTTTTTTTTAGAATAGGCGTTTTTGTTTGGGAAATAAATTCGTTTAGGCGTCCCCGGACCAAATGAGGAAGTCACGGATCAAAAAAGTATCGCCGGAGAATTTTTTAAAAGGGGCGAAGTCCCAAAAAATGGATAAAAGGGTTTTTAAATTGAAATACAAAAAAAACTGGTCGACCAAAGAATGTTTTTTGATTATCATAATAGATTCTAATTTGTTGTTGAAAGAAAGGGTGATTATCACGTTCGTTGCGTAATCCAGCATTTTTGTTTTCAGATTCCTCGCCACCGTATGGATGGCAGATTGAATAATTTTGCAGAGTAAGTAGCCCAATTTTGAACTTCGACCCCAATTAACTGAGCAGCCCCCCAAATTTTTTTTGGGGAGATGTTTAAATTAGAGGGAATCAAGGTTTCGTAACCTTTCCGGGGCCCAAATTTCATTTATCAGTAATAATTGTTTCAAATTCACCAGTCAACGTCGGGGATGTTTCAATACTCAAAGATTCTTTGAAATCCGGCAATAACCCCCACGAAGGAATTAACAGACTTTGAACACGGGGTGGTAATTGGAGCTAGACGCATGGGACATTCTATTTCGTAAATCGTTAGGGAATTCAACATTCCGAGATCCACATTTTGAAGAGTGTTCTGGGTATATTTAATTTCAGGCATAACCTCTCATCACGAACAACGCAGTGCGACCTTTACTTAAGGGCCGGGGCAGCGGGGTTTGGAGGTTTTGGCCAAACAAAACACTGGATGAAATAACCAGAAAACGGGGGCGAGACGAACGTATCCCTTTGGGCAGTGGGGGGAAATTCAAAAAGGGTTTGGAAGGGAAGAGATTTGAGTGCCTTTTTTTAAAGCACGACATCGCCAGCAACGCCGGGCCCCGGGTCGATTATAGATGACGTAAAACCGGGGTCCCATTTCAGTTTGAAAAAGCGATGGTGGATGCAGTGGGGGTAGATCACAGATCCCCGGCCATCGACTCCGTTGTAAACAAAGGGACTGTGAAGCTGGGAGTTCCCCCAATGGGACTGTTTTTTTAAGGAAAGGACTGAGTCCCTCTCCAACTGAATGGATCATTGACTGGAAATGGTTATGTTCAACTACTTGGAGATCATTTGCAGCCATTCATGGACTTCATGTTCCCAAACAGCGATGGAATTTTTAAGGGTGACAATGCGCCTTGTCACCATAGTTGTTCGTAGTTTTTTTAACGTTCTGGGACAATTTAAGTGAATGATTTTTACCACCCAGATCGTCCGACATAAATCCCATCAAACATTTATGGGTCATAATCGAGAGGACAGTTCGTGCATAAAATCCTGCATCGAAAACATTTTCGCAACAATTCGCTCAAGAGGCAACACGGCTCAATATTTTTGCAGGGCACTTTCAACGAAATTGATTCCATATCGAGTTGTCGAGACATTTCTCAGGGCAAAAGGAGGTGCGACCGATATTAGGAGATATTCTAGGACTTTTTCACCTGTGAAAGGTTGATAATTTTTTAAAATTAAATTTTTGTTATACTTTAATCTTTTTCCCAAGGGTCATCTAACGGCTGTGAAACACGAGGGGGGTCCAGTTTAGTTTTATCATACAAAATTTAATTTTGGGAAAACACAGGGGAGGATCAAAAGATGACGAAAAAAACTAGCAATTATAATCTAAAATTATTTTTATCTTTTTCTGCAATTAAAAATTCAGAAAAAATCAAAATTTCATCACCGGGCAAAATTGTCAAAATTTTTGCGATTAACTGCCGAAAAAGGAAAATCTCTATTCGAAATTTCCCCTTTAATGTTTTTTAAGTTTCTGACCTTTTGGGGGGCTGAATATTTGTTTGCTTGACTAACAGGAAATTCAAAGTTTGCTGATTTTGGGAAAGGGGAGTTTTCGGTCCCCATGCTTTCCAGCAAAAGGGACGGGGGAAAAGCCAAAATGTGTAGAATGTGTTCTTTGTATTTGCAAATAATTTTTATTGCACGAGGCTAACACAACGATCTTATCAATCCTGGCCAAAAACGCTTGTTTTCTTTCGAATTCATTTTTAGAGTCTTGAATGGGTGGTTATAGATGTCCAAAAATGAAAGAACGCGAGGACAGAATACACGTTTCCCTATAGTTGGATTCATAGAGTTTAAAAAGTTTTTGTCGTTAAATAAAAATTAAAATTAATATTTTTTAATGCACAAGGATGGGAAGAAATGATTAGGTATTGCATGTGTTTAGACACTTCGAAAATTGAGAAAAAATGCATTTTGCATTGTGTTTTATTAATGTTTCATTTATCATTCAGATACTTCACTGAAATTATATTGATGAATTGACGAT
This sequence comes from Teleogryllus oceanicus, assembly GCA_964035755.1. Classification (NCBI taxonomy): domain Eukaryota; kingdom Metazoa; phylum Arthropoda; class Insecta; order Orthoptera; family Gryllidae; genus Teleogryllus; species Teleogryllus oceanicus. The sequence goes on along the minus strand of CAXIVR010000003.1, from coordinate 67,517,766 downwards.
ATAGATGTAATCTTCACCTATGCCCAACATTATTTAAACAGTCTATATGTATTGTCCTTGTAAATATCTCATGAAGTTTGACACTTCCCTAGAAATTCAGTTTTCAAAATAGATTGCCCAGCCTCGAAGAATGAGGAATTCAATTAAATAGTATTGTCCTTTTAAATATCTTATGAAACTGCATACTGGAAAAAAAAGCCATGTCAGTTTAAGAATCAAATTTTGGACGAAATTATAGTTTGAAAAAACCCCCCTTTTCCCCAGATTTGATTGTGTAACCTATTTTGGGCCCCAAGGCCAAATAATTTTCTCCACCCCGACCTCACCCAGTATTTCTTGCCATCTTGGTCGGAGTCGAGACTTGTGCTCGGTCCATAACCGTCCAGGTCGCTCGCAGAGCCACTGCTAGGAGCCTCTGCAACAGAAAAGTTGTTCTAAATAAGAGAGGATGACTTAAAACAGGAATATGCATTAGTTATGTTCCCGAAGAAGAAATGTAAAAGTATATTTTTGAAAAAAGATGCAATTTTACTATTTTTCTCTTGATCTGTTCAAAAGAAATTCGAAAATGAATGGGAGGGGAGAGACAGGTGAGAGGGGGGGGCGGGGGGGGCGGGGGGAGGGGGGGGGGCGGGGGCGGGGGCGAGGGGGGAGGGGGGGGGGGAGGGGGGGGGGGGCGAGGGGGCGGGGGCGAGGGCGGAGGGGCGGGGGGGGGGGGGGGGCGAGGGGGGGGGGGGGGCGGGGGGCGAGTGGTGAGGCGAGAGGCGACGCTAGTGGCGAGGCGAGGGGCGAGGCGAGGGGCGGGGCAAGAGGCGGTGCGAGAGGCGAGGCGCGAGGTGAGAGGCAAGGTGAGGCGAGGCGATAGGGGGCGATAGGCGAGGCGATGGCGAGGCGATAGGCGAGGCGATAGGCGAGGCGATAGGCGGGCGATAGGCGGGCGAAGGGGGCGATAGGCGGGCGATGGGGGGGCGATGGGGGGCGATGGCGGGCGATAGGCGAGGCGATGGGAGGCGGGCGGGCGGGGGGAGGCGATGGCGACGATAGGCGAGGCGATAGGCGAGGCGGGGGGGGGCGATGGCGAGGGATAGGGGAGGCGATGGGGGGCGATAGGCGAGGCGATGGCGGGCGATGGGGGGGCGATGGCGGGGATAGGGAAACGGGCGGGAAGAGGAGAGGGGGCGAAAGGGAAGCGAGGCAGGAAGAGGCGAGGCGGCGATGGGGGGACGAGGTGAGGCCAGAGGCGGGGGGCACCCCGGGGGTAGAGCAGCTTTTGTAGGGGGGCCGCGGCGCGCGTGGGGGCGCGGGGGGTGGGCGGGGTGGGGGGGGTGGCGGGGGGTGGCGGGCGTGGTGGCGGGCGTGGTGGGCCCAGCGTCGTCGGAGCCAGCCCGGGGGGCCCCCGCGGCCCCGCGCCCTTGCTCTTGTGGCGCGCCAGCACCGCGTAGTCCTCGAAGGACAGCGCGTGGCCCAGCTGCGGCAGGCGTAGCTTCTTGCTGCGCGGGGCGGGGCCATACCAATTATACACCAGATTAAAAACATTTTCCTTCAAATTTACGATCTGACAGGAAAGGGGGGGCTATCATTCAATCCAGATTCCAGACGTCATTTTGGAATTAAACTCCCGTTCCCTCTTATTTCCCAAGTTAGGCCTCCTCTTGTCAGCTTTTGCCATTAAAGGGTCACAGTTTTAATCGAATAATCGAAGTACGCTAATGCAATCGTTGAAAGAAATTAGCTAACAAAGAAACAATATATAATTTTTGTTCACTTAGATCCACAGTTTGAGGACAAATGTGACGAACTTCTAGCGTACGCATGCAACGAAATGACACGTAGGCCAGATTCCCCCGATTGGTAGGCAACACACCGTACACAGATGTTTGACAGGAAATGTTATGGTGCGATTAAAATAAGATTTCAGAGATGGAGAAAATGTCACATGTGAAATTTCATTACATGAGATTTTCCCCACGTTTGTTGGAAATGTGTTTTTATAAACCCCCTCCCCCCCCCCGCCTAAATTTCTCTGGAAGTTTGTAACGTTCAATCTGGGGAAAAGCAAAGAATCGACTCGAATTCCCCTCACAAAAAGTTTAATTTTTAAAATACTCTAGGAATAATAAATTGCAGAAGTGCTTATTTAATTAAATTATATTGAAGGCTTATTTCCAAAATTATATATCTCCACAAAATACAATGTTTCAGGAACGGGGAATATTCACATTCAGCTCTAAAGCTGAAGACAGGATTCAACGGTTTTATTTATACCGTTTAATACACAGAAAGCAATTTTTTGGGCAAATTTTGGGGTAATGGAGAAGGGAAATTTAAAAATAAGCCCTTTTAAATTTTTAAAATTTTTTAAAAATATTATTGAGATAGGAGTGAGCATAGTAAAGATGTTAATTAAGATATTATCAATATAAAATTGGACAATTTCATTAAATATAAGAAATTTCCTCACTGAAAACATTTCTAAGGCAATTTTGAATGAACGTCAATTGTTGCTCCGAAGAACAAATTGCTCTTTATCAAAAATGTTACAAGACTGTATAAAAATTGCAGGCTGGTTGTGTTTGAAATGTGTATTAGTAAGTTATGTGCTGAACTAATCACTCAATAACTGCAGTCACTGAATGAAATTGTCTGTTTATCAGAATAGAAATCTCATATGTGAAAGCGGTATGACAAATAAACATGGTAAAAACAGTAATAAAGGGAAGTAGTTGGGACAACTAATACTTGATTATTTCACACATAATTTGAATGTATTGATACTTTTGCGGGGAAACTTAATACTCGCGTAGATTTATTTGCTATTTGAAATGACCAGTAGTGATTACACGGGTTTGTACTGCACCTATAACTGAAAATTGCTGTAGATTCGAGATATAATAATTATTTGGAACTCCAATATAGCAATTGACAAATCTAAGCAACTCAGTTGAATAATTGACTATTTTTTGATACTGGCATGAATGTAAATGTGTCAGCGTTCAGAAGAAGGATATTCGTGTTTTGTATTCTAAATTAAACAATAAACGATACAACTTAACAGATGTTACTCATGTGATAAAGTACATGACTATTTTTTTCAAAAATTACTAAAAGGAGGACATTTAAAATACAAAGAAGGACGAGAAAACAATTTCCGAGACGAAAAGAAGAAATAAATAAACGACAAAAATGTTAACAACGCTAAGAAGAGGACATTAAAATACAAAGGACGATAGGACAATTGACATAATAGAGGACTGTCCTCCAAATAAGGGCGGTTGGCAACCCTCCTCACCTGAAGACCTCGGCGGCGTGCGCGGCGTGCGCGGGCGGGGCGCGCGGGGGCGGAGGGCGGGCTCTGTGGCGGTGGTGGTGGAGGAGGAGAGCGTGTCCGTGCTGAGGCTAAGCGCGGACTCGAGGCGCGTGGACAGCCCCGACAGCAGGTCGTTGCTGCCGGCCAGCACGGAACGCAGTCGCGACTTGAGCAGGCCGCGCGTCCGCCCCACCAGCGAGCGCAACTGGTGGCCCTCGGTGGCGCCCGCCCCGGGCCCCGCCCCGGCCCCGCCCCCGGCCCCGCCCCCGGGCCCGCACCCGGCCCCTGCCCCTGCCCGCAGCCGAGTTCAGCAGGTCCACCATCGCCAAGCCCTGCTGCAACACGCGCGCACAAACACATCAACACACTCGATGGCTGTGCTTTCATCTAGAGCCCAACAACTCAACTGAGGGGACAAGAGTTCTATGACACTCGTTTAAAAAACACTTTTCATCTATTCAGACTATCAGCAAAATATTCAAAATTTCCCCTCAATGTAATTTCTCTTCAATGTACTTGACGCAGGGAAACCCATAGGCCACAGTCCCAGTAGGTCTATTTTTTAACGTTTAATACAGTTAAAACATTGCGTGACAGATACTATGGGGAGAAGTGAATTTTCTGCACATTACGTCAAATTCTAGGATCCATATATACGTTGAATTCTGAATACAGATGGAAATGAACATGTTTGGCAAGAATTGATGAGAAAATATTTGTTCCCCTGTAATAAAAACTATTTTAAAAAGAAAACCAGTTACTTGGGGCTATTACCCCTTATTGTGCCTTACACGAAGAAATCAATTTACTCCTGCAAGAACTCGGTGACCGATAATTTGAATAACTATATTTCTCACTAAACTATAGAAAACGTACACACTTAGCGAAGTTACATTTATGCCGCGAAGAAAAACAAGGGGCTATCTCAGCAATCTCTCAAAAGATCAGGGAAAGTGGACGAAAAAACTTATCGAGATGGAGTTCATTGACTCAGGAGCTGAGGTACAATACTTGTTACTGACATATTTAGTCTTTTAGAATTATACATTCCAATACAAAGAACATCATTGTTAAATTCAATATTACTCTCATTTTTACTTTCTCGCTACTGCTTATGCAGTATAGAGAAAGTATTGTAATGCTGTTGGAAAGAAACGGGAAAATTTTCGACAGGAAAACTCTCAAAAGACCTAGTAAGGAAAAAGTGGAAAATCTTGTCCCTATTTATAGTAAATTACTTCCTCTAAGACGGTGTGTAGTCAGAATCCATGTTTGGGGGTCCTAGATAGCGACAAATCCATTGATGGAGTTTTCCGTGGTTTCTCCGATCAACACCAGGCGAATGCCGGAGCAGTACTCTACCAAACGGGCCACGGACCGCGCGCGATCTGTCCTTCCTCTTCCCTGTCCTATCCTCTCCCCTTACACACACACTTACACTAACATGCACTACACTACCACATATTCCGGGAGATCAGTCGGGAACTTAGAGCTTGTCCCGGCTGGGGCGGTGCCCCGCTGGTGGGAGAGTCCTGGTTAGGGGGAAACCCCACTAGCCGACGGTAGGTCGGCACCGGATCTCATCATCCAGAGGGGGAAGATCACCGTCATCTCCCGAGAAAAAAACATGCACTACACTAAGGGGACTAATGACTAAAGCAGTTGACGCGCCCGAAAACACGAAAAAAATCAATGAATCAATCAATCCATTGATGGCAAAACGCCTGCCTGACCGTCCGTCTGCGATCAACGCTAGCGCCTAAACCCGTCAGCCGATTAACTCCAAAATTCATATTACCCCATAGATCTGCTTGATGTCGCAGCCTCTTGAATTTTAAACCGATATATTAATTTTGAGGGGTACTTCACACGAAGCACCTGGGAAATTTTCAAAAAGTAGCACAAAAATGTTGGATTAAATTTGGTTGTCGGATAGCGTAAAGGATGCTTAAGAGAACGGTGTAGATCTCGTCAATTGTTCTGCGTCATTCTATAACTAAAATTTTGAATGTATGCATTTTTTTCTCCCTTAATAAAATCTAATAATAAAATAATTTAATAATAATTTATAAAATAAAAAATAATTTCTAACAACATATTTAGTTATTGTTCTTGTTTTGAACAGATTGTAAATTTACAGATTTAAATTTAAAAAAATAAAATCTGTTTTAAATTCTTTATACATATTTTAAACAATTTTTTATAAAAAAAGGCACTACATTTTTTTAATTAAATTTTGCCTTCGGATAGCGTAAAGGACGCTTAAGGACATTAGAATTGAAATTTTGAACAAAAACGGAAACAATATCAAATGTTTGTTTCTTGTATAATAACATTGTTTGAAGTATTAGGAATAAAATAAATTTACTTCTGATCAGTTTTCGCCATTTTTAAAGGGACGGGAGCCATTTAAATACCTCCGTGTGCTTGCGTTTATAGATCCCGAACGCCCGTTTTAATCTTTCGGACACCAAACAAGTAAGACAAATCTATTTTTATGCAGCTTTCTCTCGTAGAAGTGTATTGTTACCCTCTCTATGAGCTGTTGGGTGAACTACAATTGTAACAATTAGAGTATTCACTAAAGTAAATTAATTTTTGAATATATCTTTTCATTAATTGCATCTTTGCTATAAATCTATGATAAATAAAGTGAAAAAAATTGTACATTGAATTTTTTATTAATAAGTATTTTAAAATAATATTAAAAATTACTAGTATCTCGTGTGACGAGTGTAAGACATTGGATACGCGTTTTGTTTATAATATTACACGGTTGCGTAATTGGCTGGTAAAAAGTTTCTGTGATATTTGTTGTTTTGTCCGAAAGTGTAATGAAACATGGATGTAGTAAGTTCCATACCTAAAGGTAGAATGAAGAAAAAGAAAGTTATAGTAAGAGAAAAGGCTCTGCAAAAGTGAAATATAGAATATTTCTAAAATCTGAATAAAAACTCATTTTATTCATAACTATATTTTCTTATATTTGAAAACTCCCATACCCACCTAAATATCGTTCAATTTTTCCAAATTCATAATCATAATAATAAATCATAGTAATAAATAGAATCAAATAATAAATTGTAATAGTAATATAAGTAATATTAAGTATAAATAATCATAATCATAAGTAATAAATAATCAAATAATGTAATCATAGTAAAAAAAATGCATTGTTTTCCTTAAAAATTAAAACATCTAATATAAAAAAAAAAAAAAAAAAATAATTCTAAACGCTTTTTAAAAGTTCATATTTTAAAATCCGTGTAAAGATTTACTTAATATTATTTAGTAAGTTCAAAAAAATTCCAACGAAATTGTTTAAAAAATACAACGCGCATGAGACATTTTTTATCCAACCGTGTTTCGCGTAAATATATAATAAAAACGTATGCATCTTCAAAACTATTAACCAAAATTGTTAAAATTTTGAATTTTTTGAAAATTGCAAAAAATAAAAATTTTTCCGACGTCTTCCTACAACTATATTATGGATATAAATTTGTTTTCTTAATGAAATGTGTTCATAAAACAGATCTTCAAATAAAGTTATGTTCAAATTTTGAAAATATGAGATTTTTTGCGTAGTTTGCCTTCAAACATAGCAGTTTTTAAATTTTAAACAATTATTTCCTCAGAAGCGGCTCCAAATTTTTCTTTAATTATTTTTCACTTATGTATCAAAGAACGGTAAAGAAAATGGTGCTAGTCTCACTTTCGACGCTGTCTCTGTATTTTCGAATATTGGGAAAACATTCGAAATGGTAAATTCGCATTTCCCGTGCTTCGTTTGAGGAGCTGTTATTACTCATTCGCTCGTTGATTAGCATGCAGATAACTTGCAGACACCTGTTATTTATGTAAAAAAAGGAAATGATAAATAACGTATTATAGTAATCGTAAAGTTTAAGCGCTTAAAGTTATTTTTTTTATTCGCTAGGATTAGCACTAAGCATTGCAAAATTTTGTAGTATTTGCGACAAATTTACATGTTGTTTAATGCACACAATGTGCATTAAATAAATGTAATGATGTAATAAAAATGTAATAAGTTGGACAAGCTAGAAGTGAGAATAGTAACTGTCTATCTACAAATTTGTTTATAATATTCTTCATTTACTATTCCATTTTATTTTAACTTTTTCAAAAACAAAGGCACGAATTTGGAACATTTTTGTAAGCGAGTTGGCAGAAAATATGTGTTCAAATTAAAATTCTGCGGTAGTTTAAAAATATACTCATCGTCACTAAAATAAAGTAGTTTTGTTTTATTACCGCTTCTTTATTTATGTTTACCAAGACAAGTACATGCATGTTGTAGGGAAATATGACTAAGAACTCCATTCTACCAAGAAATGTAATGCACTACATAATTAAAACACTGAATTCTTTTGTGCATTTTTAAATTTTTTAAAAAACAGTGAAAAAATTGGATTAGCTTCTCTAACTACAAACGTAGGCTCACAGGCTACAACGAAATCATGAACAAATGACAGATTAGCGTTAATTCGGTTAATTTTATGATTGAATTAAAATTTTGTATTTATACTATAAAATCGATTAATAATAAAAGGGATAATAATCTGGAGCCCACCACGTTTCATTTAAAACATTTCATTAAAATTACGAAATTTGGTGTAGTGAAAGATCAAACTTTCTAAACTATAACCACGAGTGGTTTAATATTATAATTTTGCAATTTTCTAAATGTCGGAGTTTAGTGAAAATCGAATTATACCATACATACATAAAGATTCTAATATAACAAGAGTTAACGTGACATTTATCATCGATCCATCCATAGGAAATACAATCGATTTCTGGTACAAATTGCATGTATCCCTTTCCACCTGTACCAATCCAACTATCTAAACGGCTTTAATTGACCCTATAATAACGTGTGTGCAAGTTACAGTTCAAAAAGCCTTAAACACAGATTTTACGACCGATATTTCAGGTCAGGATGAGGTGATTTTAATACTTTTCCTCCCTATACTATGATATTTTAAAATGATATAAGATTTCTTTAACCCAAAATGCCCAATTGCGGTAATTTCTTAAAGAAACAGTACGGAGTTAGCACTCAATTCACACTTGTTTATCATGTAAAGCCTTCAATGTAATTCGATTTCTCGAACAAAGGGGAAAAGTTGTTTCCACGTGTCCAAAGTTATCAAAGTAGGTTTACAAATGAATCGGCGATTTGTCTGCATGAGATATCGAAATTACCGCCATTATTAACGCTCTTGAGTAAGATAATCTTCCTCGATGATATTCCGCTTCCTTTGAAGAACCAAACTGTGGTTGTGAGCTGATGATAAAACTTGAAAGTCAAGGCTGCTTTCCTTGTCGCAAGGAAGAAGCGTCTTATGCAATACGAAGGCGAGTGCTGACGCGCTACAGCCGAGCTTTTCTATTGGAGAAAACATTTTTCTGAATGTAGGTCTTCTGAGTGCATGTTTCAATCTTTCACATTGCTCTAGTTGCGTTGTTTGCAAGTTTTGACAATCAGTCGCCACTATGAAGTTGCCTGCAGACATATTACTCGGGATTGAAAAGTACATCTTGCCACCAACATCAAGAGACAATCCCGTCTTCAATGAAAAATAAAACGCAGAGGATTGATTGATTGATTGATTGATTGATTTTTTGTTTCCGGGTGCGTCAACTGCGTTGGTTATTAGTCCCGTGAGTGTAGTGCATGTTTTTCTCAGAGGATGGCGGTGATCTTCCCCCGCTGGATGGCGAGATCCGGCGCCGACCTACCGCCGGCTAGCGAGGTTTCTCCGTAACCAGGACTCTCCCACCAGCGGGGCAACGCCCCAACCGCGACCAGCTCTAAGCTCCCGACCTGTCTCCCGGAATATGTGGTAGTGTAGTGCATGTTAGTGTAACTGTGAGTGTAAGGGGAGGGGATAGGACAAGGCAGGTGAAGGAAAGATCGCGCGCGGCCCGTGGCCTGTTTGTTAGGGTACTGCTCCGGCATTCGCCTGGTGTTGATCGGAGAAACCACGGAAAACTACCAATCAGAGCAGCCGGCCGGTAAAATTCTCCTCCAGACAGCGACTGAATTCGACCTAGCTGAAAAGCTAGCGTCGAAAATTCTTCCGCCGTCAGGACTCGAACCTAGAATCTCCCGGTCAGAGGCGCTGCAGTGACATCAGTTGAAGCACTGAGATACCACTCCCGGTAAAACGTAGAGGATTTTCGGAATGAGTTGAGATGTAAGTTAATGCATTCCTTGTCTGTACTACAGGAATTTTCGTCTGACATTCGAGTATTCGTAGCTCGGTTGAATCTATTTTATGAATGGATCATATGGTGCGAGTGTGAGATAAGCCCATATGGTATGCAGCCGCGACAAGAACAAATAGGAATCACGTACGGTCCTTGACCCTTTCTTTAGCATATTCCTTGTTATTCACCATTTGGAGGAAACCAAGTAAACGAGCTACCACTGCAGCCAGTTTCTAAAATTCTCATGCACGCAGGCGCCGATCTCGACGCAACTACTTATCTACTCTAGAATGTCAGTCTCCAACTGCCTAAGGGATCCTTTTTACAAATCTTCGATTGTAGATTTCAAGCTAAATGCCGTAACGTACCCGTAATTCATTAATTAACATAATTTTATTTTTGGGAATGGGTGGTTTGCTGAGCGACCGTTATATTTGCAATTCAGGAGATCTTCGGGCATTGAATTTAAATTGAAGCACTTTATTTCCTCATTCCACGTTGCCAGCATTGTAAAAAGTTGATCAGAAGGATTTTGAGGTAGGTTTCAAATAAGCCTTGGCTGGGCGGCATTAATCTTCTATTGGCCATCGCTTCGGGTTCCAGAGCCGGTGCCCTGGTGCCCTAGAAAGGAGCGCCTTATCTACCCCATTAGCCAGGAGGCGTTGACAACAGAGCAGACCCACTTTCTCCATTGCCCACATACCGTCTCCTTCCTTGCAAAGCTCGACCTCTCTGAATATCGGTGTGATAGCTGCCTTAAACCATCAGAAGAAGTAAGAGCCTGGTATTGGGGTTCAGGAATTCTAAGGACCTGTGTGGAGCAGAACAAATCTTAATTGACATCGCCTTCTCTGTTACTGAAGCAGAACCTTCACAGCAAGTCACGAACATTCTTTGCTCGCAGTGCCCCTCTTCCTTTCCGAGACTCGAACCCAGAACTCATGAGAAGCTAAGCTCCCAGCCGCACTGAGAGCGCTCGTGAGCACACGTGTTGCGGAGGGGTGCATCAAAGGGGGATACTATTGTGGCAACCATTTGACACTGGCGTCTCCTCACTCTGGATCTAGGACGTTGGCAGTGAAGGAAATTGATAACCACCATACTACTCTTTTCACGTACATTGATTGATTGATTTTTTCGTGTTTCCGGGCGCGTCAACTGCTTTGGTAATTAGTCCCGTTAGTGTAGTGCATGTTTGTTTCTCGGGAGATGGTGGTGATCTTCCCCCACTGGATGGCGAGATCCGGCGCCGACCTAGCGTCGGCTAATGGGGTTTCCCCTTAACCAGGACTCTCCCACCAGCGGGGCACCGCTCCAGCCGGGACAAGCTCTAAGCCCCCGGCTCTTTTCGCCTACATATTTAGAGTAAAATTGAACTATATAAACAAATTTCTTATTTATTTTAAATTATAATATTGGAAGAATGAAGGAAAGATAGTCGCACAATAACAGCAATGAGTATGTTGTATTTTCTATTGTAATGATTGGAATAATATATTATAAAGTATTCAAAAAGTAATGTTCGACGCTTTTCCCATTCTTCGGTTCTCGTTTTAAAAATTAAATTCTGAAATATTATCACGTTAGTGTATGATCGCTCATTATCAATTACTTGTTTATTCTCTTCATACGAAAGGGAACGAAAGCAATAAATTTAAAACTATTGTTCCACTTTTTCACTGCCCTTACCAAAAATAATACTGATTTTATGAGTATCGCTAAGGGCTGCAACGCGCAACCGTGAATATCACAGTCACGGACGCTCGCTCTCCAGCAGATTGTTAAATGGAGATCCAACGCCTGAGCACGCTGTGTCCGTGAGTGGGGGACGTCGCGCGCATGCGCTGCCGCCTCCCGATCCGTCCTGAAGACGTTGGAGGCATTCGCCAACGGCCTGAGCTGCGCTCGCGCACTGCCTGCGTTGCATGGACGCGCTGTCCGATCTATGACGCCGATCGCACGGAAACCGAAAAAAAAGCATGGTGCGCTCGCGCACTGCCTGCATAAATTTAAAGGGGAGAAAATTATTTCCATGGGCGTTGACATACGACTTGCATACCCAAAGAAAACTCCCTTGCAATTCGATCCTATTAGCTCTTTGGCGCGAGACCGTGGGAATGCTTGGCATCTGAGACTTGCAGTCGTTCAGTTAATCTATGACCAGCAGAGGGGGGGGTGCGTTGCTTAGTACGCATCAAATGGTAAAGGTGAACCATTGAACGTAGATGCCAATCGATAGTGATAATTTGAACGTGGAAAGTTGCCTACGTTCGTGAATGACAACGTGAATTTGATCGCGTACATCCGAAACGGCGAAACTTCTTTATCAACAAAAGAGACGTAAAACATATGATGTCGATGCCAGGATGTGAGTGTTAATATTGAACTATAATAAAAGAACCGAGCGAAGTGTCCCAGTGCGTAGCGTGCTGACTTCACAGTCGATAGGTCCGAGTTCGATCCCGGGCCGGCCATCCTGACCGGGGTTTTAGTGGTTTCCCTCTGTCGTTAGGCGAATGCTGGAATGGTTCAAAAAGCCCAGAGTTACCGCTCACCTTGCACCTCATCTCTCATCATTGCGTACTTTCTTCCTCATCGTCGCCCTACCTCTTCATTCTGAATAATAATATTATAATAACCATCACGGAAAGCAATGGGAAACTACCCTGATTATATCCTCCCAAGTAAACCCATTATGATGATAATACTCTGGAGCCATCTAGATGGGTCACCAAACTTCCGTCTTTTGGAGAATAGGACCAAAGGAGATAATAAAAGAGTCGTAGCCGGATTGTAAATAATTTACAAGGCTTATCAAGAGTAAATTACAATTTGTTGCAAAATGAAGGAGGACATTGTGTATATTTTTTTCAGATGCAGAATTCTGGTGTTTCTGCAATTAAAAGTGATTAAGATCATTAGGTCCGTCATTGTTACCCCACAATTACCCGTCTAGGAACACCTCAACTAACCATTACTGAATTCTTCAAAAATCCGTGAATCCATTCAGAACCATCAAAACTGTTTGAATCAAGAATCTTATTCATAAAAGTAGGTAAAAGAAAACTCACAGCAAAAGCGACAGGAAAAAATAAAATCCCTACAGTATTATAGTCGAAGTTTCACAAAAAGCATTTTATTACGCACCCTCAGATCATCCACAGGACTCAGACAGTCACTTAGTCTCTCCATCCAAACCCACCTCTCACCCACTCCCTCGACTAAATAGCATCTTGTCGACGACCCAATTTAAGGTTCAGGTAATTCCTCTGCGGTAAGGGTCAATCGATAACGGAGAGAAGGGGCTACAGAATTAATCGGATGGCGTGTTTGGTCCGTATTTGCAGCATATATTCCTTCTAATAGGCTGTACGAAAAAATCCGATTAACATCTATTAGTAGGCAACGAGAATAAAAAGCCTCCGATGTACCTTTTAAAAGGCTACAAGAAAACAAGGGAAGAACCGCCGTGGCGGCTAGTAAGATAATTCATATCTGCATAATTATGTTCAGTAAATAAAAGTTGGACATCGAATTTAACAATGCGTTATTTCATCTTTTATTACAATCGCTTGCTGCAATTTTTCCGACCGGCGAGTCACCTTTTCCCTGCTCTCCCATGTGTTGAGGCTGAGCACGGTATAGAGCGATTTTCCTAAGGATGAGCCAAAGTGACAGCTAGTGCTGGCAACATAACTGGAGGATTGTGGTTGTCGTGCCCTCGAGCCCATTGGACTACCTTCCTACATTTGTTCGTTTGCAGTTGGCTAACTTGTAAATGGCTTCGACGCTTCCTTTTGTGATGTCTTCGTCCGACAAAAATATAGTGCGCCGCGAGAAGAAATTGAAATTAGGAAGTGCAGTGATATGTGCTCTTCTGTAAAATTTTTCTTTTTCTATAAACATTACATTAAATTTACTTTTTGTGTGATAAATATTATGTTTATTTTAAAACCGAGACTTGAATGCTAGATGCGTACCGATGCACGTGGTTCCGGCCTTTGTGCTGTTGTGTGGCGAGCTAAGGAGCTTGAGAGCTTTCTATTTACATTCGTGGCAGTAGTATTTTATTGGTTGTGAGAACATGTTAAGAGATTTTCCATATAAGTAATTAAATTTAAATATTTCCCGAACTCGCGTGCGTGCATATACCTCAGCGAAACTCTTAGACTGTGGATAGTGATGTCTTCTCAGGAGCCATAACTCAACTCAACACTTTACGAAGAGCCGTGGTTAAACAGCTGTCGCGGCGGAGGGATACTTCTTCGAAATACATGTGATGTTTACTTGTTTCGTGAACGTCACTTTGGCTCATCCTAGGAAAATCTTCTATACAATCAGGGCCGCCCTCGGTCAGTGTAGCGCTGTCTTGCTGCGGCGCCCGGGATACACGTGGCGGTGAGCCTCCCACGTCACATCGCACCACGCGCAGCCGGCCGTGGCGATCTCGCGTCACCAGCTTCCTCTCGCACGGCTCCCGAACGCCCCTGGGCTGCGCGGCTTCCTTCTCGTGCAACCTGTGCTGGCTAAGGCCTCATTCACAATGCATACTTAAACGTAAACGGAACGTAGCCGCAAAACGTACAAATGAGTTAATAAGCGAGACCATTCACCTTGACGTAACCGTAGACGTAAGTCCGTAAACTTGCGAGTCTCGATATGGCGAATAACTATGACAATATACGCTACCAAAGGACATACTTTCTCGCATTACTTCTAAATGCTCCGCAATATTATACTACTACATAAACCAGCAAAAGTGTTTTCAACCAGCAATTTTTTTCCGCTCCGAGACCCGAACTCAGATCTTCAAAGTTAACTTGTCGGCACTCATATCACTACGTCACACAAGCGCCGTATAAATCGAACTCGGGAAGATGCAAGAAAAAGTAAGTACCTAATTCATGCAAAAACCCCTCAACAATCAAAATATCCGTTAGAAACTCCCAAAGCTTCCAGTCCGTTCAGATCGATCAGGGAATATCAAATTGGGAGAAAATCGACTGAACGCCGATTTTCGTTTAGGTGCTACAGTTGTCCACGGACTGACAGCTGTTAGATGGATTGATGGATTGTAATTCCGGGTGCGTCAACTGTGAAGGTCTCGTAAGTTCATTAGTCCCGTAAGCATAGTACATGTTTTTTGTTCGGGAGGTGTCGGTGATCCTTCCCCGCTGGATGGCTAAATCCGGCGCCGACCTACCGCCGGCTAGCGGTGTTTTCTCCAATCAGAAGGACAACACCCCAGCCGGGGACAAGCTCTGAGCTCTCGACCGGTCTCTCGGCATGTGTCGTATTGTGGCGTATGCAAGTGTAAGTAACGGGTAGAATATGGCAAGAATGGGATGAAAAGATGGTGCAGTCCGTGGCCCGTTTGGTGGGGAACTGTTTCAGAATTCGCCTGGTGTTGATCAGAAAAACCGGAAAACTACCGATTAAAGCAGTCGGCCATTAGAATTCTCCTTCACACAGCGACTGAACTCGACCTAGCTATCTGTCTAGTGTCGAATATACTGCCATCGTTAGGACTCGAACCTAAGGCCCCTCCGGTCAGGGGCACTCCAATGACATCAGTTGATGTCCTGAGCCTCCTCTCCAGGCCCGACGGTAAAGATATCTAAGTCAGACCAATGGGTAGTGTATATATTGTATTTAAATTTCATGTTGACAGATTGATTAGTTTACTTAAATCGGTTCATAAAGATTCACAGAAAGGCAGCAATTGATTTGTCGTGACATACGTTCTAGAAATCTAAAAAGAGAGTTAAAAATGTTAAAAAGTTGCTTATTGGAAAAGCACATAGACATGTCCGGTTTATTCATCTGCATTGTTTGTATTTGTGACTAGAAGTGTTTCAAATGCTTTTCAATAAAGTTTCTCGAATTATCAATAGTTTTATACAACAACACATTCATCCAATTAAAGTCTCTGCGTGGTATTCGAACCCTATTCATTTTCCTCCGAATCACTCGTTGAATCCGGTCACGCAAGACGCATTACGTACACGCACTTAAATTATTAGTGTACATCTCGGCTATAAGCTGTACACTTTTATGTTAGTCAAGATATGATTATTTCAGTTCTAGCATTAGGGAACCGAGAAATCGAGAAAATATGAAAACATGTCAATTGGGCGAGAAAAGAAGGCAGCCGGGAAGAGAAGAAAGATTAACTGAAAAGCTAGTCCAAACTAAAGAGATTAGAAAAGTAACTAGTGCGACAACGTCTGTCCATTCTACAGCAACACTAGTTTATTTATTTACCATACGTTGTTACAAACGGGAAGAAACTAATGATTCCGGCATTCCGGTATTGATCCGCGAAACCATGGAAAGCTATCTATTTGATTTACCGGCCTCTTGAATTCTTCTTTATTCAGTGGTTGAATTCGGCCCTTCTATTAAGCTAATGTCCAAACTCCGCCACCATGGGACCGGGAGAGGTGGCTTAGGGCATCAACTGATGTCGCTGCAGCGAGGTCCTAGGTTCGAATCCCAACGGTGGCAAGATTTTCGTCACTAGCTAGAGAGCTAAGTCGACGTCTGTCGCTATCTGGAGGTGAATTCTAGTGGCCGGCTGATCTGATCGGTAGTTTCCGTGGTTTTGCCGATCAACACTATTCGAATGGCGGAGCACTATCCTAACAAACGGGCTACGGACCGCGCGCGATCTTTCTTTCCTCTTCCTTGTCCTATCCTCTCCCTTTACACACACATACACTAACATGCACTACTCTACCACACATGCCGAGAGATCGGTCTGGAGCTTAGAACTGGGCTGGGGCGGTGTCCCGCTGGTGGGAGATTCCTGATTGAAGACATCCCGCCAACCGACGGGCAGGTCGGCGCCAGATCTCGCCATCCAGCGGGGGAAGATCACCGCCACCTCCCAAGGAAAGAACATGCATTACATGTACGGAAGTAATGATCTTTGTTGTTGACGCGCCCTGAATATCCAAACAATCAATCAATCAAACCTCCACCACTGATCTCGCATCCTAGAACCTCTCGGATAACGGTGTTGCAGAGGCACCGGTGTTGCCGTTGAGCTACTGTAGTTGGTAACAACAACAACAACTTATTCACCACCAGACAATTAACGAGTTTTTTTACTGCCTATCATCTTAAATTTGGTAGATGGTGACGAGTTCGTGCATTGTTGAATGACTTGTGAAAAAAGACTCCTCTCTGAACTCTCCAATTACATAAAAGAATTTCTGTCCGTTCCGCATTGTTTATGAAAGGGAGTGGCTGATTGTCTTGTGAAAGCGAACTCGTCTGTAGTATCTAATTGCCTTGAAGTGCAGTAAACGCTTTCTATTTTTGGAAAATAAGTGGTATCAGCTTTCCTCTGCAAGATCAGAAAAGAAAATCAGAAGAAAGGATCGACCCAAATTCAGTACAAATGAAAAAATGAGTTTGGATGCGCTTTTACTTAATTGGGTAGAAAAAATGGTAGCTCACGTTTTTAATGTGTTGAATATTTGGCGAAGACACTAATGTGTTTCTGCAGGGCGATGGTTTGTTGACAAAGGAGCCAGACCTCGCAATTGCTGGTATCGGCGACGTACAGAACGTCCCAAAACAAGAGTGTGCTTATACTCCGCTGTAGAATTT
This sequence comes from Teleogryllus oceanicus, assembly GCA_964035755.1. Classification (NCBI taxonomy): domain Eukaryota; kingdom Metazoa; phylum Arthropoda; class Insecta; order Orthoptera; family Gryllidae; genus Teleogryllus; species Teleogryllus oceanicus. The sequence continues at coordinate 67,500,605 of CAXIVR010000003.1, read as the reverse complement.
AGGTGAATGTGCTCAAATTCAATTCGGTCTAATGGAAGCAGAGAAAATTTAATTAGAAATTATTTAAATGGTGTTACAGAAGTGATGATTAGATGGTGAAACAGAAAAATTAATTAGATGGTGTAACAAAGAAAATTTACTTCCCGAAAACATTGCAGAAGGAGATCACAACAGCGCGAAGTAGGAAAAGAATTAGGGAAGAAAAAAAATAGGTTAATTCACTTAGATGGTGTAACAAAGAAAATTTACTTCCCGAAAACATTGCAGAAGGAACGATCAAAGGAAAATAAGAGTTGGTTGAAGCAATGTTTCGCTGCTGCTTCGCATTCGCCTCTGTGGATAGGAAGTGCGGCCTTCGATCCTCGAAGGCTCATTTGCCGCAGCGCTGCGAATCGCGCGAATGGCGGAACGCTTCACTTCACGACCTTCCACCACGCGGTAGACCGGGAGCGGTGGCTCAGGGCATCCGCTGATGTCACTGCAGTGCTTCTGACCGGGAGATTCTACGTTCGAGTTCCGACGGCAGCAGGATTTTCGACACTATCTTGTCAGCTGGGTCGAATTCAGTCGCTGGGTGGAGGAGAATTCTAGCGGACGGCTGCTCTGATCGGTAGTTTTCCGTGGTTTCTCCGATCAACACCAGGCGAATGCCGGAGCAGTACCCTAATAAACGGGCCACGGACCGCGCGCTATCTTTTCTTCCTTGTCTTTTCCTCCTCCTTACACACTACTCACTCAACATGCACTTATCTACCACACATGCCGGGAGACCAGTCGGAAGCTCAGTTTGTCGCGGCTGGGGCTGTGCCCCGCTAGTGGGAGATACCTGATTGGGGGAAAATTCTGCTAGTCGACGATAGGTAGGCGCCGGATCTCGCCATACTGAGGGGGAAGATCATCGCCACCTCCCGATGGAAAACACGCACTACACCTACGGGACTAATGACCGCAGTAGCTGACGCGCCGACGCGCCGGCAGCTTTCCAAAGAATTTGGTTCGCACGATATTGTGTATAAGTCGTTTTGAAATAGCAAAATATGATCAATTTACTGATATTTTACTATAATTGACTTTCATTTGAAAATACAGAAGTTCTTTTTCGACAGGCTGTGCGACTGAATGTCATTTACTGAACGTTTATAGAGATGGTAGATTTTAGCAATTGCTAAAAATGCGAAAGGTTGAACGCTGAAAAAATTAATAATTATTAATTTAATAATTATAATTGTATGTTCGATTATTGGTGAAGTATATTTCTGAAGGTTTTCAATCTGCGATACAATGCATAATCGAACGCAAAATTCAAAATCATGTTCAAAGTGCAAAATGGTCGTGAATCTACCAATTGCTAAACTGATTTTATGGTTTCCTTCGTTTTCTCTCCCTAATTAGGGATGCAAATTCAACTACAACACATCAATGTTTGTAAAACATTATTTTTTCAGGTGGGCGTGTTCCTTAATTTATAATTAAGATTTAACCGACTAGACAAATAAATAGTAATTCACGAAATGTGTGGATAAAGAAGGGTATAATTTCATGAGTGGTATGTTCAAGAAAACGAGCGACGATAGGAGAGAGTTTTCTTAAGTACGGCGAGTGCAATTATACCTCTGTATCCACATTACGTTCAATTTTTTTCCTTTCCGTTCAAAAATAATTTAAATTTTGAGAAATTCAAGCACGTCTTTTCATATCAAGACATGGGCTTGACGACGTCATATTGCTTCTGAAAAATATCTATTTCATTGGGCGTGCATTGTGTTTGAAGAAATGTTTGCGTATTGAAGGTATGATATATTGCTGATAAAACCATTGGAAGAAACTTACTAAGTCTTGAAAACATTACTTCCCATGAAAAGTAAAGACAGGTATAAGAATATAATACAACATATATAAATTGGGAAATAAAAAAAACAAAAAACTAGGCACTTCTGACACAGTTTTTCTGTAGGTCCTTTTTTAGAACGAACAACTGACGTTTACATTTTCTACATCTGTAATCCGAAGACCAAATATTTTACATGTAAAAGATTTAATTTATTCACCTTAAACATTTTATCTTATTTCATTAGTCAGTTAGCTTAACGTTTACTTCGCCAATTTAGTTTTATTCATTCCCTGCTTATATGTAGTTGTTGTAGGTACGTAATCTGTGATGTACATTTTTACTTTCTCGCCTTACGAATACTTGTATGAAGAGGAAGTTATGTAATCGTCAAAAAACGGCGAATATTCATCAGAAAAACTCTTATTGCTCATGATTCAAGGCCAACTGAAAATAGCTAGGCTACGTTTGTGTGAGAGTCTTAATTAAACGATTTGTCTCCTTTTCTGATTGGTAGGCGTGTCGTTTTAATTATAATTGAAAGCGTTCTATTTGCGTAGAGATAATCAATGATTTTTCATGGAATTAATGAGCATATATAGTTCACTAAATGAAAAAAAAGAATAAGAACTATTAAAAAGCTGATCTGAAAGACTGAGCGCTCTGGGCACCTCAATGGGTCTCAGCTTCCTCAGTATGCAGTACAGAGGAGGTCATGGGAAGAAGAGGAAGGCCCTACGCCCACGGCGCACGCGTTACTTCTACCCTTCGTCGCGTTTTTTTGTTGAAGTTCACAAGTGACGAGACCGGGAGCGGTAGCTCAGTGCATCAACTGATGTCACTGCAGCGCCTCTGACCGGAAGGTCCTAGTTTCGAGTCCTGATGGCGGCAGAATTTTCGACACTAGCTACGTCGAATTCAGTCCCTGTCTGGAAGAGAATTCTAGCGGCCGGCTGCTCTGATCAGTAATTTTCCGTGGTTTCTCCGATCAACACCAGGTGAATGCCGGAGCAGTACTCTACCAAACGGGCCACGGACCGCGCGCGATCTATCCTTCCTCTTCCTTGTCCTATCCTCTCCCATTACACACACACTTACAATAACATGCGCTACACTACCACATATTCCGGGAGACCGGTCGGGAGCTTAGAGCTTGTCCCGGCTGAGGCGGTGCCCCGTTGGTGGGAGAGTCCTGGTAGGGGGAAACCCCACTAGCCGACGGTAGGTCGGTGCCGGATCTCGCCATCCAGCGGGGAAAGATAACCGCGCATATCCCGAGAAAAAAACATGCACTACACTAACGGGACTAATTGTCAAAGCAGTTGACGAGCCCGTAAACACGAAAAAATCAATCAATCTGTCTATGGCCAGCGGACTCACAAGACCTTCCGCGACAACACACTGTATGAAAGAAGTGACAAACAACCGTGCCCACGACGAAACTCGAATCGGCGACCCTTCAGGCCGAGGCGCTGAGTCGGCACATGCTCTGGTCACTTCGGCCATCCAGCTCTCCTGCCATCATAAGCTGAAATATGAAATTAATTGGAATGTACCAAAACCCTCAAATGCTACCTTCATAAATTTTCCCGGAGGGAAAATGAACGCGAACGAAAACAGAAGAAAGTCATTTTCCCCAAAACGAACTTCGACTGTTATCTCCCGTTATTAATCCGAGCGCCTGCATTTAAAGAGCTGAATTCTACTACCACTAGTCATTTACGTCCCCGGACAAACCACGACGCGGCAATGTGGTTGGCTCCGTGTCGCGGAGCGCACGCGGGCGAGGCGGGTGCGGGTGCGGTCGGGCGCCGCGTGCCGCGTGTCGCAGTGGCGGCGCGGCGCCCGAAACGATGATTCCTCATCCCAATTTTCCCATCCCTCATAATCTAGAACGACTCTGGTAGTACTGCGAGTATGCAGATATCAGGCCAAATTCTATGAATGCAGCGCCGTTCGGAGCACAATACATTATATACAAATGCGAATTGACGGGGATTGTCGGGGATCGTTCTTCTAGAGACTTTGTATTGTTTGAAAAATTAATAAATTATTTTTTCCTGAGGTCCAATTACTCCAAAATAGATACGTAATATTTGGAAATGTTCAAATAAAGAAATTTGATAAGGAAACATTTCCGAAAGTGTTCTTAAGGTTTATTCACACTCTGTTTCGTAAGCAAAGAAGGTCTTCATTAATTAATTCTTCAATCCCTTCTTGGAGTTTTGAATGTATAATTTGTAAAAGTTTTTAGCAAGTGAAAAAAACATTGCGATAAGCAGACATTACTTTTCTTCACATAATCAATGTTGGTTAGAAATCGGTTTACTTTTTCATATTCATCCATAAACGTCACCAGACAACCTGTATTGACAATAAAAGGCTGAATTTGGTATTGTGTGAAAAATGATTTCAAACTGAGCCTGACACAAGTAATTCATTACCTAATTTTTTACTGCGCCACGCCAAATTCTTTTTCACTCGAAACAACCAATAAAGTAAATGAAATTGAATGAAAAATATAAATAATTACTACTAATTTTAATAGAACGAAGCCTCAATCCGAGCTAATATGGGAGAACACTAATTTATGCCACTGTAAGAAAATTAAATCCTTGCCAGCACAATGGCGTATATAGGCCAAATGTGAAGTCAGATATCAAACCTTTCTTTACACACTGTTTAATGGAACGAAATTGCTTATTAGTGAGAGTATAGGTTTATCTTTTTTCTAAATATTAGGGTCAAACTATTCTACACGCCATGACTAAACAAGAAGTAATGAATAAACCTAATATGGAATACACTGACAATGAGTTTAACTTTGTATCATTGTTATTATCATAAAATAATTCACAGTTTTTTTCACCTGACTTTTTCCTTAACAAATATTTTATATGAGCATTATCGTAATACGCAACGCAATTCTTTGCTACACTTTTTCTTTGTTATTATTTTTGTAATAATTACTAAAACTGATAGAATGCCGAATACTTTTTACTTTGCATTTTGTCATATTTTTAAACTTTTTTATTTTATAGTATGCTATTATTTGTTCTGAATCTAATATTACACTGCAAAGTATGCAAGTTGTAATAATTCTAATCTCATGATCCCTTATACTCATCCCTAAGGAACTACACACCACTATCACGACAGCAAAATACCTTTTCATTCAACAAGGAAAATAACTTGAAATAGTTCATAAGCATCGACAATATTTATTATTTGATTATATTTCTTTATTTGATTAAAATAAGTGATATAAGATTTTGAAGAATTTTAAATAATTCATTATCACACAAGTGTTATAATGCTAAAACGTCAGCGTAGTTAAGCTTTGTGATTACTTGTGTAGTTGAAATACATTTTATTGATACCATTATACTTACTGGCTTGTAATATTATAAGAAGAATTTTCATCGCTTGTGGAAATGAAAAGTCATAACGAAATTCCTTTTAAACCAACTTTTCCGACTTTTTCGACCTTTTCGAAAAAAACAACAACAATATAATTGACACAGGCTGAATTGCCTACCTGGTATGTCCAAAAAGTACGTAAAGCTGTTACTTCTATATCTGCAAACTGCACATTGCAATACCCTCCTAGGGTTAAAACATTATACTGAACTAGATTCAGAACTAGGTTCAGATACAGCCGTCTTTACTTCTCCTCCGAAGGATTTTTCGCCCTTAAAAGAATTGAATTGAATTGAATTGAATTTGCCTTATTTTACGTGACGAGACTCAGGCCATGAAGCCTGCTCTTCCGTCTGACCACGCAAATTTCGTTACACTCCTTTCACCAATCATGGGAGAAAGAAGGTGTGCGGGGTGACGAATCAGGCGATTTGTATTTAGCTCAAAGGCTTCTTATACATGCAGTAAATCTACAACATAGATCATCCAGCTTTACTTCCCCTCACAAGGAAGGCGTACGAAGGATTTTTTCGCCCTTAAAAAATCCACGGCTTCGATCGGGTTTGAACCCGCATACTTGGGTATTGCAGTCCGATACGCTAACCGCTACACCATCGTAGCCGCCGGGAAGAATCGGGTTCGAACTCGCAACCACGAGGACAACTGTTTCATACGCTAATCGAAACCGCAATGGAGGCTTGAACGCTCACCCGCCGTCCTCGTCGTCGTCCTCGTCGTCCACCTCCTCCTCGGAGGGCGCGGGCGCCGGCGCGTCCTCGGCCTGCTGCATCTGCTGCAGGTGGCGGCGCCGCTGCCGCTGCTGCTCCTGCTGCTGCTGGGCGGGCGGCGGCCGCGGGGACGGCGGCTGGTTGGTCGTCGACGACGACGTCTGCATGCTCAGCGGGGCCATGCGCGCGAGGGCGGCGCGCGCGCCCCTGCCCCGGCTCGTGCTTCCGCTGGCTCAGCACGGTGCCGGCCAACGACCGGCGGACACTGACGGCGGTGGCGGTGTGCGGAGATCCGTGAGGGCGCGCGCGTCGCCCGCCGCCCTCGCCGCCCCCGCCCTACGCCGCACAGTGGGCCGATTGTTCTCATTTCAATTCTCAGCTTTCTATTGTTAGTTAGTTAATGCTTTATTTTACATGGCGAGACTCGGGCCATCAGGCCCGCTCTTCCGTCTAACCACGCAAATTTCGCTACGCTCCTTTCACCACCTAGCGGAGAAAGGAGATATTATCTCGTGCGACGAAACAGGCGGATATCGGTGCTCACTTAAGGCATCTCTTTTTAAAAGCGAGGATGCATGCTGTAAATCACCATGGCAGCCGGCTGCTTCCCCTCCGAAGGAAGGCGTACGAAGGATTTTTTCGCCCTTAAAAATCCACGGCTTCGATCGGGTTTGAACCCGCAAACTCGGGTACAACAGTCCGGTACACTGGCCGTTATACCATCGAATTCGCTTGTTGTGTGGAATTTTGTGATTGTGTGCGAATTTTTTTTTTATTTGGATTCTCCACCACGCTGGCTCAGAATAAATGTTACAAACTTCTATGGCATGTACAGGTGTCAAAAATATTTACTTTTGCTCATTAACATATAGTGAAAATTTTAAGCTGTGTTATAGTTTTGTATTATTATAGCTGAGCTATACGCGTCTTTACCAGAGCAAATTTGGATTCTCTGCCATTATATAGGCTGTCTCAAAATAAATGTTACAAACTCCTACGGCATGTAAAGGGGTCAAAAATGATTGCTTTTGCCAATTAACTTATAGTAGGAAATTGAATATAACAGAGTTATGTGCAACTGCACATGTGGTATTTACCCTGATTGTTAGGCAATCCTAAATGCACAGATGTTCGGCAGATCACGTTCTAACGCAGTCAAGAAGATATCAAGTACCCGCCGAACACTTATACATACGGGTTGCGTACAAATCAGGGGCAAATGTCACCTGCAAAAATGCATGTATGAAATAAACCTCTATGTTCATTCGCAAAAAAAGTGATCATCTTCTATACTTCTATGTGCACTCGAAGTTGGTAACATTTATTTTTAGACAACCTTAGAAAATAAGTAATGTTTTACGATGTCTCAGAATAAATGTTGCTAACTTCTAGGGCATACAGGTCGGAGATGTTCACTTTTATCAATGATAATGTAGTGGGAAATTTTTTGTAACAAAGTTTCGAAGGTTCCCAACACATCATTGCTAAAGAGGATCATTTTCGACTGTCTATGTGCATCTTGTACCCACAATTCTTGGGAACTGTTTATTTTTAATTTGTTTACTGTCCACATTTCGATTACATTTTTGTATAATCTTCCAGTATTGATTTTTGTTAATAATTAATAGGCGTTACCTCCGTATCTATAAACGTTTATTTTGAATTATTAACAATTACAAGCCTTGAACGAGTTAAAAAACTGCGACCGAAACATTGGAAGAAATAAAAGTTATAAATACAGATATAAAGAAAGACGTTAGTTGCCTATACGCAAGAACTATATAGAAAATTATTTCTTTGCAAAACTCACTATTTACAAAATTTGACCTTTTAGAGGAATTAGGAAGAGGAATTAGTATTAGCCGCAAATGCATCGGAGGGAACATTGGGAACTATATCCCTACCCCACCCCAATGATTTCTCCCTTGATTATTTCTAAATAAAACCAAACAGGGTAGACGAAAGTGTTAAAGAGGAAGTACCTAACTTCCTCGGCTCGGAGAGTCGTGGGTTTGCTTCCGCCTCGGTCATGGACGTTTGCTTGTGTGATGAGGAGAGGCGGCGTTATCCCAACCACCTTGACACATCTTTCAATCCATGTTTTTCCTTTCTCTTATGTAGCACCCTTCCACATAAGCGGCAAAACACTTTAGCTAACCCGGAGTACCTCAACGACTAAAATCGGGAGAGGTGGCTCAGGGCATTTACTGATGTCACTGCAGTGCCTCTGACCAGGGGTCGTAGGTTCCAGTCCCGACGGTGGCAGGATTTTCGATACTAGCTTCTCAGCTAAGTCGAATACAGTCACTGTCTGAAGAATTCTAGCGGTCGGCTGCTCTGATTGGTAGTTTTCCGTGTTTTTTTCGATCAATACCAAGCGAATGCTAAAGCAGTACCCTAAGAAACGGGCCATGGACCGCTTGAGATATTTACTTCCTCTTCCTTGTCTTATCCTCACCCCTCACTTACACACACACCCACACTTACTGCTACATATGCCGGGAGACCGGTCGGGAGCTTTGAGCTATTCCCGCTGGGCCGGTACCCCCGCTGGAAGGAAATGCCTGGTTGGGGAAAACCCGCTAGCCGACGGTAGATCAGCGCCGGATCTCAACAATACAGGGGTGAAAGTCACCGGCTCTATCCTCCCAAGAAAAATGCGTTTTCAGGACTAACTACCGAGCAGTCAATTGATAGATTGATTGATTTTTTCGTGTTTCCGGGCGCGTCAACTGCTTTGGTAATTAGTCCCGTTAGTGTAGTGCATGTTTTTTCTCAGGAGATGGCGGTGATTTTCCCCGGTGGATGGCGAGATCCGGCGCCGACGGCAAATCGGCTAGTGGGGTTCCCCCTGGACTCTCCCCTGGCAGGCACCTCCCCAGCCAGGACAGCTCTGAAGCACGATCGATCTTCAGATAATGTGGTAGTGTAGTGCATGTTAGTGTGAAGTGTGAATGTCAAGGAGAGTGGGAACAAGGAAGAGGAGGAATAGGCCAACGCGGTCCGTGGCCCGTTTGGTGAGGTACTGCCGGCATTCGCCTGGTGTGATCGGAGAAACCACGAGAAAACTGCGATCAAGCAGCCAGCGCCATGCGAGCTCTCACTCGAACAGCGACTGGTCGACTGGTGTCGAAAATCCCTGCCGCCATCGAAGTCGAGACCTAGAACCGCAGTCGGGGGCAGTGACATCAGTTGATGCACTGAGCTACCGCTCCCGGTCCGAGCAGTCGACGTGCCCGGAATCACTAATCAATCAATCAAAAATCGTCAACTAAAGGAAACAGAACTGGCTGAGAGGAACCTAGAGACGACTTCTAGTAGGCGTGTCGGGGAAGGGTTCCATCTCAGACAGAATCATGCCACAGGGGATGGAAAAGAGTGTTGCGTGGTTGTTATTTAAATTAACGTGGATAACTGAAATGGGGCCGTGAAAGTGTTGCCTTGATAATTGCCGTGATAGAGATTGCTGGTACCAAGAAGGAGGAAACGATCTTATTATCCCCCTCTATTCATTACATTCATTCCTTATTCGCATTATGAATAGGCATTTTGTTTACTTGAAGCTAATACATCATTTTTATTACGATACTATTAACGATCTGAAATTGCCCCTTCCGCCTCTCCGACATACTTTCTCAACCGGCCCTCAGTGTGTGTGGTGTTTGAAATTATTTGGCGTCAGTATTTAATACCAAGTCCCCATGAATTCTCAATGAAAACAGTGTTATTTTTCCATAAGTAAATGTAGAGAAAGTGATACATTCTCTTTTCATAAAACTATACATCCCTATAATTTTAATAAAAAATACATCCTCAATTAATTTTACCATCATTCTCTTGGTTTTAAACATTACTCGCTATAGCCACTAAGTTAATAGGGTACATTGTAATCAGGTGTTGATTTAGGGCATGAAAACATAATATCCAACTTCAATTTTGTTAATTCTATGATTTAGTTCTAAATAAGCTTAGCAGAGAATGAATGTTGTTTCTTTTGGAAATTGTTTCTTGTTAGAGATGGCCAGATGTATTATACAGAAACATGCAGATCCCAAATACAAAAATAATGAATACATAAATTTCTGTTTCATTTTGCGTTTAGTGATGCCAGCCTTCATGTTTCATGCAAAACAAGATTTTCAGCAAAGTGAGGCTTGCAAGAAAGCTCACCAATGGCTGTAGATTCCACCCCAGACAACAGAACAACAGTGTCTTCACTTGTCAAGCAAGAGAACCTAGGGATGCTACGATAAGTTGAATTTCAATAGAAAGCTTTTGGAAACCCCTCTATTTGGATAGTTGTAAAATATCGTACATTCTCGGGCATTTGTTAGATTAAATACTTTGTTCTTTTGAGACTAGGATCATTGTTAGCGTTAGTTTGCTGCGGGAAACCGCATTTCTATCCGCATAATATACCTCTTGCAATTTCAATTAACTAAAATAAACTTAAGATTGAACAGAACGTTATTTTAAACAGCCTTCTGGAGCATACTCACTACCACTTTACTAGTCCTCGTCTGTGCGAATTTAGTTAGGGTAAAGATGAATTATTTTGAAGAAACAAACAAACATGAGTACGATGTTTGCAAACCACCAAGTAATATCACTAGCTTACAAACAGGCAGGATATAAATGTACAATCCTTATCTATCGACTTCATGCACACTCCAAGAAACATTGGGAGAGGAGCCATAATCATCATCGTTGGTTGGTTGGTTAGTGATTCCGGGCGCGTCAACAGCTTTGTTCATTAGTCCAGTAAGTGTAGTGCTTTTCCTAGGGAGGTGGCGTTGATCTTCCCCCGCTGGATGACGAGATCCGGCGCCGACTAGCGGGGGTTTCCCCCTAACCAGGACTCTCCCACCAGCCTGACACGCTCCGCCCCAGCCGGGACAAGCTCTAAGCTCCCGACCGGTCTCTCGAATGTATCGTCCATATTAGTATAAGTGCGTGTGTGAAGGGGAGAGGATAGGACAAGGAAGAGGAAGGAAAGATCGCGCGCGGCCCGTTTGTTAAACTACTGCTCCGGCATTCGGAGAAACCACGGAAAACTACCGATCAGAGCAGCCGACCGCTGGAATTCTCCTCCAGATAGCGACTGAATTCGACCTAGCTGAATAGCTAGTGTCGAAAATCCTGTCGCCGTCAGGACTCGAACCTAGGATCTCTCGGTCAGAGGCTCTGCAGTGACATCAATTGATGCACTGAGCTCCCGAGATCATCATCGTCGTCGACCTCATCATATCATCATCATCATCATACCAGATTCAATTGTTTTTAATACTTATTTACTTGTATTGTTTCTTATTTTTATTTATATTTTAAAATATTCATTCTCTTTACTTTCGTTACGTGTGTATTTTGCTATGTTTCGGCCATTGCGCGTTGCCACCATCCGTCGCCAGGGCGCTCCACCGTCGCCCGCGTGGGCCCTGGCCTTCGCCGTCGCACGCGACGTCGCCGCCGCCCCCGCCCCCTCGGGCTGCCCTTGGGTGGGGGAGTGGGAGCGAAGGTGTTTTGTCGACGGGGGTAGAAGACTGAAATCTGGATCCATATGGCGGTTCTATTTGAAATGTTTTCTTTGTCTTTTTTGTCCTTTTCAAAATGGTTCGACTGTTGTTTCTCGTGAATTGAACTCATTTTTGCGGGTGCCATGCTGAATAGAAAAAATATCCCCGTTACCTAAATCGTTAGTTTACTTTTGAGCTAACGTACTTGCCGGTATTTAAAATTTGTAAATATTATTCAGCACACTTATAATTTTGACATATTCGAGTGTTGTACTCATTTCACTTAAATACATTTGTAAAATAATATTTGTTTCAATTAGTACCAAATTCACTTGTGAATATAGTTGATAGGAAATTAACACAATTATATAATACCTAAACGTTTATTTACAATTAAAGGGGCAAGCCTATGTCATCTTCATTGATCAGTAAATTCTGTTCAGTTCAGAAATATTAATCGCGATTTATTACGATTTGGAGTTGGATTTCAATGATAAAAGAAACTGCTAAAAGTCCTACCTCTCACTAATGATAGGTTGCAAACCTAAATATAAAGATTCTTGACTGTATATACTATATTCATACGACCTTCATAAATATTATTTGGGGTGCAATTTTATACCGTCTCTCTTCTTGTAGCCCACACGTTAGCGGGAGTCGCGGCGATGGGAACACGTGATTTAAACGACACCATTCACTCGCGAGCAGCATTTCTACAAGTGTGATGGCTGGAAGATAACACATAATTAATTCTAAACTAGAATTTTTGGTATTCAAAAGTATATAAATCAGCTCCACCGTTCAGAAAAGTATTAGAATCACCTCTACTGTATTTCTCGAAACAACGGTGAGGTCAACCAGACCGTGTTTAACGATCTTTTGATCAGTAACTTCACACATACGTCAGAATTAAGGTCTATTAGTGTTGTTTCTAAAATGGTTTAGACCGGTGCAGGTGGCGAGTAAATATACCCAATTTTATACCTGAAAAGGGATATGCCTGAATGGATGGAAATATGTCATCGATAACGCTTATTATATTCAAAACCAGTTGAAATTGGGTAAATATGTCACAAGTAAGATCTAATTTCGCCGTTCCGTAGATCATTAAAATATGCTTTTGGGGGACTTTAAATGAAGCACCTAGGTCATTTTCAAACTTTTCTGAAAAATGGCTGCGTTTCTTTATTTTTTCTAGAATAGAAGAAAGGGAATTTATAACTTTCTTATAACCCAATTTCCATTAAAATATCTGACATTTTGAATATTGCAAAAATTGAACTATTTTAGAACATGTCCTACATTTCCAATTAACTAGTCAACATAGTGACATTATAACTATATAGATATCAACATTGTCCGAGGTTACGGGTTGCATTGGACATGAATATTTAGATTATTTTCTCCAAAACATCCTTTTTATTTTAAATTTAAAATGCAATTCTTCACGTGTCCGTGAAATTCTCTATCTTCAGAGACCTCGTTTATAAAGACTGGTAGCGTGTGAAGGTCGGAAAACCCATCTATATCAAAAACAATATAGGAGAGGATTTGATAAATGTAGAATATTTTTGTATTGTTCTGTGCAGATAAGACACAGAAATCTCTGAGTTCATAACTGAAAATGTAAAAACATTTTTTGGAGTATTCATTTAGCGTGTCAAGACAATGTTTAGTAAATCACACCAAGGATTTTTATCGGTTTTCCACAGTCAGAAAATCTTGCTTTTATAGTAAATGTAACGAAGGAAATCGTCGAAAGCCCAGTGGCGAATATTCATGTCAGAGTATAAAGTTGGTTAGTTTTAAACTCTAATGTACTTTTCGTGATCTGTAACGTTACCTGCCTTCTTAAAAATAAATCGTCATCATCTACCATATATTACTCGCGACGAAACGTTCCTCACAGCGTATTCTCCAAAATGTGAACTTCTTGGACATTCTATTATATTTTTGCTTGTACGGCGCATTTTCAAACACTGCAAAGAGTAAGGTGCCTTATGTTGTATTTTCGCACGGAAAACTTTTCCAAGCTTTCTCAAGAATAAAAATACAAATACATTGTTCCAAGAATATCTGTATGTAACACTAAATAAGCCTTTATTGAAAATTTGTTTCAAATATAAATTGCATTGATTTATTAGGTTTATTTGTGTATATTTATATATATATTAGAAGTTACTTTTATTCATTTTTAGAGAAACAAACAGGTTTCATGAACAACTTTCCCCCTTAATATGGAAATGGAAGGACAGAAAGGGAGTGAGTTTTACCCTGCGAGAGTTCTTGCACAAACACAGTATTATTATATATTAAATATAATTGTATCTTTACAAAAAAATTACGAGAATATGAAATTATTACAACAATTATTGTGTTTGTGCAGTAAAAAGTTATACTGGGATTTTGGTATTAACTTGCAAACAGGCCTTTCAAAGTTTTAAAGATACATCTAGTTAATATCAACACTAGTATAAGTTATAATAACCTAAATTTTAGATCGTATCACACATTGAATTTGGCAAAATAATAAATATAGGAATTGCCCTAATACGTAAACTAATAAAAAAAACTAATATACAAGATACATACTTATTTATTTCTAAGGTGGCAGTGAATCTTCCGTGAAAAGTGAGATTTTACGTGCCTTCATTCTACTATCGTGACGTCAGAAAGTCTGTAAATAACAGAGGACGCTTCCTTCGCGTCCTACCGCCAACCCTGACATCCGCCACACGGCACGATTCCCGTGCCCAAGCAGCAGTGCAGCGTTGCCCTGAGACCATAGCGAGTCGTCACACATGCGAATTTGCCAGCGCTTGCCTTGAGCTCTTACTGGTCAGGGGCCTTCGGTCCAGCACTAAAAGTTATTTTAATTTTAAATGTCATACATACAAGGTTTCATGCATTTTTCATCCATAAACACAATTCTTATGCGCAAGAGGTGGAGTTATTTGCGGAGCAGCCACACAGCACAAGAGTTGCAGATGTGAAAAACCTTAGCAATACAACATTGTTCCGTCCATATTTATCCAGGGTAAAAAGGAATGTTTCTGGTAGAATACTAAGTCTCCGTCATCTTGGTGGAGACTTTCATTTTATTTGGAGGAGGAAAAGAAACTGAAGAAAACACCAGGAGGGATTTATTCTGAAAGGTAGAGAAGTCAAACCGCGCCCGCACGAGCTACTTGCTCGCCTGGGGAGCCGGCGCTCCTGCGAACACGAGTAACTTCCCCTGACTTCGCTCTTCTTTCCACTCCAAATCCAGAAAAGGGTTTACACGCGCAACCTGAAACGGCGTTAGGCGGCGAATATTGGCTTCATACGAAAAGATGGGTGCAAATTTGTTCTCACAAACAAACAAGACTTGAATTATAATTACTTATATTATTTTATATTTATTATTATTTCATGTTTATTTCCTTTTTAAATTCTATGTATTATAAACATTTTTTGTCGTGGGGCAGGAATATGTTTGAATGGTGAATGCTTTCCTGTTTTAATTTCGTATCATGTTTTAATAATTCAGTTTCTGTTGTATATAGCATTAACGTGCAATACAATCTCTACAGTTAACAATTCCCGCTTACGGATGGACAAGAATCTTTATCTGTTAGATCTCCTCATCTGAACGTAGAAAGTTAATGCAATTATTGTTCTCTTAAGGAAACACGATTACAAAATGAAGATTAATTTCGATTCAAAATAATTAATTTTATTCTCACTTGGCAATGTGACATCCGACTGATTTATTATATTTTAATGGATTATTTATGTGCATTTGTAGAAGAATAAGAATTAATTTCGCTAAATTTGCGGCAGTGACTGTCAATTGACTTCTTCCAATGACAGTCATGGGCTTGGTATCCCGCTAATGTCCCGCTACTCCTGAGCAATTTGTACAACCCTTACTTTTAAATCTCGCGTCAGTTCCTCTGGACAGAGTGCCTACAAGCCGTTACCTTCCCCGCGATCTTGTCGTGCCTGATGTAAGGAGTCGTAAGGTAGATAAAACGGGGAGTCCTTCTGGTTATAAAAAAAATATTGGACTTGTTATCAACTTTAACGTAAAAATAAGTTTAAACCAGTATAGTTTTGTAATAAATCAATTAATATTAGATACTATCAAAGAAATTTAAATAATAATAGTAAGGAAAAACAGAAATTTAATCAAAATATATTATGATAATTTTAAGAAAAATCTTCATTTTTGTGCAGAAAAAACTTTGTTAGTGCAACAAAACGCGTTCAGAGCTCAATATCAGATTACTGTTCTATCTAATAAAATAAACAAAAAATCGAGTATATTCCGAAGCATGTTAGCCCTTAAGCGAATTTGTATACTTTAAACTTGAGAAAATAAATGCTCTGAGCAGCAATTAGTATTCATGAGTTAAAAATACGCAATGTAATAAAAAAAAAGACTGAATTTTAAACTTGAAAATAACGTAACAATGGAAGAAAGTATTTTGTCTTTTTATGGAGTAAAGCCTTAAACTGAAGCTTGAGAGATGATAAAGCAGGAGACCAGTGAGTAGCACTTATATAGCAGCATGTTTCCTAAAATATTAAGAAGTGGGATTAGGGGTCGTTCATAAATTACGTAACACAAATTCCGAGTATTCTAGATACCCCTCTACTGTAATACACTGGTAATGCCAACTAATAATAGCGCCGCGTCAATTCTTTAGTTTATAAAAGGTATAAATAAATTTTAACAAAAAATAATTTTTAATAATTTTATTTGTGTTATATAAGTTAAAATTTATAATGATTATTAAAGAAGTGCTATATTTGATATATAAATTAGAAAAAAATGTTCAGGAATCATCTTTCCACAGTGTTATCAGATATCTATCTATTGCAGTCACAAGAACTTAGACTTTATCTTCCACCTGACCTTTAAGTATTTTGCTCGCCGTTATTTCGATAAACATTGACAAAAAAAATAATATCAACAATACGTAATTCTGAACTGATACCCCCTACTCCTATTTATCGATTCCTCAAATCCTCTCCTCTCCCCTTAAGCACTACGTTATTATAAATGAACCAAGTAGAGAATGCTAACCATGACCTTGATTCACGTGTCATTACTCCCGGCAACTATTCACAGCGTTTCCCTTCAAGAAATATGTAAGAAAACTTTGATCGGGAGATGGAGATTATAGCGTCTCTTTTATAGATTTGGTCTATGCAGCTTTTTCTTCGTATCACGGAAATAGAACCCGCAGCAGAAATGACTCATAAATCTGTGTATTTTAGGAGACCATTTCCTGGATTACAGTTCTTAGTATTCGATTTGGAATTTAAAAAAATTGGTAATATATGGGACGAACAAATCTTGTTAATTGGTTTACGTAACGTAGTAATGTGTGCAGCAATAATCACTTAATATAATGTGTATGAGCACCACAAACGATTACAGCAGTGGTGGCTCGTGCCAGTTGTATAATGCTCGCGCTACAAACAAAATGTTCTCACTTTGAGTATATTTAATTACAATATCGGTGCACAAGAAACGCGACGTCTCAAAAAGACAACCGGTAGCGGTAGCTCAGTGCATCAACTGATGCGCCAGTGCAGCGCCTCTGACCGGGAGGTCCTAGGTTACACTCCCCACTGCGGCAGGATTTTCGACACTAGCTTTTCAGCTAGGTCAAATTCAGTCGCTGCCTGGAGGAGAATTCTGGCGGCCGACTGCTCTGATCGGTAGTTTTCCGTGGTTTCTCCGATCAACACCAGGCGAATGCCGGAGCAGTACCCTACCAAACGGGTCACGGACCGCGCGCTATCTGTCCTTCCTCTTCCTTGTCCTACCCTCTCCCCTTACACACACACTTACACCAACATGCACTACACTACCATATATTCCGGGAGATCGGTCGGGAGCTTTAAGTCATTTTGAATTTTTAGGGTGCACTTTAATGAACATTTCAATATTTTTTTTTTTTCAAAAAAATGGGCACAAAATGTTCGCAATACGCAGTTGCTTTAGACCATTATACATACATTTATTTGAACTGCAATTGGGTATGACCCGGTGGCAGTTAAATAACAATAATTACAATAATAATAACTATATTAACAATAACAACAATAATAAAGGAGTACAGTACAAGCTGAAGACACAATAATCATATTATCACTAATATTATTACAACAATTATGTGAACTCTGTCATGATATACAATAATTATATGTTGGTGATGCTAAAATTTAATACAAGCTACCTAAATATTGGCTAAATTAGATTTTTTAATTCGTTGATCGCGTTCACTACACTTAACAGCACTGCACTGTACTACGCTACACTGTTTTTGCTTTGAATTACACTGACCAGCACTTTACAGCTCTTACTCATTTAATATCTATTACTCTCATATTGTTCTAACTTATTTCTAAAACTTCGGACACTTAGAGGAAAAGCTTTGAAAATTGCTGCGGGTAAACTGTTCCAATCTTTAATTGTTTATAACAGAAGTAAAATTTCCCAAGATCTGAATTTTGTTTCCTTGTTCGAATTTTGTGAGTGTGATCGCTTCGACCGAAATAATTTGTTTTTTCTAGCCTAACCTGAATTTCCTTCCAAGCTGGTTGACCTACGTACGATTTATAAAGAGCGCAAAGCCTCGCCCTTGTTTTCTCGTTTCTAGAGGTTCCCATGACTTTTTATTGCGTTAGTTCTAGTAAAGTAAACTTATTGCTTTCCTCTGTATGCTATCTAAATTTTTCCGGTGCGACTATCTGTATGGATCCCAACATGACATTCCATGAGAGGGCGAACCAGCGATAGAGGGCGAACCAAATGTTTTGATTAAGTCTTTTCCTCGATTAAATCAAAAAAATTGGTGCATGTTCCACTTTCGTATAACTCATTATTCTGCAGGAGTGCAGGTGAACGGTCGAGCAGAGATATTTATTTCGAGTCCAAAAGTCATATTTTACTCTACCAACTGTAAAGTGTATCATAGTGATATTTTTGGGTTAATATATTAAGTATGGATCTTACCCTGAATGGTCGAGGTGGCTTAGAACGAGTACCGACTCAGCGCTTCGGTCCGAAGGGTGGCGAGTTCGAGTCCCGCCTTGGGCATGGTTGTTTGTCCATTGACTTTGTATGAGTTGTCGCGGAGGGCCTCGCGTTCTGCTGACCCCAGATCAGAGGAACCCGCAAGTGTGTTGGTCTAGAGTTTGGTCGAATATGCGTCCCATCGGGACGTAAAGTGTAACCCGGCTGTTGGCTGGATAAAAGCCCTACGGAAAAAATGAAACTTACGATATGAGGCCACCAAAATTAAAAATTAGGTCACACATTTTCCTAGTAAAAATTTATTATTTTACAAACATGTTTCGTTACATAATTAAAACATGACGAGTTTTGAATTGGTCACCTTTCTTGTGCGTCGACTTGTCATTGCATATTTGTTGTACCAACAGCAAATCGAATGAGCAGCACGCGTATACTTCAGGATTGGAAGTTAATTCGGACTGTCATTGAGCAACATACTGATAAAAAGTGTAGGCAATGACCGACGGTTTGCAGCTGGGGGTTGAGGGCGCAGGAAGCAAATGTTTGTCAACTATCTCTAAGACCTAGAGAGAGGTCAGGGCTGTCTGACAACTGTGCACTCGAATGACCTTCAGATCGCTTTCGCGCATGCGGCATGTTCTGCCGGTCGATGATAAAATATCAAACAGGACACGGGTGAGCAAAGGTAGCGGAGATGAGCAAACTGTATGAGTTCTACAAATTGCGCACAGCAAACGCATTGGTATTATTTTATACAAAGACATTTCATTAAAAAACAATGGTCTACGAAATTAAACTTTAATACTTGCTCTTCATTTGGGAACGTTGGAAAAACTTTCGGAGGAGGAAGAGGTAACATTTTTAAAAACTAATGTAATCACAAAATGAACACAAAATTAAGTTCATTATGCTACGCGTTCAAATTCTTTTAAATTCGAGTCAGCCTTCATACTGCTCGTTGTGTATACTTCGCGAATGTACATTCCGCCTGAGATATGGCATAATATTCTGGGGAAATACATCTTATAGCTCCCAGACTTTTAGATTACAAAAACGAATTGTACGAATAATAACCAAATCCCACCCACGTGATTCATGTAAGCCTCTCTTCGTTAATCTAGGAATTCTACCATTACCGTGTCTTTTTATTTACGAATCAGTGGTTTTTGTAAAAAAATGACTTGCTCAAGGGCAGGAATATTTTTCCAGAAAATGCCAAAATCTATTACTATAACACTCGACGTAGAAATCCTTATTCATCAGGTGATGATATCAACAACTCCTTACAAAATTCACATACAATACATGTATCTTTCTTTACAACACTTTGCCAGTTGACATTAAACGATTAAATTCAATAGAAACGATTTAAATCCCAAGGTAATCGTTTCACATAACAATTTCTATACAATTAGAGACTATACTGAGCATCACAAGAAAAGTAACATTAATTTTAACAATGATACATAATGCATTATTTACCGCGGACTGTATAAATGAGTATAAACAACCTGTAACAACTATTGTACACAACTTCGGGTCAAATGACCCCCATCTCGATCAGGTTTTTCGTCCAGTTTCCCTGATTCCATTGAGCAAATGTGAGATGGCCCCTTGTTCTTCTGGACATAAATGTAACTTCATTTCTGTGCACGTCTTCTAAATTCAGTAGAAATACAATTATTCAAATTATCGTTTCCATGTTGTCGCGGCAGGAAGTAATAAGAGCCAAAATTTATTGCTTATTTATCCTTGAAAATAGAGTTTATTACATGGGAGTTTTTTGTTGTTTTTTCTCCCTTTCAAAATTCAAAATTTATTGCTTATTAATTTTTGAAAATAGATTTTACTACATGGGAGTTTTGTTTTTTCTCCCTTTCAAAATTCAAAATTGTGTATTTATTGTTGAAAATAGATTTTACTACATGGGAGTTTTTGTTTTTCTCCCTTTCAAAATTCAAAATTTAAGTAGTATATGACTTAGTGTAGGGATCACAGAATTTTGAAAATGTGCACACAATTCACTTTTCCCGATAGCACGTCATACGCAGTTTTAACTGTTTTTTTGACGTAAAATAAATAAAAAAAAATCAGCTCATATGTGCTTGCTGTCTTAAGAGGCAGGCGGACTGTTGAGTTTGTTGACGGAGAAAACTGGTCACTCCGCCATCTATTTTTGTGAACCAACCTGGCATAATTTTGTTAACCACCAACTTTTGAAGTCACCAACTTCCACTTGGAATGGAACTTGTAATGCAAACGCATACTCCAAGTGTAATTCTCGCAAAATAGTAGGCATATTCCGCAAACGCTGCCAGCCTTTCATTAAAGGAAACATTAATGTTTAAGATGAAATCAGTTCGAGCTGAAGGCGAGCTCTTAACGACCATATAAGATTCTGCCTGCTGAGATTCTAAACGCAGATTTCATTATACAGTTTGACAGGAAAGGCAAAGTACGACAGTTACTCAGAAGGGTATGTGTGTGGAGGAGGTGTTGTAAAAAAGTCGTTCAACACGTGGGTATACAGTGTGTCTCAGAATTAATGCAACAAACTTCTAGGACAGATGAGAGTCGAATATGATTTTTTCTGCAGATGAACGTGTGGTGAGAAATTTCTCAGTTACACACATGACAGGTGAACATCGTCTTGCATGTGTTTAGGAGAATTACGAAATCATTTTGACATCAAAACGTCTATCTACAAATTTATTGCACGATGATTTGCAATCAGGAACGAATTTCATATGTGTAACTTCGTTACATGAATTTCCATGTTCGCAAGCAAAAGTGGCCTTCGACCTCTACATGGTTTGGTTTATATCTTTTTATTCACAATTCTGATAACCGCACTGATGTGGGACACGCCCTCTGGCAACCTCCACATATTGCCGTTGTTGATACAGGGATCGAAACGAAACTAGATTTTTAAGTGTCATGTAGGGAGATAAGTTAGTGACGTTCAAAAGTGAAGAAATGTGAAAATTTCGAAGGGACAATTTTATTGTTTTCAAAAATTGGTTTTTGCTTTCTGCTTAAAATTATGTCAATATGAACCCGAAGAGTATAACTCTACACTTTGGCATTTATGAAATATACTCCTTGTTTTAACCCCGGCGCAACACGCTAACTAAAGCACTTTGATATCTTAATTTAAATACAAAACGTACAATTTTTTAAATCAATAAGACTGTCATGTCAGAAAATTTTCACATTCTTTTACTTTTGAACGTCAATAACTTACAAGTGATGAACCTAAAAAAATGGATATAAATATCATCCCAAGTGCTCTTTGAACATTACAAGTTTCATACTGTTCCACGACTCAACGACCTGAGGCCCTTCCCAACGATAATTATTGCCAGTCAGATTCCACAGAGCCTGTCTCGAAAAAAACTTCTTGAAATAAAATATCTTTTTAAAAAAATCATAGTGAAGAAGATTGATTGATTGATTTTTTCGTGTTTCCGGGCGCGTCAACTGCTTCGGTCATTAGTCCCGTTAATGAAGTGTATTTTTTTCTCGGGGATGGCGGTGAACTTCCCCGCTGGTGGCGGATCAGCCGACCACCGTCGGCTAGTGGGGTTTCCCACAACAGGACTCTCCACCAGCAGGGCACCCGCCCAGTCGGGACAAGCTTTGGCTCGAGCGGTCTCCCGGAATATGTGGTAGTGGTGCATCTTAGGTAGGTGTGTGTGTAAGGGGAGAGGATAGGACAAGGAATAGGAAGGACAGATCGTGCGCGGTCCGTGGCCCGTTTGGTAGGATACTGCTCCGGCATTCGCCTGGTGTTGATCGGAGAAACCACGGAGAACTACCGATCAGAGCAGCCGGCCGCTAGAATTCTCCTCCAGACAGCAGCTGAATTCGACCTAGCTGAAAAGCTAGTGTCGAAAATCCTGCCGCTGTGAGGAGTGGAACCTAGGACCTCCCGGTTAGAGGCACTGCAGTGACATCAGTTGATGCACTGAGCTATTGCTACCGGTATAGTGAAGAAGAGAGGAAGATGCAGTCGTATGGCCCCCCGCACAGGGCCGGCATCGTGGTGCAGAGCTTGACGCAGCGAGAGGCGGTGGGCATCGCGAGGTCATTAGCACGTGAAAAGGTTGCGGGGCCCCGCGTCCACCACCTGGCCGGGCAGTCAGTGACCCTTGGCCAGAGGCCCACAACCTGCCTTGCGGGATCAATACAACTGAGATCAATATCGCGTCATGCAACGCACTGGGAGGCCCGCCTTAGCAAGGCCGTGCTTGCGAAGGAAAAGGAAATTCTCATGGCAAGGGCACACCGCAAGGTCCCCCGCTCGCGCACTCGGCAGAGGCCGAAATTGGCGCATCTGGAATGCACGGCCCTGTCCGGCTCTGCCTCTTCGGCGTAAGTAATACTTGCGCCATTTTGGATGCCTTCCTTGAGAAAGAATCCCTGGAAATGTCTACAAAGTTAGACGGGTACTGTAATTTTCTGGGAACCCGGCCTTATCGAGGATAGCACACTAGCTTCGAAAACCTGAGTTCGTGGGTTGAAACCGGCAAGGAACAGATAAAATGAGTGAAACTGCTGTATCGGTTTGAGAATTTAATGTTCCGAGCGCATCATTTGCTATTATCATTAGACCCGTAAATATTGGGCTTTTTTAGTCGGTGTTCCTCTCCCGTTGGAAGAGCCGGCCTGCAGGTATCCCCCCGCGAGGCATTGCCACAGCCGGGACAATTTCTAAGATCCCGACATGTTTGAATGTGGATACTGAATGTAAGAGTGCGTGTATGTCTGGGGAAACGGAGAGGATGAAACAAGGAAGGAAGGAAGAGGAAGGAAGGAAAGGTCGCGAGCGATATTTGTTGGGTACTTCGATTGATTGAGATTCCGGGCGCGCAAACGTCTGAGGCCATTATTCCCGTAAGTGTAGTGCATGTTTTTTCATCGCGAGGGGGCTGTGATTTTCCCCGCAGGATGGAGAGATCCGGCTGGAAACCTACCTAACGAGTTTCCTGAATCAGGTATCTCACCAGCTGAACCTCCCCAGCCGGGAAAAGTTTAAGTCCCCGATCAGTCTCCCGGCGGCATGTGTGGTGGTAGAAGTGCATGTTAGTCAGCAGGTGTGTGTGTAGGGGTGAAGATAGGACGGAAGGTCAAGGAAAGTTCGCGTGCGGTACGGCCCGTTTGTTAGACCGCTAAAATTCTCCTCCAGACAGCTGAATTCGACCTAGCTATCTAGCTAGTGTCGAAAATCCTGCCACCGTCGGGACTCGAATCTAGGACCTCCCGTCGAGCACTGCAGCGACATCAGTTGTTACCGAGCCACCACTTTCCCAGTTACTGCTTCGACATTTGCTGGCCATTGAATGGAAAAACGATCGACTAGAGCAGATGGACTCTCAATGTTCCTCTAAGATGGAATTCGACCTATTAGTAGTTAGTGTCGAAAATGCATAACAGGAACTGGTATCCTAGGGCCTACCGTCTTGCTACAAAAGCAGCAATGAAGACCGATGAGAAGTGGTAGCTCAGTGCATCAACTTATGTCACTGCAGCGCCTCTGACCGGGAGGTCCTAGGTTCGAGTCCTGACGGCGCCAGGATTTTCGACACTAGCTTTTCCAGCTAGGTCGAATTCAGTCGCTGTCTGGAGGAGAATTCTAGCGGCCGCCTGCTCTGATCGGTAGTTTTCCGTGGTTTCTCCGATCAACAGCAGGCGAATGCCGAACAGTACCCTACAAACGGGCCACGGACCGCGCACGATCTGTCCTTCCTCTTCCTTGTCCTTACACACACACTTACACTAACTTGCACTACACTGCCACATATTCCGGGAGACCGGTCGGGAGCTTAGAGCTTGTCCCGGCTGGGGTGGTGCCCCGCTGGTGGGAGAGTCCTGGTTAGGGGGAAACCCCACTAGCCGACGGTAGATCGGCGCCGGATCTCGCCATCCAGCGGGAAGATCACCGCCATCTCCCGAGAAAAAACATGCACT
Source organism: Teleogryllus oceanicus (assembly GCA_964035755.1). Taxonomy (NCBI): domain Eukaryota; kingdom Metazoa; phylum Arthropoda; class Insecta; order Orthoptera; family Gryllidae; genus Teleogryllus; species Teleogryllus oceanicus. Next base: position 67,476,113 of record CAXIVR010000003.1, on the reverse strand, counting down.
ACACTAACGGGACTAATGACCGAAGCAGTTGACGCGCCCGAAATACGAAAATCAAATAATCAATACAAAAGCAACAGCAATGCACCCACCAAGCCATCGCAGCCGATGTTGAGTCGGTTCCTGGTGGCAACCGTGGGAGTCAAAGATTTTTACAATTGGTAATGTTGGGTGCCCTTGTGGAGCCAAATTTCAAAATACCTGACAATGCAATCTGTGTCACAAACAATGTTCCCTGTGCTTGGGTATTAGACAAAGTCAATACTATTGCCTGAGGTAATGAAATTTCTCAATATGGGGAGCTTGAATTGGCAACAAGTAGGTAGTAGTGGTAGAATTTGACTCTTAATTTCCATAAAATGAGACCAAGTGGTATAGCTCACATTCTTCCTTGTTCTGAGATGTCTTGTACAAGGTTGTTAAACAAATTCAGCAGTATATTATTTTACATTGTTTTTTCAAGTGTTTATGGAGGTTTGTTTGAACTCAGAAACATTAAGCAGTTAAATTCGTCCACTTACAGACTTAGTTTGAGGGCCTAAATTGAGTTACACCACCTGTGGTAGAACAAATATGAAAAATTATGAACTGTAGTTAACAATAATTATTTATCATTACTATCAACATTTTCATTTTGATTTGGTGGCCTGATGTCTTAACATCAAGCTTATAAAAATTGATGTACTGATAATGTTGTAGTTGAGTACACTCAATATAAGGGCCTAAATGGAATTACTCTACTTGTGATCCAAACGGTACAGAATGTTATTGACAACAAAATATGAAATGCGGTTAACAATACTCCATTTACATATATTTTTAGACAAATTTTAAATTAAATGTACAAAATTACCGAAAGTGGAGAAAACAAGAATTCCAAATTTAAAATTTATGTTTAAAAGATAAGTTTTGGTAACATTATAAGAACGTATCCAATCTCAAACAAATTAAAATTAAAACCTGAATTATTTCCCCAAGTTGCATAATTTTTGTTACTCATCAGTCATTATCAGCATTATTATTTTCATTCAGTGGTTTGATGTCTTCAATTGTCAGAAGTAAGAAGACACTTTAAGTAGATGTGTTAAAAAATAGCCCTTTTCCTTCCTCCATTAGGCTGTGGCTTACAGCTAATGGAGTCTGTTAGCAAGAGAAATTGGTATCTTTTGTTAAATCTCATTGTGAAGGACAACTAGCAAAATAGCATGTACCCAGAAAGTTTCTTTAAAAAGAATTGTGAGTGGTTAATGTTTTGGGCACTAACTGAATATGTGCAGCAAAATGAGAAAACAAATCAGTTACAGGTAAAATGGTGCTACTCCCAACAACACCACTTTGCCTGTCAGCAGATGGATGGCTCAACTGATAGCAAAAATTTGTGTTTCTACCAGTACTGACGCTCTGTTGCTACAGCATGAACAACTATGCCCTTTCAGCTGATAGTAGAATGCCACCTGCAAGAAATTATTATCAACCTAATTAAAAAATATGAAAAATTGAGTGACACCTCTTGGGCTTTAAGAGGCTCATAAAAAGAAAATGTTAATTATAAAATAATGCTTTATTTACTTGCATGACACTGTTATTTCATTTGTAGATATGAATAAAGAAATAATGTTTTCATTTCTTTTCATTAATACTTGCATATACATACCATTATCAGAACAAAAAATTAAAAATTATAATAACTATGTTTCATGACCTTTACAGATATTTTTTTTATTAATTGCCATTAATACCCTTATCAGACTTTTAACAAAACATTTCTTTCATTTTAAACATTTTTAACAATTTAACTCTTCTTGGCTACCGGGTACAGGTACTCAGGAATTCTGTGGATATATGTTACATATCATAAATATTATTTGAACCAAGTATCTTTAAAATTATATTAAAATGGATGAAATAAACAAAAAGTGCATTTAAAATGACGGGAAAAAGTAAAAAGAATGACGGAGTAGTCGAAATTGACGAAAAATGCAACAACAAAAAAAAGCCAAAAAAAAAAAAAAAAACAACTTGTAAAACGGGGTCATTTCCTTTTGTCATACATAAATTTGTATGCTAAACGGCGTATTTCTAAAGTAAATAGAAAAAATACATTTCGTTAAATTCCGCCCCGTTTTGATCACTTTTTGCAAATGCTCATGTAGTGGGAAATTTCATAAAAAGGAGTTACACGTCACAATTTCCCCTGAATTTTAGACAACCGCTTATGCACAGGTGGTCGGCCGGTCACGTTCGGATGCAAAGAGATTCCATTTACCTGATAACTAAATTAATAATTTTCGACCTCTCCACGTACAATAAATCAGAGGTTCCCGAGCGTTTTTGGACCACCGCCCCTTGTAGAAAATAATTCCATCACGACAAGAAAAAGGGTCTATTTTGGTTAATTCTGCATGAAATATCAAAATATTGTTGCGTATTATCTGTTCCTAATTTATGTGTTTATTTATCTATTAAAAATCATAAAGTAGAAATTAATAAAATTACGACCGTACGTAAAATAAAATTGTCCATTAAAGTTTTTAAAGTGAACTTCAATAAGCAATAAAAATGAGATAAATAATTAGCCTAGCTTTATGCTTCCCTCATAGCCTCTACCGCAAAATCGCCTCGACCGCTGCAGCCATTGCTCAAAGAAAAAGGACCGATGTGGTCCGCTCACGTGAGCAATAGTTGTAAACTATGTTCTATAAATATTTTTAAAATTGTAAATAAATATTTTTATAACTTTTGGTGCTGATAGGGTAGGCACACCATGGTCTCCCTTTTGACTGCCTTAACCTCCCTTCCATCATTTACCTCTAGATCCACTATCGCCCCATTGGGAGTTCCATGGGAATCGATGCTCCGGATGTTTGTGAGGTTTATTCTGAGATATCCTTCTCACATTGGCTGAGGGCAGCAGCTGTTGTCACTAGCTTCTCTGACCAGCAGTCTCTATGATTAATTTTATTTTGTTAACAGGCATTATATTGCGATCATAGGCGTGCGCATGTAGGAACAAGTGGGGGAGGGGACTACATGGCTAGGCCGCTTTTCAATTAAACTTTTTTATTTACGTGTGACATGTTACTAAATAAAACATACTAATAAAACATGTAATTATAACTTAAGTTATATGAATGACAATGATAAATTAATGATAACTTTACAATAAATATTTCATCTTATTTTATATAGAATCATTTACAGGGTTGCCAGAGCCTCATCCTCAAATGCCGTAAAGAATTCGCCAAATTGTCAGGTCAAAGCAGGAAAATGAGGGATTGAACATAGTTATGGAAATAACATGTTTTATTTCGCGAGACGAAGAGGGTCTTCTCAAATTTTTCTGAGATGCCTTGATCTTCCAGGCCCCTCCTGTGCACACGCCTTTATGATTACAAGAAATGTTTACTCGTTTTTTTGTACTTAAAAATTAAAATTTCAATCAGTATTAACCTTTTGCGCCCGAATTAAGTTGTTTGCCCACACCTGCTGAAATGGCTAAGGGCAACAGTTGTTGCTACCGCGGCGTCTCCGACCGACAGCTTCTTGGGTTCGAGTTCCGACGATTGCGGATTTTCGACACCAGGTTGGATTCAGCATCTGGAGGAGAATTCTAGCGACCGGCTGCTCTCCGTGATAGTTTCTTTGGTTTCTTCAGTCAGCATGTGAATGTAGGACAAAACCTTAACAAAAGGACCGTAGACCGCTCGCGATCTTTGCATGCTTAACCTAGTTCCCTCTTCTTCCCGCAGACACACATGCACCTACACGACCTCACACGTCGAGAGCTTAGAGCTGGTCCCAGCTGGGGCGGTGCCCCGCTAGTGCAGAGACATGGACGGGGAAAACTTAGAATGTCGACGTGTAGGTCGGCGCCGGATCTCACGTTCCAGCTTGATAGGAACACCACCACCTCCCGGGATACAACACGCACTACAGGGACTAATGGCCATACCCGTTACGCTGCCCAGAAACTAATCACTCGATCTACAGCCCTCACTTCCCTCCCTACTCGCTGTGAATATTTTTCTGGAAGTCAGAAATCTCGGCAGTGATGGCCAGCCTCCCTAGCCTTTTGGCAGAGGCTCTGCCATGATTTTGATAGGCATCCACTACCAACTCTAAATTGTTTCAGTATCTAGTGCGTGGCAAATTGGGTATTAAATTTTAAAGAAATGAAATTAATTACAAATATACGTTGTTTAGAGATACATGCAAAGTCTCGATACTACTTTTTATAAAGGTGTTTCTAAAGTTATTTGCAGTTGTATAACATTTGTTTTGTATGCAAATGCCATAGATCCTATAATATAAATGTTATTGAAGGCAATATTTATACACTAAATATTTTTACAGATTCCATAACTTCTGTTATTATTCTAGATCATTTTAACAGTTAACCATTTAGATTTAGAAACAAACAAATCTCCTTTATTGTAATTGTCGTCTTCCTCTTCCTAATCCAAGTGCCTTCAACCTCTCTTCCTAATCTCCACCGTCTTCGTTTACTTTTTTGTCTCGGATACATTTTCTTCAGAAATCCATAGAAATTTCTATTCTCCACCTTTTTTTGTAATCTCCAATATCCTTATTAATATTTTCTCTTTCTCATATACTTCTACGTATTTTTCCTATTCTTCAAACCTTGAAATCACTGTCACTGACCTAACCGCACTCAAGGGATATGTCGTTTAATAGCAACTCCCTAATATTTTTTGTCTCAATGTATATAATTACTCATTACCAAAATTTTAAATAATATATCATTAATGTAGCTCTTAATAATAAATTATAACAATGCAGTAATAACCTACAAGTACATACCAGAACTATACTCGTAAGTTTTTTAAGTTTGTGCTATTTATACGAGGCTTATGACGCACAGCCAAGTTACGCAGTGCAGGACAGGGTCAGGTTCTAGAGTGTAACAAAAAAAAAACAGTGGAGATAACTGAAGGCAGGGAGCGTCAGCCATAACGGAACGTTTTAAGTCCCAATGAAATTAAGGTATTTCATGTTTGTGATCATTCCTACTGGCTAGTCGGGTGTTAGAGGAATTTAAATTGGCTAATATCACTGTCAGCTGTCTAAAGCGCTAATAATTCAGACTTGATACACGCAACATTGACCACCGCTACTGCCCATTACACCTTAAGGGAATTCTTTTAAAAAGCCGTTCAGAGTGCAAACAATTAATTAAAATTTTAATCTGAAAACATCACTTCACTTCACTCGGTAAACACAGTGAAAATATATTAGGGAAAACGTGTTGATGAACTTACTGTGTTGACAAAGATAGTTGACAAATGAGTGCAGTGCAGTAATTAAGTAACTTCTTGCCAAATACTCTTGAAGTGTAAGGATTTTCGAAACATCTGTATTAGTCTATTAATCATGTTTTTATAAAAATGTTTTAAATAATTGTTACTCGTTAATTCAGTTATATATTTGTATATCAATTTTATGTGGTATTATTTACAATTTATATAAGGTGGTTGATTGTTATATTTTTTTATTTTCTATATATGCCTGAAATATATTTTTTTAGTTTATTTTTTAATCATATATAAGGGTAAAACGTTAAAAATTGAACCTCATAATTATATCTAAAGATATTTTTAATGTTTTGTAAGATTTATATTAATGTATGGAAGACTATCTTGGAAATAAACTGTGATATGTATGTTTGTATATTTTAATAACTGAACCCGGTACTTTTTCCAACCTCCAGTCCCGTACAAGCATAAGGGGTGTTCAATGGAGCTGAGGAGGCCCAGATTAAGTGTGGAGCGGCCACTCCGGGGCGTCGGCAATGCGGGGTCGAATATGCGGGGATCCCCGAATATTCCATCAAAAACGTGAAGGAACTTCTCCCAAAAAGAATTAAGTTAGAATAACACAAAACAGAAAAAGTATTGGAAAATGCTGACCAATGCCTCATATTCACTCGTCCTAAGTGAGACATTTTATTCAAGACCGTCACAAGAAAATCTCTTGGATCGAGAACGCACTCGAGAAAGACGCGACAATATGTTGTTAGCCAGTAACCCTTACGGTAAGACGAAAACAAGCAATAAGCTTTAGAAAGAGCTACTGCTATTGAATTTATTTACCATGAATTAAACATAACCAAAAATATACACATTTGGTAAAAATTCGCATGCCCTAGCATTGATATACAGTAAACCTAAGACGGAACTTGACGGTTCCGTCAAAAAATGTCCGTCTTGGCAGGTTTCCGCTTTTGGAAGGTTGTGAAAAAATCACCATATAACGTAAGTAAGAGTTTTCGATGTAATTTTGTCAACGAAACAAAATAAAAATAGAGCATAATTTGTCAATGAAAATATTACAGGAAATAAACAATAAACAGCAAAATACTGATAATATGGGACAAGCATTTATTCTGAATTTTACAAATAAATTTAGCGTATGTACAATATGCTACGCTAGACAGAATTTCCAAATTGATTAAAGACAGTTTAGCTATAGCTCGACAACTTAGAAAAAATATCACGGCGGCGCTTACCTCAGAAGACGTAGCGAAGCCATTCCCAATACTCCCGAAGGGAAGGGAAGTTGAACTCAAGGACCGTCTGCAGCGATAGCTGATTCGCTCTTACAGCTTCGTTCTCCCTGCCTTCATGACGACGCTGCTGTCATTCTCGCTTACGCAAGAAAGTCATCGCTGTCGGAGACCCTGTTCTCGCTACTACTAACTGTCTGCGACCTCAAAGAGACGATGATCTGGTCCATTTCGTCATCCATAACATTGACAATCGATATTGTCTTTCTCTATTTTTCACGTAGTCACACCTCTTTCCATTGTTCAGCGGAGTACTCATTGAATATTTTTGCATAATTCAGCTTTATCTGAAAGAGAACCACCTATACTTCCACCTGCTACACATGTCCTTTAATATGCCCCAGACAAGTTCAGTGGGATTTAGATCAGGGTGGTAAGGGGGAATATAAAGGGGAACATGCCCGTTTTCTATGATAGCATCGTCAACAATGTACCTTGTAGTAAATGACAGTATTCACAATGTTCAATAGTCGAACCTTAGTAAGAAAGGCGTCAGCAGTTACAGAATTTGTATTTAATACTTGTATGATATATATATATATATATATATATATATATATATATATATATATATATATATATATATGTGTGTGTGTGTGTGTGTGTGTGTGTGTGTGCATATAATCTATGTATATGTAAAGGAGAGTGTGTGTAAGAAAGAATGGGAGAAAGAAGAGAAAATTTGCACACCCTAATGGCATGATCACGCGCCGCCACTGCTTGAGAGTGATTTTTTTTTTAATTTTGGACAATTTAGAAAATTCAGCTTACAAGAACAGATTGCTGTAGTACAGAAAGGATGTTTTACTCCGACACTACCGGAGCTTTTATGCGACACCAGCAAGGGAAGGTAGCTGAAATTTCCACGACGTGGTGTGATAATGTTCCCTGATTAGCAGGTGCGAACAAAGACAAATTATTCTGTTTTCAAATTCGAGGAATGTATTGGCTTCAGTGACATGTCATCGAATCTAGGAATCTAGGTCATCGAATTCAAAGGCACGAAAATCACGAGAACATCATGTACTACATTAAAGCTGTAAAGAGGCCGCTTTTGATGTCCCTCCTAATCGACTCCCAGTGAACGGTTTTAAACAAATGAAGTACAAAAAAAATAGAAAAATGGGTGTGAAGGAAATTACGTATTGATTAGATCGCAGGTTTTCTTTATTGAAAATTGGTAAAGATACGGAATTTGCGTTGTTTGAAATAAGCGGCAAAAATAGAAACGGGAAAATGGCGTCATGAGCAAATTGGCGGAAAATGGAAGAGTAACATGGCCGAGCAAGTTCTTGCTCAGAGAACGTGTTACGTTGTTAAAACGATTATAATTGTTACGATAAACGATTATTACCAATTATTACCGATTATTATTAATACCATTTCATGAACTTTCTTATGTATTAGGTGAAGAAAAGTTACCACAGACAATTCTGCATTTCCATGAATATTCACATATTTTATATTTACCAAGATCTTTATTCATATATACATGGATATTGTTTTGGCCTATAACAGGGCATACGGACTTTCCTTATTGCAGTGACTAAATTGTATAATGCTATCAATGAAATTTTTATGTAAAGGGGCATATATTTTGTTGTTTTTTCAGGTTACTAATTACAATTGGACTACGAAACTTAGGTCAATTTTTGTTATTTTGAGTTGACAGGTAAATCATTTGATAGACATGTTGGTTAATGATATTGATTTGATGATAATAATAATAACATTAGTGAAAGAGAGATCAGGTGTATGATATTTTATTTTGTTATAAGCTGAATATTTGTAAGTGTGGTTAATGTTATGTAAGTTGTTAGCTGATAATACTGAAATGGTAAATACTATTATCTTCAGAACGTCATGTAATAGATTCATGTAACCATCACTATAATTATCACATACGGTGCAGTTCCATCTATACTTCAAACACTTATTTAAAGGGAGGAAGTTGATTATTTACAGGGAGGAAGTTGTTCAAATTGTTGATATACATTCATCACTTGCCCAATATCTGTGACTGAGAATACTTGTACACTGCGATTTTTACTTTGCTGTCTCTGACATTTGATCAGCTGTTACGGTGTTGTCCAATCGCGATCTTACACGTCACTACAGTGACGTCATAACTGTGACGTTTAGCCTTCCGATTGGATGACACCGTAACAGCTGATGTCCTTCAAACGCAGTTCTGTGAAACCGCGTATAAAATCGATAATGATAATAATCAATATTATTATTATTATTATTATTATTATTATTGTGATTGAGTGTATGGGTAATTATTATTACCCACAATATTACCATAAACGATTATTACCGATTGTAAGTATTCAATAAACTTTCTTTTTTTATATAAATCTGTAAATTTACAATCTGTTCAAGACAAGAACAATAAGTAAATATGCTGTTAGAAATTACAAACTTGCATGGAAAGGTCACCCACTGGTGATCTTCCTTTATCATATTACATCAACAAGCACATGTTGACAAAACAATTGGTGTTGATTTTATTACAGTATTATCACTATTGTCATTTTAAAATCTATTTGGCAAATCCAATGGTTTGAATTTTTTTTTTTTTATATTTAAAATTTAATTTTTTTTTGGTTAAAAAATTTTTTTTTCTTCTAATTTTGTATGTAAGATTATTTGCTACATTTTTAGTTAGCACATCGTTTCGGACGTACCAGGGAGCACTAGCAATGTCTCTCAGACCCTTGGATTGGAATCTCTGTATGGTTTGAATATTTGACCGGCAGGTTGAGCCCCAGAGCTGTATGCAGTATGTCCAGATTGGTTTCAAGAATAATTTGTATATTAAAAGTTTATTTCTGTAGCCAGCACAGATTTTCTTCCTAGCAACCAGTATAGTTGTTTGTATTTTATTTGTAGTTCCTTGCGTTTGTGTAGAATATGTGCTTTCCATGTGAGTTTTCTGTCTAGGTGTACCCTAGGTATTTGACAGTGGTTTCTTGCGGTAGATCATGATGATTTAGTTGTACGGGAGGACAAGTTCTCTTATTCATAGTGAAAGTGATTTGTTTCGATTTAATTTCATTTACTTTTATGCGCCAAGTATTGAACCATAGTTGTAGTTTGTCCAGATGAGCTTGCAGTAGTAATGATGCTTCTTCTGGTTCGTTGTCAGTTGCCATTATGGAAGTGTCATCGGCGAATGTAGCCGTTACAGTATGCTCAGTGATAGGTAGATCATACGTGTATAGTACATACAGAACTGGACCCAATACACTTCCTTGAGGGACGCCGGATTTTATTGGGTAGTGATGGGAATATTCATTCTTATGTTTCACTTCAAACGATCGATTACTTAGATAATACTTTAGGATAACATAATAGGGATATTCAAGCATGTTCTTCAGCTTTTATAGCAATCCTTTATGCCACACCTTGTCGAATGCCTGGGTTATGTCCAGGAAAGCTGCCGAACAGTGTTGCTTTCCTTCCAAGCTCCTGTTGATAACGTCCACCACTCTATGGACGTGTTCGACTGTGGAGTACATTTTTAGAAAGCCAAACTGGTGATCAGGAATCCACTTTTCAGTTAAGGGTTGTAGTTTAGCAAAGAATAATTTTTCAAATACTTTTAGGTAATAGACTAATTGGTCTGTAGGATAATGTTTCGTGTGGCGGTTTGCCAGGCTTCAGGATGAGGATAATCTGTGCGTGTTTCTATGATTTTGCGAAGTGTCCTAGTCGAATTATTGCATTGAATATTGAAGTAATAAGCGATATTGCTTTTCTAGGCAGATTTTGAAGAGTTCTTCCAGTTATTAAATCATGACCATTCGGATGTAAAATTGTTGTGATTTGTACGGAAAACATCAGAGGTGAGGGAATTCTGATTATTATTTAGAAATTATGTTTCATACACTTTGTTTTTTATGAATAATCATATTTGTAGTAAGGAACTTTGGTTAATTTTTGTTATTTTGAAATGACAGGTAAAATTTATTGATAGGCATATTGGTAATTAAATTATATTAGTTTGATAATAATAATAATAATAATAATAATAATAATAATGATGATGATGATGATGAAAAAGAGATCAGGTGTATGTTATTTAATTTTGTCGTAAGCTGAATTATTTGTAAGTGTGATTAATGTTCTGTGATTTGTTAGCTTTTAATACTTAGATGGAATGGTAAGTACTATTATCTGCAGAATGTTATGTAATAGATCCATGTATCTCGTTCTGAAATACTGTGGTAAAGTGTAGAATGGTAAAGATGGTAAAGTGTGAAACGTCTATTACTAAATAAATGCAAATCGTAACCAGTTTCCGAATTTATAAATAATTTGGGCGCCAGGAAAAGGTTACACTTGAATTCCTGATTATCTATTAGTCTTCGAATATATTACAAATAAATGTAAATCCCGTTAGCTCGGTCGACGGGTTCTTATGAAATAATTGTTGCTACTTACTCCGCAACCAATTACTCAATCTGCCATCCATACGGAGTGGCGAGGAATCTGAATTCTAAAATGTCTACTCTAGGATTGCACGTAATGGCAACTGAGAATCAGCTTTCTTTCAAACTATGAATTATAATTTATTATGCATGCCAAAGTTATCAACTATCATTTATTATTACAATTTATCGTTAGGTCATCACAATTTTTCTCGTTATTGCAATAACAGCGTTATAGAACCTTTTATCCTTTCTTGCCTCTTCGCGCGCACGCATGTCGCTCGATGTCGCCACGGAGGGTAGACCAATCTTCCTTGATGATCAGCGACCAAGTCGAAACTTTCTCCAACCACTTCACAAGTACTGCCTATACTCTTCGTCTTGCGCCTCATGTGGGCACCTATTTCAAACCGATTACTTTCTTCAAGTCGCAATAATATCCTTCTAATATTATTTTCTATCACATAACCTACCAATTCACAATTCACTGGTAACATTTCTAAGTCAAGTCTTGTAACTTCACCGCGAAAATATTCTAAGTTCACTTTTCAGTTCACTCATGAAAATATTACAAGTCCGAGTTTGGTACAACACGTAATTTTACAAGTTTCCGTTGCCACGTAATACGGAAATATTCTAAGTTCAAGTTCAATGTTCACCCTCACGAAATATCACAAGCCCCGATTTGATAATTAACCTCACGAAAAACCACACAAGCGATCCGCTCACCACCACGACACGAGTCGGAATGCCCTAATTCCCAATATGGTCCACCCTTCAAAGCTCACTGTGTTTTTCTCTCTATTGTTTTTTGGCGTTGCTACGGTGTCTCTTGCACCTGCTTCCAAACGAACTCGTTGTCCCACATTGCTACGGTGTCATCTGCGTATCTGCACCATAGAATCCCACGTCTCAGGACGAACTCGCGTTAGCAACGCGAGGCTCGAGAAAACTTGCGCATATAATACCTAAAGTTGCTTAAACTTGATGGAACTTCAAATCTAGCCTAATGAAATCTGTTAAAGTGCTAAGGAAAAGTTTAACGGTACTGTTTACTGGAATTTGGAGAGATGAATCTAGAAAGTGGGATAATACAACAATTAGAGAAACTTCTGAATATATTCGCCTATTTGAAGACTTTGAATTTAATTTATTGCTTTCTGTTTTTAATGAAGTGTTTTCGAAAACAGGTATTCTCTTCGAGATTCTCCTAACGAAAGCTACTGATGTAGATTTCTGTGCTAACCGTGTTTGTGAGGCAACAGACTGTTTCAAGAAATGAAGGTCACTTCGAGGTAACTCATCAATAGGGGGCGGATTTTAATGAGATGTCATTTTATTCCTTTCACTTTACGGAAATGCCGTTTAGTATAGAAATTCATTTTATGTTATGACAAAAGAAAATAACCCATTTTTATAGGTCTTTTTTTTGGTATTTCAACTAATATGTAATTTTTTACCTTTTTCCATAAATTTTAATGCATTTTCGCTGATTTAATTGATTTTAATGTCATTTTAATGCTACTTGCTTAAAATAATATTTACGAGATGCCACAAATGTTTTCCACAGAATTCCTGAGCACCTATACCTGGTAGCCATCGATTTCTTTGCTCAGAAGTTGTAATGTCAGCCATTGCGAGTATGTAATCTACAGTTCCTGTGGCACCTGTCAGTTGAAACATTATTGGTTGTTGAACCGATTTCTAAAGATAGAGATATTGTGGTAAAGAACAGTCCAAACCAAAAGTTAGAAAGCTGAATTCACTTGAATGATTAGAAGAAGCCTTGATCACACCAGTAACGTATCCAACAGCGTGAGTTGTTTATACTAATTAGTTTTGAACACATTTTTTACGTAATTTTTCTTTGGTTTTAGGGCATTTAAAACATTTTAAGAGCATTTTATTGATCATTTTTGGCGATGTTTAAGTCATCATCATGCGCCCCCTATTAATCAGTGTAACTGGTGATATGTCTCCTAATATTAAATTGGTAGTGCTAAAACAGCTCATACTTTCTCGCCCGCACTTTGAAGCAAAATTACGCGAAAAGCACTCGAATTTTCGAAAAATTGTACACCATATTATTTCAGAATCTACCTTTAAGGAACAGATTTCATGAAGGAAAAAATATATATCTTCATAATTGCAGTTGTAGGAAGACCTCGAAAAAATTTTGAACTTTTGCAATTTTCGAAAATTTAGGGTTGATCAAGACCGAGGTACGATCAGGTTATTAGGGTACGATCAAGACCTATATCATTCTCTTAAACGTCCTTCAGAGTATCCAAAAACAAAATTTAATCCCAGTCCCCCAACTACCAACATGCCCACCATGCCTTCAACACCGGAGTGAGAGAATATGACCACAGTATACATGGGGTAGTATAGTCACAGTCAAATACTATAGAGACCATACAGGGCACTTCCCGATGTATCGAGAAACACTGATGCAAGATCCATCTAGTGGCAGAACCTGGGGAAAATTCGTACAGTGCTCCGCTCAGTACTGTTGGTGTTTGTTGTCTGCTTGATTTCTTTTAATTTCGTTGTCCTTCTGGTCAATTTCTGGAAAATGCTGAGTACTATGTATGTGGCCAGTTGTGTAATACCTTCTACTTGTGTAATACTTGCTACATGATGGTTGTAGGAACGCTTTATCGAATGTGGATGAAAAGCGTAAATTAAGAAACTCGCATATTCTGATTAAAAAGTATGTGAATGCAACCCTTTTTTCTTTCTAAATGAATTGTCTATTAGTGTTTTTTTTAGATTAAATATGTTTTCAATAAAGACTTTTTAAATTGTTTACGTCAAAGTAAACTTGACGTCAAAAAAACAATTAATGCAAATCATTAATATTAAATTGGAGAATATTTTATGTCAGGAGTACACTAATCTGTATGTAAGCAGAGGAATCAGTGTATTGATACGGTGATTTTTAAAGAAAGTAAATGAAAAAAGACCAAATGTATCACTAAAAGTGTTAAGGCAAGAAAAATCGTACATTTGTAACCACTTTATTCTTGGAATAAATAAAATATCACTTTTGCACATTATTGTTTACCTTACTTTAAGCTCTTCAATATAATTTATCGGTCATATGCGTCTTTAAACCCTGTTAACATGCAACCCTGCAGGTTTGTTAAGAGCATTTGTACTTACCTGCATTTTAAGAAATTTATCATCCTTAGGAACGGGTTTTAACATGCTTAAACAACCATCAGTTCATCGCAAATCAAATGTTTGTTAAGGATAAACCAAAATGTACAAAACAAATCAGATTCAAACAATACAGAAGAAATTCACATTGGTTGGGAGAATAATTATTCTTCATTGTAACATTATTAATAGTACAATTAGAAATATATTAGGTAAATTAACCTCATTTTCCTCACATTCCACCAAATAAAACTCTACTCCGGTAATCATAATTACTAACGATCTGAAAGTGTCGCCACTGCGCGTTTCTTTAGGTTCAGGAGAATTATTTGCGTCCATCTTTCCCGAACCACGGTAGTACTTTACAAATATTGTTTTTATAGATATATCGCAAGCAGCACCCCACAATATCGTGAACTAACGTACCGCAGCAACAGAATTCATGTGTTTACTATCGCAGTAATGTCCTAAATTTTCGCTTAATTTGTGAAATTTTATGGTGGCCGATCTCGGCTCCGCTTCTATTTTTAAATTTGGTCTCGGTAGTAATAACACTAATAACATTTCTAGGTATGTTAATAGCTACAAATCACAAAGAGGGTAGGTAAAATTAATCTCATTTCGTTAGGTCGATTTAAAAAAAGTATTTCTTCCTTAAGAATCACATAGACGTTTCCATTTGGCGCTGAATTACTAGGTTCTGATATTAGTGGTCAAGTGCACCGATGTGTTGTTAAAAAACAAGTGCACCGTTAAAATGTGTTATTAAAAACGAATTAAAACGAATTAAAATTTTAATGGCTCGAAAAACGGATAGACCATCGGTAACGGTTTTAACTAGTGGGATTTAGCTAACGAACGTTAAAATTGTGTTTCCCATTACTGAACGCACTTTCTTACGAACTCGAATGTCGATTATAGATACTCTTTGATCTTCCTCGCGCGAGTTTAACTAAAACATTGGAAGTAAACGCGGAGTACGTACTGATTGTGGATTGTATTTTGTGAACAAAATGGATCCTCCAAGAAAAAGGCAGAGATCAGCCAACTTCTCAAAGTATGAGTTAAATATTTCAGATTGGTGAAAAATACCACAGTATTGTGGAAAATAAGAGAACGGACGGAGTCTCCGTCCAACAAAAGAATGCGGCATGGGCGGAAATAGAAAAAGAATTCTATAAGGCACCAGGTATTTTTTTATTTACGTGTTCTCTATTAATACAATTGAAAGCTGAATGTCAAATAGCACTTTCAATAAATAAACATGTTTATACAATTTCATAATAATTGCAACTTAACCTAAACAGAATGTGGTCATATTACTACATTTGTGTATCAGTGTTAGGTACTATTTACGAAATATATTTCTTCTATTCTTATATGTATTTCATGCCCGAAATTTGATGTTGCAGTGGTTACTAAGAGAGAGGAAGGCAAGTTAAAGACTTGCTATGAAAACTCAAAACGAAAGGCTATAAGTAATAAAGCCGATGGTCGTGCCGAAGCTGTGAGAACTGGAGGAGGGCCCAGTCACCACCTCCTAGAGTTATAACTCTAGGAGGTGGTGGCCCAGTCCACAAAATCTGAGTGCAATTGACGAGAGAGTTTGAGGGATTCTTGGGCCTCGGGCATCATCGGAGTGTAATGCCTTCGACTCGGATGCACAGTTCCACGGCGACGCAGTTGCTGTAAATGACTGTACAGAACTGGAGCTACCAGTCATAGATGCAGGAAATTCGCTGATACCAATTGCTGCAATAGGTGCAGCTCTAGTTTTGGTGTCTACAACACCGGTCGCAGGTACCAGTTCAGCAACAGATGAACTGGCACACGTGCAAATCGGTGGTGCGAGTGTCAGTGTCAGTGCCAGTAGCAGTAGTGCAAGTGGCAGTGCCGGTGCCAGTGGCTATTTATTTATTTATTTATTTATTTTACGTCAAAAAACAGTTAAAACTGCATATGACGTGCTATGGGGAAAAGGAATTCCCGCACATTTCAAAATTCTGTGATCCCTACACTAATTCATATACTACTTAAATTTTGAATTTTGAAAGGGAGAAAAAAAAAACTCATGTAATAAAATACATTTCAAGGGTAAATAACAATAATTTTGGCTTTTATTACTTCCTCCCGCGACAACATGGAAACGATAATTTGAATAATTTATTTCCATAAATTTAGAAGACTTGACAGAAAATGAAGTTTCTTTTTGTCCAGAAGAAACAAGGCCATCTCAGATTTGCTCAATGGATCAGAAACTGGGGAAAAACGATCGAGATGGGGCATTGACCCGGGAAAGGGATACAATAGTTGTTACAGGTGTTTATATCATTTTTAACCAAATGGTAAATAATGCTTATATCATTGTTAAAATTAATGATTTTTTTTTGTGATGCCAGTATAGTCTCTAATTGATAGAAACAGTTATGCAGAGAAAGATTTACTTGGGATTTAAACTTTCATTGAATTTAATCGTTTAATGTCATCTAAAAGGTTGAAAAATTGTAATTTTTTTTAGTGAATTTTTGTAATGAGGTTGATAGTGCCCCCCCGATGAATAGTTTTCCCCGTCGAGTGTTAGTAAAGATTTTGGCATTTTCTGAAAATATATTCCCCCCTTTTGAGCAAGTCATTTTACAAAACCATGTTTCGTAAAAAGAAGACAGGTAATGGTAGAATTCGGGATTAAGAAGAGAGGTTTTAAAGAATCACGGGGTGGTTTTGGGTTTTATTCGTACACCCGTTTTGTAATCTAAAAGTCTGGAGCAGATTTTTCCCCAGAATATTATGCATATCTCGGGGGAATAAAATTTCGCAAGATACACAAGAGCAGTAAAGGCTGATGAATTTGTAAGAATTTGAACGCGTAGCATAATGAACTTAATTTTGGTTAAATTTCATTTAAATGGACTTTCCCATTTAAGGTTTGACAAATTTGAGAGACCTAAAATTTTTTGCCTTAAATAATAATTTGGTAACTGTCTTTTGGGGAAAAAGTTGTTTATTTGAAAGGGAAAACCCCAAAAAAACCGTTTTTTCTTTCACTATTAATTTTTATTTGGGAACCAATTTGAAACATCTGATATTTATTTTTTATTGTTTCTTTTTGCAAAGGATGTTAAATCCAAAAAGAAACGTTCTTCCTTTTCTGAATCTCGGGGGCATATCGTTTAGTAAAGTGGGAACAGAATGGGGTCTAAAATCGACCCTTTGGGGAAACCCTAATGCAACGGGCAAAGAGTCGGAAATGGAGGTTCCATCATTCCAGTAAGGTTTTTCAACCCTCTGAGATCGTTGTTCGAAGAACAAACCAAAAGAGCAATAAAAGAATTCATAAAGGAAATTTTGGGAAAGAAATGCGATAAGCCCAAAAAAAAGCTTTGAGAGATCTAAAAAACCTAGGGCTTGTTTGATCCAAGATGAGGGACATTTGAAAGGAAAATATAGCTGTTTCGTTGTTTTTCTAAATCCATGTTGGAACTGAAAGGTCCTTTTTCCCGAAAAAGGGTTTTCCCTTCGTATGAAAAAATTTTCTAATTTTTTTTAAAAAGACTGATAGAAGAGAAATGGGCGATAATTTTAATTTCATTTTGCTGTTTTGGGGGCTTAATTGGCTTTTTTGGAAAATATCTGAAACTTTCCCGGGCAAAAGATGCAAAAATATGGAGAACTATAAAGGGATAAAATTTTTTTAAAAAGAACCAAATTTATCAAACTGACGAAATTTTTTTTAGAGATTTTTTGAAATTTGAAAAATTTAAAAAAACGGGCCCAAAATTTTGGGGAACTGTTGTTTTGTTTTTGGTGAAGATTTTTATGAGATGGGAGAAACCCAAAAGTTTTGGGAAAGAGATTAAAGAGTTGGATTTTCCCATTATTTTTTTTAAAAAAAAACAAATTTAGTTATTTTAGTTTTTTATATTTCAATTGTTTTGTTTTATTTTTCGAATTAAAACTGGTTTTTTTCGATTTTACCCTGCCTTATTTTTTCAAAATGTTTTGTATTTTAAAGTAGATAAGGAAATCTACTTTAAAAATCAATTTTAAAAAAAAAAACATTGTTACGAAAAACAAAAGGGAGGTAAAATATGAAAAGATCAGATATTTTAACCCAAATAAAAAACAAAGCAATGGAAAAATAATAAAAAAACTACCAAAAAAACAGAAACCTAAAAATGTTTTTTTTAAAATATAACGATATAAATTTTAAGATCCGGGGAACAGTGGCTAACTTTTTAACTAATATTTTGAGAATTGCCGATCCACTAAGGGCCCGGGAAAAAACCCAAAAAATCAAAACTTGGATACGCCCGGGGGTTTAGAAATGAAAGAAAGAATTCGCTTGTTTTTAAAGATGTCTTAATCCCCGGTTTTAAGAATTGTTTTCCGTGAAATAAATTTTCGTTTTTAAGAGGGCAAAGGGTTAAATGAAATGAAAGAAATGGTGATCATATGTAATCGCCACTCCTAAACCATGGCATCGAAGAAGCCTTCCCATGTACCAGCCTAAAGTAAGCCCTATAAATTCTACATGTAACAAAAGGGTTTAGTATTTGGATACGGATTTGAAAATCAGGGAGAAGGAACATAAAAAAATTTTTTGAGGGAAAAATTGAAAACAAATTTTTTAGCCCTGATGAAAGTTTCTGTTGAGCAACTGCGATATAGGGAAAAATGAACAAGAATTTTGACAAAAGTTTATTTATTTTTTTTTAAATTTATATTTATGAATAAAACAATTTTAATTTCTAATATTTATTGATTTGATATTTTTCACTTGTTTATACCTTCTTGAAACGACCAAGGGCGTTTATTTTGTCCACAAACGATTTAAAATTTTGCTCAGCTCGGGAACTGTTAATTAATTGCATGATATCAATTATTTTGAATCAGAAAGGGAATAAATTAATGCATTAAAAATTAATATTTTTTGTATCGTAGTTAAAAATGTTTTTAAATCTAATGGTGGAACAAAATAATTTCCTTAGTTCAACCCATTCCTATTATTAAATATATAAAATTATTTTAAATGCCGAGTAAAAATAAGTAGATACAGAATTTAGTGGCAATCTTCCTTAACTACATTGGCTCAACTTTTACAAAAAAATTTGAGAAAAGTGTTGGTTTATCAAAGCTCATTACTTCTTCCGGTTGTATTACCATGTCTATACATTAAATCCATGGGGTGCACTGGTTCATCATCTAGGAAAAATCAGGCTCTCTTTTGTATTGTTACTGATGTAGCAGTCTTGTTATCTCAATACCATGTGAAGGGTTTTCCTTTAGAAACAATTGAATGTTATGCAAACTCCAGTGGCCACTTAAAAACGTTTTTTAAATTACAGCGTAGACCTTGTGATAAAACAGGAAAATACCACTTCCATATTCCATGCTGCCTTCAACGTATTCCTTGTTGAAGGGGCAGTGTTATATGCCTCTCAGCACGTGTCGTAAAAATTTTTTAGGGGGTTAGAAGTCTGCTGGGAGGCATACCCCCCGTCCCCTAGGAAATCCGTTCCTAATGACCCCATTCTCAAACTGTGCTCTTCGGAAAAAAATTCAAATATCGTGCTGACATGCCTGGCCACCAAGCGACAAAAGTCTTTATCAGTAAATGGGTAGATATAATTTGACAATTAATAGAAAAAGTTTTTTCTGTTTCGAAATGTCTCCGCAAAGATCACCGCCTGGTGATTTTATTCCGAATATGAGTGCAGTCAAGTATCCAACACTCCAGGAAAACCGTGAATCCATCCATTACAGACCTTTGTTCTGCAGTTGTTGGAGATATTTAATATTCCGGCACTGAGAGATGCTATTGCTGCAAACGCTGTGTTGTGGTTCTGTCATATTTCCACGTCGCTCATGAAAATGTTAAATGCACCTGTCGCGTAATATCGCAAAGCAGTTAAGACTCCGTTCATAAGAGAAACTGAAAAGTTCTGTCGGTAGGAACTCTAACCTCACTCAATATCTCAATCAGCTGCAACCCCGTACTTTTGGATAAACGAAACCTTTTTTGAAATTTCCCTTTTCGCTGTAGTCTTTGGGAAAGGATCACATCTATCCATCACAATTGTCCTTTGGGTTTTTTTGATGGAACAAATAATACAACATTTCGTTGAGCTCACGATCATCACAAACTGTTTGTACGCCATTGCAAAACCACTACTAACTCCCGTTTAAACTACAAACGGGCCAAAAAAGCCCGATATAGTTAACGGGAGCTAAGAAATATTTAAAAGCGTTTAAAATTCAGTGCATCGAAATCTGAGATAATGGCCGTACGTTAAACTTAACGTGAGTTAAATTTTAACCAAGTTGGTGCACACGGCCCTAGGAGTGCCCCGGGAACTTTTCCAACGGTTGCGTAGAAGAACGGCAATTGTCCCGTATTGTCTCTTATAGTATTTGTCACAATCTAATAAGTTATTAGACTGTGGTATGGTCACAGTCATGGTCACTTTACACCTTAGTCTCAGTAGTAGAGTGGTCAGAGAGTTTTGTATAAATATAAGGATCAGCAGGATCAGCAATCCAACAAAAAGAGTTTGGCTGCATCACAAGTGCTAGTCCAACCCCTTGTGAAGGTCCAACCCAACCCTATCCTTATTCCTTCCCACCCTGGGGCCGCTGAGAGTGACGCAGGAGCGCGTAGCATGAGGGCGTACGCGGAGATTCTACCTGGCGGTCCTCTTGAAACTGACTGCCACGTGACGTGACGTGATATACATGACATAAGAAAAGTTAATGGAGGATAACTCCCAGCGCAAAGCGCCCAACCCCCTTTAAAGGGCTTGAGACGTAGCGTCAAATAAGAGTGAACATGCCCGACGTTGACTGGTGCCAATTCGAACAAAGTCCCGTCTTTCTTTTTAAAAAAGCCCAACTTGGAGCGACATTTGAAACAATTTTTACTGATAAATGTGATATGGACCAGGAAAAGGTTCACATTTGAAACCTAATGATTCCTACGTAATTTAAAATATCTCTCATTCCAAAATTATGTTGTGCTAGCTTAGTTAATTGGGGTTCGAAGTTCATAATTTTACTACTTGCTCTGCAACCAATTATTCAATCTGCCATCCATACGGAGTGGTGAGGAATCTGGAAATCTGTTTAAAAATGCTGGATTGCACGTAAGAACAATAATAATAGCTTTTTTCAACTTAACAAATTAAATTTTTATATCAACCATGGTTCTGTTGCAAGTTAAACAATTATTACATTGATAATAAAATGAATTGATCTTTGATCATGACAATTTTGTCTATATTACAATAGTTAAGAAGCTTTTATTCATTGTTGGGCTAGGCGCGCCTCTTCACTTTTGTTCGATGGCGCCATGTAGAACCCTTTTCCGTCGACGCAGCAGAATCTTACTTCTGGAGAAAGTCGCCTAGTGTCCGGATCTGGGTTCAAATTCTCCCATGATACTTCAATCCTGAATCCTCACTTGGTCACAGGTGGATAGACACGTACTTACTTCCTACAAGAACGCTCTACCCTAATATAAGAAACGTTAGTTAATTTTATACAACTGTCAACAAGCTTTCCTCGACCTGGTAAAATATATCAGGAACGACCTGCTCATCACCACGTAGCTGAGCAAATGAATATTCTTCTAAAAACTCGAAACATCCGAATTTGATATCTTTTCTTTTTTCTCCCCAAAACAATGCTTATTCCGCCCCTGTTCTATCATTTGAATCTAACAAAATGGATCCAAATAAAAAAGGATATCTGTTAAATAGCTGGCTTCCCTTCTCATATAGGCATCCAGGGAAATGAAGAAGGGATGGCTCAGAAGGCAGCAATCTCTCTTCCGAAATTGATACTGAAGCTGGCGGGACACTCCCGACTTTAAACTACCTCTTACTTGCAGTAAAGAAGCTTTGGGACCGAACTGGAAAATGTTGCTTCCAAATTTGATAACCAAATCCCCCAGTGATTCATGTACCCTCCTTCATTAATCTAGGAATTCTACCATTACTGTCTTTTTATTTACGAATCAGGGGTTTTTTGTAAAAATGACTTGCTCAACGCGGAATATTTTTTCAGAAAATGCCAAGTCTATTACTATAACACTCGACTTAGAAATCATATTCATCAGGTGACACTATCAACAGCTCATTACAAAAATTCACATACAAATACATGTACATTATTTTACAACACTTTCCAGATGACATTAAACGATTAACTCAATAGAAAAGTTTAAATCCCAAAAATCGTTTCTGCTGCATAACTGTTTCTATACAATTAGAGACCATACTGAGCATCACAAGAAAAAATAACTAATTTTAAAATGATAATAATGCATTATTTACCATTTGGACTGTATAAATGAGTATAAACAACATGAACAATTATTGTACTACAGCTTCGGTCAATGACCTTATCTCGATCAGGTTTTTTTGTCCAGTTCCCTGATCCATTAAGCAAATGCTGAGATGGCCCTTGTTTTGCTTCTGGGCATAAAAGTAACTTTATTTCTGTGCACGTCTTCTAGAATTCAGTGGAAACACAATTCTTCAAATTTTCGTTTCCATGTTGTCGCGGCAGGAAGAATAAGAGCTAAAATTTATTGCTTATTTATCCTTGAAAATAGATTTTAATACTGGGGGTTTTGTTTTTTCCCTTTTAAAATTCAAAATTTTTAAATAGTATAAGAATTAGTTTAGGGGTCACCGAATTTTGAAAATGTGCACACAATTCACTTTTTCCCCATAGCACGTCATACGCAGTTTTTAAATGTTTTTGACGTAAAATAAATAAATAAATAAATAAATAAATAAATAAATTACAAGCAATTAGGAAGAATACCGAGGAATCTCCCATCACTTCCATTAGGCTTAGCAGAAGACATCAAGTGGTTATAACCAAACTCCGTGTAGGACATTTTAAACTCAGTCACAGCTACCTAATAAAAAAGGGTACTCCTGATCCTGCTAAATTGTGGACTCCCAGTTCACGAAAGCATATTATAGTTGATTCCCACGTGATGGCGACTGTGAGAACAAACCTTAAAATCAATGATAATCTTTACTGTATATTCAATTTTATCCGGTCAAAAGAAAATTATAGAACTCTCACCAAATTTAATATGCTAATAGATTTAGCTAGTGACTATACATTGTCTGCCCTATGTATAACATCTAGATTTAGGATTTGTGATGTGTATCCCATGAAAATGTGTAACATTGCTCTACCACTCTCAAAACAACCTTTCCCCTGGGATGCCGAACGTGGCCCTCCCCCCAAAGCTCCTATTTCCTGCCTGCCTGCTCTTTGTCACATCTCTTTCTCTCTCTCTCTGTCTCTCTCTCTCTGTCTCTCTCATATATAATATATATATATATATATATATATATATATATATATATATATATATATATATATATATCTTGTCTTTCTCTCGTGGGTCGGGGTAATTCAACACTGCGAGTTTGGTGATATCAAACTGATGAGTGAGAAGGATCAAACGGAAGGCAGCTTACGTGTTTCTACGTAGGGGTTGTCCAAACGATCAACAGAAAATAAACCGTTCTTTAAGAAGAGTTTCGGGCCCAGTCCCTGTTTGACCCTGGCAGTGAGCAGGACAGTGTGCTTTAACAGTAGCGCTGTTATTCACAAAACCAATTATTACAAATAATTCAAAGAATATCCACTGAAAATCGATAGGTCGTTGATCAAATAATCATTGAAACGGCCACATTCCTTCCGTCTTCCACCGTCCCATCCAGATCTAAATCCAATAGAACTTGTTTGTGGATTTATAAAGGGCTTGAGGCAGAAACAATTGGCGCATCCTTAAAAAAAAAGGAAACGTTTTGAAAGCGTTGCACAATACAGTGCCGAACAATGGAAGAAATCCTGCGAGCATGTGAGGGAATAGCGGTGCAATAATTCATAAGTGATGGACCAACAAACGATGTATTCATTTCTTGACACCCTGGAGTGCGAGTTCCTCTTTGACGAAGAGGGCAGTGATGACGAGTGACGGTTGGCGGTATGGGTGCTCTTGCAGTCGCCTCTCCTTGTCGCCTACGCGCTTCCTTATCGCCGAGAGGGGAAATCTCAGATGCCACAGGGGGGGGGCAGCCCGAGACTTTACCAAGGTACGTCCGCCATGATAGTTTTTTGCGAGCGGTTCACCCATAGTATGTGAATTTGTAAATACTGTATTTTGTAACTGTGGTCGCCAATGACCTAGCTGTTTATAAGGCGACCATACAAAAATTTTAAAAAAGATCCCTTAACGCCGGTTGTTTATTTGTCACATAGCAACCCCTCACGATCTTCTATTGACATCCCTTTATTCTATGTCATAAAATGACATTTCATAATAAAATTTTCGTCCCTTTTGGTATATCACAGAAGATTAAATGAAAAGAAAACAGCAGCTATTTATTTAAAAACTTCGATCTATTTTTCAGCGTTCTTTGCAGATCATGTTGCTACGGTGTCATCCAACTGTAACAATAACACTGTAAACAGGTGGTTCAGTCAACAGACCAAAACTTGTTTTAAAGTGGTAGTTTTGAGTAGTATCTCCAAGATGGAATTTTGCACGACTTTTTGTTTTCTTGTTCTGTTGCAAGGTGTCGCATGATTGCGACCTACCAATCAGGGCTGAGATCAAGGACTCTAGCGGGAGGATTAAGAATGACGCAAATAGTCGGCCGAATTATCTTGGAGATACTACTACAGATGACACGTTAGAAAAGACCAAGTATATGTTTAAATCGAAGTATATCCTTTTTCTGAGAATACTTAGTTATGAATACTCTTTTGGGGTATCTCAAGTGTTGGCCAGTCCTCTGCCAGTAGATAGACCGGGCCTGTCTTATTTGAATTATATTTGAATTTCAAATTGAATTCAAAATTTTAATTCGAATTCGAATTGCCATGTGGGCCCTCCGTGGGCCAATAGCGTCGAAGGGCGAACGCGGCGCGCGAAATCTACAGGACAGAACCGGCAATCACAACATGCTTTGTGTAAACGAAACGGTTTCATCTGAACGTTTTGCCAGAGCTTTTGTGGTTTTAGCGTTTGTGTGTTTCTGCGTTTGTGTTTCTCAAAGCCCCAATTTAGGCGTTGTTGGTCCCAATTGCGATAAAACCCAAAAATGAAGGAGGAACAGCAATTTTTAAGTTTCCAAGAGATCCTGAAAGGTAAGGATATGAAATGTTAGCATGGTTCTATAAAATTTTTTCATGTACTATTTAGTGACGATAAATTAACTATGTCACTAAAATACATGAAATTAATTTATATAATGTAATTATTTGCGAGGATATTGTAAAACAATTATTATGAACATCCAATGTATTGAAGTCACGAAAGCACTGGTTGATTTAATAACGTGTAATTGAAAAGGGTTATTTAGTTTATATTAACATTAAGGTGATTTGATATAACTATAATAGCTCAATAATACATTACTAATTTTATTACAGGTGTATGAAATGGTTAAAGGCAATTGGGGACCTGATTTTGCATCTACCCCTTTGGGAAATTCTCAAGGTTGAGATATGATGTATGGAGACTTCGTGCTGGAAATGTTCACTGCAAGGCAGACTAGCACATAATGGGACCCCATAATTTTTGCTGATGTGCGTCCTGAGTTTCCAGAGGGTGCACTCAGGTCATTTTAGAAGGTACACAACAAAGGTGTACGTTTCTATTATTATTATTATTATTATTATTATTATTATTATTATTATTATTATTATTATTATTATTATTATTATTATTATTATTATTATTATTATAATTAGCTACTAGAAGGTGTAATAATAAAACTTTTTCTTTTTTAATTTAATTAAACATCTTATTTCATTTGCAGGATCTGCTCGGATGTAGTGGACAACATTTCTCCTGAGTTCTCGGTTGCGAAATGAAGAGAAAAAACCTGCAACACGGGGGTTAGAACTCGGTTTTGTTGGGATCTTGATGCCGAAAAACCAACTGGAAGGAAAGTCTGTAGTATGTGAACAAACATAGCGCCTAAACCATGCTAGAATTTTTTCAAATTGAAGAAACCCTTCAATATGTATCTAGTAGAAGGTTAGAAATTTTAAAACCTTCCTTAGTTTTTGGAGGAACTTTATATGAACCCAAGAAATGATTCAAAATTTTTCCCAAAAATCACCAAATTTTTGTTTTAATTTCTTGTAAGAACAGAGTAAAATATTTTAAAAAGGGGTGGCAAAGGTCCAATTTTCAAGATTAACTCAATTTCAAATTTTAAAAGTGGGGTTTTTTTATCATCAACTTACTAAATTACAATTAGTTAGAGACTTTTCCTGAATTAAATTTGATGTGCAAAAATAGTTCTTCATTTAAGGTGTAAGATTGTTTTGTAAATATTAGTAGTTTTGTGCAATTGTGGGTGAACTTTTGGAATTTTAAAATGACAAAAGATGATTTTCTAAAAGCTCTTTTTTTCTGAACAGTATTATATTTTAGTACATGCCCTTTAAATAATGTAAATAAATTTTCTGAAAACTCAACACTTTTTATTCAAAATGAGCTCAAAATTACTCGTTTTCAGAATAGTTTAAACACCATTTTCTCAAAGGTGGCTTCAATTTCTTTCTTTAAACTATTTCAACGAATAGTGGTAATGGTACTGTTTAATATAATATAATGTAATGTTTTTTTTGGGTATTTTTTTGTTTTCCCAAAAATTGCACAAATGTTTTTATTTTTCAATATCTCATCCAGTAATATGCACTTTTCAATGGATATATTATTAAATTTTTGGAGGGAAGTTCTTCAAATTATTTCAAATGAAGTTTTTTGAAAACTCAAATAGATTCCAGAGAAAAAAAGAAAAGATTCCCGAAAAAATTTTGCATTTAAGTAACGCTTAACCTTTTTTTTTAAAAGGCTTCACATTTTTCAATGAAATTGCTATTTAAGACAAGGTTTTAGCCTTCTTATTACTCTTAAAATAATATTTCGGTTCTACTATTTGTAATCGAAGAGTTGAGAAAATGGCAAAAATGTATTTTGAGTGGTGATAGATGCCAGCTGGCAAGAGGATGAGGAAGACAGAGCCGTCCACTCCAAAGGAAATTAGAAACTTAACTTTGAGAAAGGCTGTGCTATTCTGTAGCACTTCCTGTTACTATATGTAATTTAGTAAATCCAAACTGCAGGACCACTTGTTGTAGACATGTACCAAATTGAGTTTTTGGGATTCAATTTAATAAATAACAAATTGTATTTTTGAGTGATAATCATTTGGTTTTGTTGCAGTAAATTTTAATCTCAGGTTTTTTGGCCACTATCTGTCTTTTGAACTATGTATAAGTCTTTGTGTAAAAGTTTGGCATTTTTTCCAGGAAGATTAGCTATTTTCTAAACATATTTGATGGTTCTTGAGATGTCTGTTGGTTAATCTCCTGAGTATGATAAGTGCTTTATTTAGTTATATTGTTTTGCAGAAATTGTGTGCGTTTGTCACATAAATGATTGGGAAAAGAATGAAAATATTTTTTAGTAATTGAAAAACTGTTTAATACCTGTATCAAATGTTGAGTAATTTGGGTATATTATCGACCTTGGGTTTTTATCCACGATCCATTGAGCAACTAGCCATGCTTTTTGGACAAATATGTAGCCTGTGATATCGGAATATTAGTGAAACCTACCAAGTCCCAAAACTCTGCTTTTAGATTAATGAAGGGAAATAGAATCATGTAATTTTTTTACTTGTTCATCACTTGTACTAAAGGGAGGAGGTAAACATGTTCTTGTAATGAGTTTAATTTTAATATTGCTTTTGAAGAAAATAAAAAAGACAGATTTTTTGGACTGTTTGTGCAGATGCAAGTTTCCTGTTTATTTATGAAACTTATCCATAATATTCATTTGTATTGTACCTTATAGAATTTGATAATAGCCTGAAATTTGACAGGTGTTGATAGCTGGAATGTCATTTTAATAATGATGCAATATTAAAGAAGTAGGACAATGTCAAAATTCATGGTTTCAATATTTAGTCAATGGCAAAGTAAAATATTCTTTATGTCTGATTAATTGCTCAATTTACTTTGTAAAAATTGTATTATTGTTTATATTTGTATGACTATTTACATAATTTAGAAATAAAAATTGTGTTTATAAAAAAACTTTTTATTTTGCACTACCTGACAATAATTCCATTCAGTGACTTAGATTCCGAATCCTAATATTTTAGTTTTCTTAATTGCCTAACGTATTTTAATAAAATAATGTATTCATTTGACGCCATTTTTAAAACAACTCATTTTAAATGTCCTGGTCGTCAATACGCCACTCCATTGGTAGAACGCCCTCGACGCTATTTCAAAAGGGGCCCAGATGGCGGCTTCCTCCATGAAAATTAGAAATTTGAATAAGGCGTTGGGATTAACATTGAGTGCCGTCTCTATTAGTATACCCCTGGTGTTGGCTGCAGTGGTGATTATTGGGGAGAAATCGTTTTAATTTTAAGTCTTCTCCCATAACACTTTGCTTGGGGACATTTCTAGAGTATTTAATGTATTTTTATTTGTCGGCACTTGCTGTTGTGGAGGGATGCTCGTAGCCTGTAGCAAGTAGAAGTATATTAAAACTAGATTTCAGTATTAATCTAATTCGACATAGTTGAGCTTACCAGTGAGTCTGAAGACTGATAAATTGTTTTTTGGGTTACCTTTAGAGCGTTATATCGGCGTTTTAAGTTTTATTATAAATGCTGAAGATATTGCTTGAGTTAAATGAACTAAGAAATATGGAATAAAGATTCAAAAAATAGTTATTTTCCAAATTATTTTTCCTTAGAAGACATTCAGCAACCAAGAAAGATTTTTCTGTAAGGGGAAATCTCTGTGATGACTGGTTGTTTGGATCCATCTTCGAAAATGACAACTTGTCGCGGGTACACCCTCTTCAACTTCCATTCTGGAGGGCCCCTCCCATTGAGTCAAATAAGAGTACGGGGTTGTTGGTGTGAACCCCAAAAATTTATAAGGAAGCTTTCCCGTGAAGTTTTGACTGCAGATGCCAGCATTGTAGATCTTTCCAAACTTGGTCGATTTTTTGAATTTGGCTCATCTTACCAAGTTGAATCATCGATTCATCAGCTATCAACCCAATGCCACAAATCCCTTTTAAAGATCGGGTTTGTGTGTCATTGACTGGGACAAAATTTGTGTACAGATATATCTAGAGTTCAGCGATTTGACACATTGGAAAAGAATTGTATCAAGAAGGTTTCAAGCTAGAAAACTTATTGCATGGCTTAGTGAGGGTAGCAGCAAGATGTTGCATCAGAAATGGTTGTAAATCATAAAAGAGGAAACGTGCAGTTGTAGACATTTAATCATCGATTTTTTTGGGTTGACTAGAATTTTATATGATTCATTTCATTCTTTCATTTCTATTTACTCTTGTATTGGTTTTGTGAAGAAGTAGATGCATTATTGTTAAGTGTAAACTTGTCCATAATCTTTTGTAAATGTTATCATTTGGGTAAAAAAACATTTATTTCCAAAAACTAATTTTATAATGACTTATCTTCATTATAACCATTTTCAATTTAAAACAAGTATTGAATTAAATGTTTTTTTTAAAAAAATTAGTCAATAAAATAGAAAGATAAATAAAGAAAAAGAAACTACATTCTTTTTATTTAATCAGGGTTGTGACATTTCATTAACTTGCTTTGAAACTCCAAATGAAGATTTATAATTAAAAAGGTAATTGGTAAGCAATCACTATAAATTTGTTTTTATAGGGTTCGTTTTTGTCTACAAAAGGAAGTATTTGGGATCTATTTCTCTTTGAGGGGTGTAGTTCTTGGGAACCCCTCTCTGTGGTGAGTTTTGGAACGTGGAATCTTGAATTCAGAAATGTGCAGTATCTCAAATTGTATTAAAAAGCATTGTGCTATTATGTTTTTCCTGATATTTGGAAATGAGAGGTAATGATAGTAGGGGAAGATTTACCATTGGAATGGAAAGGGTAGAAATAAAATTTGTACTTCTTTTTTAAATTTTTATATAGAATTTCTTTTCTGTCAGTAAATGACTGATAAATTAAAAAGGTTTCAATACTGATTACTTAAGCCAATTTTATTACACAAAATTAGTTTTCCAATGTTATTTACATCCAAAATCATGAACATAATAGTATTTCAATGGGGTTGAGGTTAAAATGAGTTTAACCATCAAAATGAGTTTGTACAAAAGTTGAAATGAAATTTCATTCCATCATTACAGGCTTAACGATATTTCACAAATATTAAATCCATCTCATTTTCATGATAGATTTATCATGAAGATAGTATATTTTGTCATGAATAAGTTGTTTTTTAACAAAAATGACTTTACTACTTTTACATAAACAACATTGATTAAATATATGTGTTATAATAGACTAGAGGAAGTAAGACACAATTTGAACATTTTTTTTCAAAAGATATCATAAACTTGGTTTTGATGTTAGAATATAGATGTGCATACATACTGAACCATACTTAAGTATTTATTCAACAAGTAATCAACCTTTTATAGGGACAAAAGAAAATTGGAATGATTGAAGGCATATTACAACAATAGTATTTATTTCACAAATAGAGCTGATGGCTTAGCCATCATCATCAGTTTTCTGGTACAAGAAAAATGTACTTCAAAATTGTACATGTACTACATTTTCATTATTTCTTGCTTAAAATTAAAAACTACTATATTACATAAAAATATAACTCTCCCCATTTTTCCCTTTTTTTTTTCATTCTGTCTTTTTTTTTTCTTTTTTAAATTTTTCTCCTTTCATTTCTTAAGATGTGTTTTAAATTAGGTAACTATGTTAATTCTACTTTTATTTTTCTTGTACCAGAAACCTGATGATGATGGCTGTTTACCAAAGCTGCTATTTTTTGAAATAAATACTATTGTTGACAATGACAACGCCTTCAATCATTCCAATTATGTAAATGCAACTACACCTCACCACTGAATCAATGTACAATGAAAACTCCACCTGTATTGTCATTCAAATTTTTTCTTTCGATATATTGTTTATGATATTTTGAAGCAAAAAATTTTGAATATTTTATTTAAAGTGTTTTGCAACCCCTTTTCAAAGTAGAAGTCAATAAATCAGGATTGACTTGTTGAAGATTGCAAATATTTCTGTATCGATTTTACCTTGGGGAAGTCTTTTTAAGAAATGTACAGAGCACATAATTTTTAATGTAGAACTTTTAGGTAGGCCCC